>CP092886.1:144664544-144778646 GCA_030710605.1 Cordylochernes scorpioides
GATCTTTACAGAATAGCACTCAAGTCGTAGGTGCTGGGTGTTGTCACCTATAAAAATAAACAACAACTAGAAATTTCTGATGGGCTACTACTACGTATAGAAATATAAAACTACTGAACGTTGCTGATTGGTTACTGCCACTTATGGAAATAAACGACAACTGAACACATTGCTGATAGACTACTACCACCAATAAAATAAACAACTATTCAACGTTTCGGATGAGATACTGTCACCTATAGAAATGAACAACTGAACTTTGCTGATTGGATACTGCCAGCTATGGAAATAGACAACATCTGAACGTTGCTAATTGGATACTGCCAGCTATCGAAATAGACAACTGAACATTGCCGATTGGACAGTGCCACGTATGGAAATAAACAACTGAACATTGCTGATTGGACATTGCCACCTATGTAAATAAACAACTGAACATTGCTGATTGAATACTGCCACCTATAGAAATAGACAACAACTGAACGTTGCTAATTGGATACTGCCAGCTAACGAAATAGACAACAACTGAACATTGCTGATTGGACAGTGCCACCTATGGATATAAACAACTGAACATTGCTGATTGGACATTGCCACCTATGTAAATAAACAATTGTGCGTTGCTGATTGGATACTGCCACCTATAGAAATAAGCAACTGGACGTTGCTGCTGGGATCCTGCCACCTATAGAAATAAACAACTGAATATTGCTAATTGGACAATGCCATCTATGGATATTAACAACTAAACATGGCTGATTGGACAATGCCATCTATGGAAATAAACAACTGAACGTTGCTGATGGACTATACTACCACATATGGTAATAAACAACGACTAAACATTATATATATAAGTTTTTATATATATATTTAATATTGTCAAAAGGTTCTCTGGTAATGAATCATTTAAGACTAACCACGTGGACTTTTCGGGTTGTTGGTCTTCCTCAGCGTTTACAGACTGTTTGCGTCATGAACCAACAAGTCTGTCATGGAGGCTTAAACGGTTAAAACATAATTTTGTCAATTTTGAAAAAATGATTTACATTGTTTTCTTACTAAGAGAATATTTTTGAAATAATAGTCAATAAATTTCTTTTTTCAATCATTTTTTTAGTATTTTCACATTAATGTGGAGCTATATTTTCCTTAAAAACTTCTCACTCTCCTCAAGATAGTTCACTCTCCTGAGTCCATGGAACTCTCATGGACTGTGGGGAGAAACGAGAGATTTGCTTGAAGAGTATCTGCTGTGATATTGGATGGCATGATCATGACAGCTTCAAAAGCTGGAGACAAGCGGGAAAGAGTAGGCTGCGCGTTTATAAAGCAAAATTCCAAATAAATATCGTTAAGTGTTTCTTTTATTATGATCTTAAATCATAAATACGCCAATATACAATATCGCATCTAACTTATAGATAATATTACCAATTCACATATAATATTATTATTAACTTCTTTATATTGCTATTTCCATTGATATGATAAAGAAGAAATCAAATGTCTTAATCTATCATATTTGACCATATTGGAATGTATTGTGTTATAATATCCGTGTTGAACAACTTTTCCTGATTACGCAACACAAATATTCCATTTTCCGAGTGTGTGAGCATAAAATTCGATTTCAGGCTTAATGCAGAATAGAGAGAGAGCACCTGGAAATAAAATTTAAAAATAAACTACATTTTGCAGACAAATGGAATATTATTTTAAAAGGAAAAAATCCCATCAATAAGATTACATGTTGTTTCTTCCAATTGATAGAGGAGAATGGTGCGATCTAATATTCTCCAAGATTGCAGGATATCGATTAGATTTGCATATATAAGAAGGGATGTGTCAATTTTTATTTTCAAAAGAGAAATTTTCTAATAAAAAAAGTCTAATAGAAATAAATTTGAAAGTGTTTATATATAAATATATGGATATATATATACATATTTATATAAAATAAAATACATTTTTGATATCATAATAGTAAATATAAAAATGAGTTAAAATAAGAGAGAGAGAGTGTGAAGAGAAAAATTTACATAAATATATATTCAACAGAGAAGCATATTTACTCTGATTTTATTTATATTGAAACTGAATTATGAGAGAGAGAGAGAGTAAGAGAAAATAAGGAGAATTTAAGAATTTATATTTTTATTATTTCTGAGGTGAAATTGTCAAATGTGTTAATATCTAAATTTAGATTTAACAACGAACCAAGCTTATTAAGCGACGTTTAGGACGAATTACACTTGTCAAGTAAACGTAAAGAATATCTGGTTCATTAACCGAGGTATTCTTTTTTGTACAAGTGTATGACGTCTTTAAAGCCGATTTATAAGCTTGGTTGCTAAATCTTTCTGTTAAACATTTTAAATATTTATAGACGCGTTTGATTCTTTTTAAAAATATTTTTAAAAAATAATCATACGCATCTATAATAGTTTCTAATTTTGATAACAGATGGCGCGCTAATGCATCATAATTTTGATTATTTATTGAAACATTCGGAAAATTCGCCACATAATTAAAGATATAAATTTTCCTCTTCTCATTCTATTTCTCTTACTTTTATCAATATTTTTAATATAAATATTTTAAATAATGCAGGGTACAGGTTATATATATGCAGGGTACTACTCATTCTGTTTCAGGTATACCCTTTATTATTAATTAATGTTTTGAAAATTAATTTTAATAATGAAAGTAGTTTTGCTTTTTTCTCTCTCTCGCAAAACCTTAATTATTTATAAATAAAATATATTTTAAACCAAAATATACCTCAATTTATATTTATAAAATATGGGTTAGCTGTTCTTTCTTATTATAAATATAATGATGGATTAAATTAGGTTAGTTTAGGATAGATGAAATTAGGTGTTAGTTTTTAGTTTAGTCGAGATTAGGTTAGTTAGGCATTGTTTTAAAAATATAACTATCACCCCCCCCCCCTCCACGTAGACCAATTAAGCGCGTATTTTCGTATCTGGGCACATCGTTGATAAATTCCCTATTATTTTAGGTAAAATAACCGTGGCAAAGTTCGAGCATCTGGATGAGGACTTCTTCACCAAATCTCTCTGCATAGATAGAGACATAGTGGTGTTTTGTGTAAACTAATTATTTAGCCTAAGAATAGGCCAAGATAGTTGTGCCATCGTCAAAAGGATGCAACTATGCAGAATGTAGGCTTTGTCAAAGGCGGTAGAACCAGCTACGAAGCTTTACGAGCCTTGCTAATATACTTCTTGGGTAAAGAAGGCTTCTGTCACCTCGACTATGGCCTTTCTCTCTTACCCAAGTTCTCTTAGAATATTTATCAATTCTCCTGTGTGATAGATATTTTGGAAATCTTGTAACGGAGACCTTATTGCCACACTCTGTCATATTCTGTAGACATATCGAAGAATACAGTTCCATTTATCTATTAAGGTGTGTCATGGCTTTTTTTTTCTGAAATAAAACCTAATTGATGTAATGTGGGTTGTTTTTGAAGGATTCAAATTATTGCGGTCTGGTGAATATTCATAGCAGAGAAAATAATTCGATATACGTGTAGCGTGTCAGAGATTAAGCTGAGTAGGTTCAAGTGAGTGCCTGAGGAAGAGCCTGTGGCGTGAAAGCGCGGGCTAGCCATATTTTAATGAAAGAAATGTGCAGCTATATTCAATTGTAATCTTTTCATTTGAAATTTTCCGGGGGATTTTATAACGATAAACTAAATTTGGTAGGTTAAATTTACTATCAAAATTTGAACTCCCTTATACTTCAGTTCAATTTATATCATCTATATGCTTTTATTCATTTTTTATAATTGAGAATATATATATAATCCTCTCCGTCAGAAAATCTAAGCACCAAATAATGACGAGGGCTATATTAGCCCGAAATCACGGTATCTAGGTAGGGCTTCTTAATTTGCCGAAGCTAGTTTTGTCGCTTTGTCACCGACTTGAATCCGCTAGTTTGCAGTCAATAGATGATTATTAGTGTTAGCGTCTATTTGACGGGAGGGAAAACCTTTATATATATATATACTAAAAATACTGACACTTTGCTAAAAGTATTAAGTATATTTATACTTGTGAATACTCTTCAATTAAATAAGGACTGTACTAGGAGTGTATATAGTATCAAACCAATATATATAGCTTGGATATATAATTTAATCAATATTGAAATTACTTGGTTAACGAGAATTGAACCCTCAGTGTGTGCGTTTAATTAATGAAATGTAATACACTCTGTTGATTAAATCTCCGTGAATACATTAGGGAACTCCTCAACTTGCTTCCACTGTGTCTTATCCTTCCTCTTACATAATTGGTGTATAGTGAACTTGTTTCTTTAAGCAATATACATTGAGAAGTCATTGTTACCACAGTCTCGCCATTTCTCCTACATAATTGGTGTATAGTGAACTTGTTTCTTTATGCAATATACATTGAGATGTCATTGTTACCACAGTCTCGCCATTTCTCCTACATAATTGGTGTATAGTGAACTTGTTTCTTTATGCAATATACATTGAGAAGTCATTGTTACCACAGTCTCGCCATTTCTCCTACATAATTGGTGTATAGTGAACTTGTTTCTTTATGCAATATACATTGAGATGTCATTGTTACCACAGTCTCGCCATTTCTCCTACATAATTGGTGTATAGTGAACTTGTTACTCTGCACAATATACATTGAGAAGCCATTGTTACCAATGTCTCGCTCTTCCTCTTATATAATTGGTTATGGGGAACTTGTTACTTTGTACAATATACATTGTGAAGTTACTCTATACTTGATACCACACAGTCTCGCCATTTCTCTTACATAAATGGTGTATAGTTAACTTGTTACTTTATACAATATACACATTGTGAAGTTACTCTATACTTATTACAACTGTCTCGACTTTTCTATTACATAATTAGTATATAGTGAGCTTGTTTCTCTGCATAATATACAATAAACATTGAGAAGCCATTTAAGCTGCTACCTCTGTCTCGCCTTTTCTCTTACATAATTGGTGTACAGTGAACCTATTTTCTTAAACAATATATATATCGAGAAGTGACTCAAGTTTCTATCACTGTCTCTCTCTTTTACACTTACATAATTGGTGTAGTGAACGGGTAATATAGTAAAATATATATTAAGAAGTAACTCAAGTTTCTACTACAGTCTTGCCCTCTTCCTCTTACATAATTGATTCATAGTGAATTTGTTACTTTATACAATATATATTGAGAGCCACTCAACCTGGTACCACTGTATCTCCCTTCCTCTTACATAATTTATGCAAAGTAAACTTGTTACCTTATACTATATACATTGAGAAGCCACTCAAAAGAAATATTAATAAATAAATCTTCCATTCATATCTAGCTGTGTATTGAAGTGTAATAAACTTTCCCTTCGCAAGATACACCTTGTATGTTTCTCGAGTCTACTATTATACAGATCATGTGGCCTCTCCACTTGCTACTAATATCAGCTTGATAATGAGGGCACAGAAAAGGTTTCACACGAAGGTTTATCATAAAAAGGTATGACACCTTTCTTCATTCACTACCAATCATTAGGTTCAGTTCACCACAAAATCACAATTTTCAGAAGATCTACGGAACACCTATTTATGCGCTGCTCATTGTTAGGTGTCAAAATAATATAGAAGAGGATTATTTACTAATAGGCATTTCTTTAACTCGAACCGCGCCTATTCTTAAACCTTTACCACTCCTACTGCTGCATCCCGCCTTCAGTAACAAAGATACGCATTTCCCACGAATTCCATAAATACGCCATATCAAATTATTTTATCAGAACTCTTGAAAATAGAGCCAGCTTTTGAAAAATATTGGTATGAAAAAGAGCCCAAAAATACATAATCACGGTAATAAATACAATGCAATATATTCAGTCCAATGTATAGAATATAATTGACTTATACAAGTAACAAATACTTGTATGTTGGGAAAACGGGTAGATCTATAGATACCCGTCTAATAGAGAATAAATTCAATATTAAGAATATGATTATCAAGTTACAGATTTATAAAAATAGCAGAAACCGGTCATGAATTCAGCCTAACATATTTAACCTGTCATTATAATAACAACGCCAACAAATAACAAAGATGTTTTTTAATCATTCACCTCCCAAGACAATATTAGCATCAAGAGGAAAATAGATTTATCCCCTCAGTTCAAGACATTCGATATAATAATTAAAAGCGCAATATATTTAATATATATATTTTAAGACCACACCAAACCTTGCGCTTACTCGTGCCGCACATGCATACATGAGAAGATAAACCATAGATACCAGATATATAACCCATATTTTATAAGCTTATTGGTCGTATTAAAGAGGAATAGACCCGTTGAATACTCGAAATATAGCGCCACCCTTTCAAATATAAAATGAAATATTTTTTTGAGAGTTCAATTTATAGACTCCTAAAATAGGTAGGTCTCTCTCTCCCTTCCATCTATAATCATGAATGCCTTTCAGTTAATATAGCACTAATTATATTCGGATATAGTGGACACTTTGCATCATATGCTGCGTCGATTGACCTATAAAGACAGATTATTTAGTCACTGATATTGCTATCACAGTCTATCCGATCATCATACACTAGTTATATTAAGATGAAGTCACTTTGCATAATAAACTATGTCGTTTGAACCTCGAATATTATATAGAGTAATCTAGTAAATAGCGATATTTTTCCCAACATGTCAAATGCCTTTTACTACCTCGGGGAATTCTATCGTAGAATAAAAATATAAATCGACACAAAAAATGGATAAGTTCAAATTTATCCTTAAGCCTAAACACTTATAAAATTATACCCATCAAATAAAGATTAATATGTATTTAAAAAAAGAGATACAGCTACATACAACTAATTTTTCCCCGACATTTCAGGGAACTTCTATCACTCTGTCACATTCCCCTGAGGGGAGTGACAGAGATTCGCTGAAATGTCGGGAAGGAAATTAATAATAACTTGGTTTGATGTGGCTTTATCTTTTACAAACAAACTTCCAACCAGCAAATGATGTTAAGAAATAGTAGGTGGATTTGCCATCAATCATTATATCAATTTCCTAAATTAGTTGAATAGGTAAACATTTGAAAATATTTCCCTCTTCTATTTAGACAGATAATAAACTCAACTATTTTTTTACGAAGGATAGCGATCATTTAAATTTACTCTTTCAGCACCATTATAGACAGAAACAATGGTAGGCATTCAGGCACACCCCTATTAGTAAATATATGAATTAACAAGATGATTCCTTATACTTTCGATCGATGTTGGTCAGAATCCTAAATGAGTCAGTAAGGACGTCAGATCAATATTCCGATGATCCTATGGCTTCAGAGAATCAGGTCCGGCCCTGACAGGGATTCGCTGCGTGCCGATGAACCAGGTCATGGCAATCAATGAGCTCTGATTTGTATGTGGGCTGCCACCATATCGTAATTATACCTCAGAGCTGCCGTTTAGTAACATGGTGGAATATCTTTTGTAATTAGCTGCCCATTTGTATTAGGTGGCCAGAAAATGTATTCTACCTAATCCTTTATGGGAAGGATAAAACTTATCGATTCGAGTTTTTTATTGATTATAATCGCAAGTTTTCAAGTTCTCGCTCTTCAATGTCAATAGATTGTATTAAGAGTGAACGCGGTGAAACAAGATAAAAGTGTTGATTAATTTGTCGGAATTGTCATGGTGAAGATTGTTGGGACACTAGATAAGGCATGAGAAATATCGCTATGGCCGTTTAATATACGATAATTGTCAGAACTGTCCATTGAGAATTTATTCTTAAGTCTTATTTTCTTTGGAAGGGCCAATTACTGACTGAATATAAGAAGGATAACAGAAAATGAAAAGCTGATAGCCTACAAAACAACATGAAACATTCATTAAATTTTAAAATTTCCGACACCTTCATCAGCCTTCAGAAGACCGTGGTGAAGCACTGGATGGGCATGGTGGCCACAGGAAGGAATTCTCTATTCAAACCGGACTCAGCTCTAGCCCTTGGGGCAAAGAAGACTACGAACAGGGCTACAATTAACGTCCTCAGCCACTGAAGTCTCGATATTTGGCTCCTTAACTCTCCAGACTTCAACACCCTCGACTACTATGTATTACGCGCTTTTAAGATAGGTGTCAAAAAGGCTTCCTAACACAACACCATTCAGTCTGATAAGATGCGGTTCTCCCAGCGATGACCCATCGTCGTCAAAGCCTGTGCTTCATTCAGCATTGATTTGTCGTAGCTGATAATATAGACTAACTTGAATAAATAAATAAAAAATCTTTTTTTTTTACTAGTGCGACAAATTTGAACTATTTAACTTTACTTAATAAAAATTGTGTGTGCTTGTTAGTGCGACACTCAGTAACGATCACTCTCTCTTTTAAAGATAACCTATCTATATGCGCTTTAGTTGTAATTAACATTTTTATGTGATAGCAATTTTATACAGATATCATCATTAAATATATATTTATAATATGAACGATTTTAAGTTTATCTCCTTATTTGCCTAAATCTTAAAGAATATATGTGTTCTTTAATCAGTATAAAATATCTATAAATAAACAAACTTATTATTGAAAGGTTTTATCTCTAGATATATTTTCTTATATAAATCTTTATTGACTATATTAATCGACCAATTAATTGCTGGGATACAGAATAGCTAATGAAACACTGCACCATAACACAAGGCAACATGGAGAAATCTGAAGTGCCACTTGATATTCTTGAATAGAGTCCTTCGCTAAATCCAAGGGAACGCTTTTAGAATTTCCATTAGAGTGAAATTGAAGTTTATTCTGTAGAAAGGGGAAGTGTAGTTGTCTCAACACAAAATCAAAGGTTTCCGGAGTGACCTTGACCTTAATACAATAAAGTCAGATTAGGAAGCTAAAGGAAGAGGAACTGAATGGCACCGCGCTGTTCTTTGGATTCTTAATTAAACACTCGAGTTAATTGTTTAATGAATTATTGAGAGTTAGGATGTAATCTTTCTCACCTTGGAAGGTATTTTATGTAAATGCTGAGGTCAAGGTCAGATATTAAATATTCCATTTCTAGTTATACCGGTTAGAGATAGCAGAATATGTAAATATAAGGAATACATACCATTATATTAATATATATTATATTTAAAATATTCAGTAATTTATTATATTATAACGGAACGTTCACTCTCTCAACACACAAGTGTCGTTTATTTCTTAGAATTTTTTAAAAGTAAAATGCAAACGACAATTTATTCAAGCAAATCTTCCTCTGACCATATTACGATCCGCGTAAACATAAATTATAGTTTGTAGCTTGGTGTGACAACAGCTCTAAGATAGAGAAGCCCGAGGTCTGGAATGAAGGTCATCCAATAATGTTGTTATGTCCTTGACGTGTCGAAGCATCTTTCCTGAAATCATCGAGAGTTCTGTTGCCAAACATGAAGATTCACACATCGAATACACCTAATTTGCCAAATAATATCGCTTCTTTTAAATATGTAAAAAATCGTTATTAAAATGTGTACACTCTCTCTACATATGAAACAATAAATTAATTTCTAAATAGCTCCACAGTAATTTTACGCATTAGCAAGTATGAGCTGACATTATATTTCCACGTGGAAAATTAGGAAAGACAACCTCATGATAGCACAGCAATTTATTATAATTAATATAATAATTATAATAATTAAAAATCCTGAGTTCAACTGACCCGGTTGATGGTCCTCAACAAGGATCCCACTCCAGGAATACGGAGGAGCTGTGTCCGTACTCATGTTAGAGTGCAGCAAAGGCTTCCATGTTAGGAACAGCCTCAAACTACAGGCAAAGTCAGACTTTCACTAAAGTGTGCCTGGATCATGGTGCCATGATCAAGGAAAGCTGCACCCCTATACCCCATTCCATGAGATCATGAACTCATGGGATTCGTGTAATCTTTACACAAGGGGATAAGAAACAACAACAACAACAACAATTTATTTAAGGCAAGAACAAACCAAGAATGATAAAAAAAAGATAAGCAAAG
Organism: Cordylochernes scorpioides; assembly: GCA_030710605.1. NCBI lineage: Eukaryota > Metazoa > Arthropoda > Arachnida > Pseudoscorpiones > Chernetidae > Cordylochernes > Cordylochernes scorpioides. The sequence continues at coordinate 144,674,636 of CP092886.1, forward strand.
GGGAAGTTTACAGAGTAGCAAAATATGAACATACAAAATGATACTCTGTTAAAATAGAATGGTAAATACTTTGCGACAATATATATAGAGTGTGAGATGGAAATTTTGCCGGGAGGATATTCATCTATAAAGGTCTAGATGGCGCCTAGTTTTGACGTCTATTTTGACGGGAAAGGCGACCTTTATCTTCAATATCAAATCAAAAATTGATTTTATATTGGAATACATTTTGATATTTCTAGTTATTTAGGCATTAAAATATTTGATTTCTATATAAAAATGACGATACAAGTATTTTTGAGAAATATGAAGGTTTTTTTGATCGATATATTTGTAAAGGTTAAACAGCGGTTTATAGCTTCAAGGTTAGTAGACCACAAAGGAACGCTTGACGCACTAAATTAAAATTAAATAGTTTCTTTGAATATACCTTATATATTATGATGCACTAGCGCGCCATCTGTTATGAAAATTCTAGAATATTTTAGACGCGTAAAATTCTTTTTGAAATTAAACAATTTCTACTGCCCTTTCACCACGGATGAGCCAGGCCCTCTCATTAATTTTTCCATTGCAGTAAGGGCAGTAGAAATTGTTTAATATCAAAAAGAATTTTACGCTTCTAAAATAGTTTAGAATTTTAATATATATACCTTACAGTTTATTCACTGACCTTGACATAGTAAAATCAATTCAGCGAGTGGGAAGGTAATTTTGTTAAAGATAATTGAATTTTAGATGCAGTGAGAGAGAGTGAATCTAGGCTCTCCTTTCAATATAATTAACTACATAGAATTCCTTTTAAAACGCAAATCAAATCATGTTCATAATATTCATTTACCTTAATTAATTATTTTCTTAGTCTGTAACCATGGTTGCGTCCTTTCTTATATATGATGGCATTATAACTTTTACCACGTTTGTTATTCTTTCAGGGTTATATTTGGGTTTAGCCTAAAAGGAAAATGTTGTCGTTTTATTGCGGCTAGCTGTTTGGGCTTTAACTATATACTTCTATATAGTAAATTAAATTCAATTGCCATCTATCGTTAAAATTTACACAAATAAATTTACTGGCAATGCGTTTCTTTTAAATATCATCAAATATTATCTCTACAGACCTTACTGCAATGATATAAGTTATTGAATGAGAGGGCTTGGCTCATCAGTAGTGAACCCTCTCAGCGGTTTCGCCAAATTAATCTCTAGGCCGCTCTACTATTGTATTGGATTGGTTTGGAATATACCCTGTATTTTCTATGGAAGGCAGCTTAGGGGTGTTTAGTGAACTATGAACATAAGCTTATAGGTCTGTAGAGGTACGTACATATAATTTCAAGGTATTGCATCGAGCAAAGCTCTTCCGCAAAATATTTGATGATATTAAAAAGAAACGCATTGCCAGTAAATTTATTTGTGTAAAATTTTAACTTCTATATAGGAAAATTTAAAATGAAATACAGTTAAACCTGTCTATAGTGCCCTCTCTTGGGACTCACCAAAATAGGGTGTTATAGAGAGGGGGTGCTATAGACAGGTCACTTTTAATGTAAAATGTTTACATTTTAATGTTTAAAATCGGGCGCTATAGAGAGGAAGGTGCTATTTAGAGGGGGCGCTATAGACAGGTTTAACTGTATTATAGAATAGATTTATTCCAGAGAGAGAATAAGCGGCAATAAAAAACATTTGCTTTACTCAGCTATTCCGATCTTCCCGTTGTCAGGTGACATATAATACCCATGCTTAATACACACGCGAGGTAATTTTATGAAATATTTAATTGATACTATTAATTGAACAATTTCATGCGTTGTCTCCTTTAAATACCTATTAAAGAGGGAAAGACACGCGGAGTATCAATTATATTTAAAATCGGGCGCTACAGAGAGGAAGGTGCTATTTAGAGGGGGCTCTATAGACAGGTTTAACTGTATTCTAGAATAGATTTATTCCAGAGAGAGAATAAGCGGCAATAAAAACATTTGCTTTACTCAGCTATTCCGATCTTCCCGTTGTCAGGTGTCAGACAATACCCATGCTTAATACACACTCGTGATTTATTCAGAAAATATTCAATTGATACTATTAATTGAACAATTTCATGCGTTGTCTCCTTCAAATACCTATTAAAGAGGGAAAGACACGCGGAGTATTAATTATATTTAAAATCATTCAAACAATTCTTTTTCAATATTTCGCATATTTAATTCTGTTATTTTTCAAAATCAAAATAGCAGAATGACTTCAAAATAATTTTAATATATTTTCCATAAACTATATTCAAACAAAAAAAAAGAGATAATTTCTAAGATGTCACTTCTCAGTAACCATACAGAGAAACTCTACTTACAGGAATTGATTTATTCTTATCTTTATCTCTCAAATAATACATATTCAATACAGAATGAAAATAGAAACAAAAATGCTAATAATATTTAAATAAAATTAAAATATTATCGTTTTCGCGCTCTTATATAATCTCAATATTATGAGACACGCGCTTACATAATATTCTAGGAAAAACATTTTCAAGGTCACCACCAAATATTTATCTAATACGGTAGCACGAAACCATATTTGCGCTGACCTTCCATTTCTAGCAATATTTAGGTAGACCCGGGTAAGGGAGAAATTTTAACCTCTAAATGTTAACCACGTGGGGATTCCTGGCATGATTGATGTGGGGCAATAAGGCCTGCGGTTAAAGTAGGGTAAATATTGTGATGGGAAGACCTTGAGCCTATCATCGGCCTAATATTGATCCTTTCAGGTAAATATTGGCGGTGTTAAACAATCCCTAATATCCCTCAAATTCTGCGTCCTATATTTTACTTTTATTTAGCGCGGTGTTAATTAAAAGTCGATGGTCCAAGGTCAGCTTATTGGTATGGGAGACGAGAGGGTATTGATTGCTGCGGTCCAAACTTTGCTATTGAAGTTTCAAGTGATGACACAAAGCGCCTTCCTCCACTCTCTCTCTCTCTCTCTCTAATTACTTATTTCCTAATTATCGGAATTTATTTTATTTGCGATCAGTGTCGCATAATATATTCGCAATTTTTCCAATAATAAAATCATTATATTGCAGATTAATTAAAGTGAATAATGAAAACAACGCAAAAGATGAAAGAATCGTTATGAAATACTCTAATGATGACCAGCTTATCTTAGATCAATATTAAAATCCAATATTGAATATATTTTGTCATGGTTGGTCGCCTAGTTACATCAAAGAGCTTTTCTCTAAGGTCTTTTCTCCCTTTGTTATTTATACCGATCTCCTAGAAGAATACGCTTAGAAGAAGATGGATGAAAATTCCTTTCGAAATAGCGCGTAAGATATCAATATATAATATATATATATTTATTCATTATATATAATCTCGTCTTTGTTAATGAGAAAATAATATAAAAGGAAAGTATACAGGAAAAAAACGTGGAATTGATAGAACCCTCACCATTCTCCGACAGGCAAAATTCAATATTGTTTGTCGTATAAATCTTTGCGACAAAACTTGTGGTCTATAGTGTAAGAAATTTCAGAAATTATTTTAAAATAATTAATCATCGAGAGAGAGACACTTCCTCCTTAAAAAGTTTCTTCACTAATAATGTGTTGATTTATTATAATTATTAATTTATTAAAATGAAGAGAAACGCCTGTGGAGAAGAGTTTTTAATTCGAAAGCTTGTGAATATTCTATAATAAATTAATGAAGAAACCTTATGCGGATACGTAATTGATTTTTTATTTATTTTGAGCTTAAATTTAGACTTTTATATGTATTCGAAAGCAAAATCTTATGATATAATACCACTTCAAAGAGGCAGCATTGATACGCTCTAGAAAATCGGCTTCAAAATTATTTCTTCTGTCACGAAAAGCTTCATATTCGTATAAGATTCTATATTTATTTGTTCTATCTAATCAGTCTTAATATAGATGCGCATCCTCAATCTATCTCCTTCACGGGTATCGATCTAGAGCCAAAGTCTGGTAGTAAGACGTTGGTCTATCCACTGAGGATTTTAGTGAGAAAATAAGGCTGCTGTTACCCCTTGCTTTCCGTATCTATTCGACGCTGACCTAATAATAGGTAATTCGACTCTAGAAGCCGTTTCTAGACTTATAGGTAAGTGCCTTCCTTCATAATAGGATGGAAATATCAGGTCTCTGTTCGACTTCCTTCTATAGCAGCGCTAGGGTGTAGCCTACCTAAGTTATGTGGAGGCACCAAATAATGATTTTCCTTTCCTAGGTCATGGCACCTTGTAGTAAAGGATTTTGTTGTGTATGTAAATTGTTAAATATCTGTATGTATTTTGCATGTTTTTCTATTATTAATATGTAAATATATATTTGTATATATAGAACATTAACGGTGCAATTAAACAGAAATTGACCAGTAAATGTAGGCTGCGTGTCGTGACTACTACTGGGAGGCGACACAACAACTGGCGACGAGTGTGTGGGAACCGTTTCAAGTGCCCTTTCACAGGTGGAGGAAAACAGAAATATAAAGCGGACGAGAAGCAAACAGTATGTCTGGATGTCCAATATTTGTACCGTTCTGTTTCTTCAGGCCAGGAGAAGAATCCTTTGAGATTTTCGTTCAGAGGTTCGAAGCAGCTTTTGAGGCAAATGCATTGGAAGAGGGAAAAATAATGCCCATCTTTGTTTCTCTTCTGGATTCGGAAATGTTGAAGCTGGGCAATGATTTGTTTTTCCCGAGTACCATGAAAGAACAGCCGTATGAACGGTTAATACAAAGAATAAAACTACATCTAGCTCCAAGAAAGAAGGTGATTCCTCAACGATGCAGGTTCTTGAAGAGAATACAACTCGAAAATGAATCCGTCTCAGAATACCTGCGTGAGCTCCGGCATTTGGCTATGGATTGCACCTTTGGTGAAATGTTGGAGGTCATGTTACGAGACCGTTTTGTGGCTGGTATAAAATCGGAAAGCCTTCAGAAGAAATTGTTACAGGAGGATGACGATGTCACCTTGGACAGGGTATTTTCTATAGCAGTCTCGTTTGAGCTAGCTGAACAAAATGCTAAGGAGCTGCAGGATGGACTAGTGGCTAAGATGGATATTGTTCCGGGAGGAAATAGAAAGAATGAAGCTCGTAGAGGATGGCAGCATGAGCCCGGTATGCAAAGAAGGGAGACAATTTGTTTCCGATGCGGAGAAAAAAACTCTCACCTGGCACCTGCATGTCCACATAAAACAAAATCTTGTTTTAAATGCAAGAGAATTGGACATTTGAGCAGGGTGTGCAAAACGGGTAAATCAGTGCCAGACTGCAGATATGCGCAGGACGAATTAATTTATTCGGTACAAGGTGATATTGATGCAAAAATAAATCTACATGTTGACGAGTATCAGTTGTGTTTTGTGGTGGACACAGGAAGTCCCGTCACACTGATACCGAAAACAATTTATGAAAAATACTGGAAAGATGGTAAATTGTCTCCATCTTATTTGAGATTGAGGTCCTTTTGCGGAAACCCAATAAAAATTATTGGTGAGAGAAGAGTTTTTGTGAAGGAGGCAAATCAAGATTTGCGGTTGATATTTGTAGATGAAGATATTTCGATAGTTTTGTTGGGACGAGAATGGCTGAAAGGTTTAAATCTTGATTTTTCTAGGTAATTGAACATTAGACAAGTAAGCGAGTCCGATATCAAAGTTATAATAAATAAGTATGCTAATTTATTTAGCAAAGAATTAGGTTGCTTAAAAAACGTCCATATTGATTTTTATTTAAAAAAAAAATACGACTCCTGTATTTTGTAAGGCGAGAAGTTTGCCTTTTTCTTTGAAGAAAAAGTAGAAAATGAAATCGATGGCATGGTTAACGAGGGAATTTTACAACCTATTGAGTATGCCAACTGGGCCGCACCTATAGTACCAGTACTGAAGAAAGATGGGAGCCTTAGAATTTGCGGCGATTTTAGATGCACCGCAAATAAGGCCATAGAATTGGATAAGTACCCGCTTCCATCAATAGACGAAATATTTTCAAAATTGTCTGGAAATACAGTGTTTTCGTCATTGGACTTATCCAGAGCTTATTTGCAGGTCAGATTATCTGAAGAGGCCAAAAGAGTGGTGAACATTAATACTACGAAGGGGTTATTTGCCTTTAAAAGGCTACCCTATGGAGTAGCTGTAGCACCAAATAAGTTCCAAAGAGAAATGGACAATCTATTTGCAGATATGTCGGGAGTGGCTTGCTACATCGATGACATCCTGGTAGCCGGAAAGGATCATAGGGATCACGAGCAAAAACTGGAATTGGTCTTTAAAAGGCTGCAAGAAAAAGGTTTAAGATTAAACAAGGATAAATGCAAATTCGCAGTAAATGCTGTTGAATATTTAGGTTTTAAAATAGATAAAAAAAGGACTGCATCCCATAAGTAGTAAAATAGAAGCGGTGGTAGAGGCGCCTGAACCTACAAACGTTTCTCAATTGAGATCTTTTATAGGTCTCCTTATGTATTACTCTAGGTTTATAAGAAATATTGCAGATATTTTAGCGCCCTTCTATCACCTCTTAAAAAAGAATTCAAAATGGAACTGGACTGGCGAACACCGTATATTATTTGCAAAATGCAAAGCATTACTAACTAACCAGTCGGTGCTGGCACATTATGATGCAACTAGGGAACTAGTCCTTGCATGTGACGCCTCTAGCTATGGTTTAGGAGTGGTTCTGAGTCACAGGAACGATAGAAAGGAAGAAACTCCTATAGCTTTTGCTTCAAGAACGCTAACTGAAGCGGAAAGGCGGTATTCGCAATTAGAAAAAGAAGCCTTAAGCATTATTTTTGGTTGTGAGAAATTCCGACAATATCTATTGGGACGTGAATTTGTGTTGATCACAGACAACCGACCTTTAATGCACATTTTTTCACCCCAGAAACCGATCCCCATATGTGCTGCATCAAGAATTAAGAGGTGGTCTTTAAAATTATCTGCATTTAAATACACTGTAGTTTCGAAAAACTGATGATAATGGCAATGCAGACGCGTTATCACGATTACCTTTAGTCTCAAAAACCACGGAATCTTTAGATGAGGATCAGGTGCTTCTCCTTCGGAAAATGAGTGAGGTCCCCTTCTCATTCCAGGATGTGGCAGTTGAGACACGCCGGGATAAATTACTATCAATTGTGTTGAGAAATGTTAGGGAAAATAATTGGCAAATTCCAAAGGTATCGCAGGAAAATCCACTTTATTCCTATTATAGGATAAAAGACGAATAAGTTGTGAGTTTGGGTGTCTACAATGGCGTGAAAGAGTGGTAATTCCCCAGAAATTAAGATCCTTAATTTTGAACGATTTACATAAGATGCACCTAGGGATGGTGAAAATGAAAATGATTGCTAGACGGTATTTTTGGTGGCCAGGCATAGATAAGAACATTGAAGAGTTGGCTAGAGATTGTAGAATCTGCCAAGAATCTGCAAGTATGCCGCCGTCTACCATTTCAGAGTGGACTTGGCCTGAGAAGCCGTGGCACCGTCTACACTTAGATCTAGCAGGTCCCTTTATGGGACGAATGTTTATGGTCCTTGTAGACGCGTACACCAAATGGCTGGAGATTGTCATCATAAAAGACATTACGAGCAGGGGACCATCATAGGGCATCTTAGGGAGATCTTTGCCAGATTTGGATTACCTGAACTTTTGGTAACCGATAATGACAGACAATTTGTCTCAAGTGAATTTGAGGAATTTACAAAAATAAATAGTATAAGACACACAAAAACGAGTCCGTACAATCCCAGCACTAATGGCTTAGCTGAGCGATATGCACGTGAATTTAAAAACTCTTTACGAAAGAACCAAGGAAAGGACAGTATAGAAATCAATCTACAGCGATTTTTATTCGCCCATAGAGCTTTTCCTCAAACGGTATTAAAGGAGTCTCCCGCGGAACTTTTAATGAAAAGAAATCTAAGATCAAGATTTTCAAATTTGATTCCGAAAATGGCGAAGGTAGGAGAGGTGTACCATGATGCCATGAGGAAGCAAAAGCATTTTGCGGTCGGCTCTGATGTGTATTTTCGGAGTTTTTCTAACGGACCAAAATGGAAAAGGGGCAGGATCATGGAACTACTGAGCAGCCGACATTACCTTATAGAAGACGAAGGCCGTTATGTGAAAAGACACATAAATCAACTAAGGCCAGTTATCAAGAAAGAAGTTCCTGAAGTGAGAGATTTGGTATTGCCGGGTACATCAAGAGATTTTATACTGCCTGGCACTTCTCGAGATCACCCTAGGCTTGGAGGACAGGAGAAGACAAGGGAAGAAGCCCCGGAGGTGGACGAAGAATTGAAAGGAGCGGAGTCTTCAGCACAAGAGGATACTCCAGAACCAGAACCGGGCCCTGCTGCTGCGGCTGTCCCTGTCCCTGTGCGCAGTCCAAGACCGCAGCGATCCAGAAGACCGCCAGAACCAGAACCGGGCCCTGCTGCTGCGGCTGTCCCTGTCCCTGTGCGCAGTCCAAGACCGCAGCGATCCAGAAGACCGCCAGACCGGCTGCACTACTATTAAGAGGGGAGATGTGTTGTGTATGTGAATTGTTAAATATCTGTATGTATTTTGCATGTTTTTCTATTATTAATATGTAAATATATATTTGTATATATATAACATTAACGGTGCAATTAAACAGAAATTGACCAGTAAATGTAGGCTGCGTGTCGTGACTACTACTGGGAGGCGACACAACAGATTTCATACACATCTCAAGTAGGTTAAGAGAGAGGGGGAAAAGCCTGCTAGGATTCGAACATAGAATCACCTAAACCATAATCAGAAACGATAACCGTTGCACCAATGCTTCTACTAAACATATTTTAAAAATCGGCCTAATTATAAAAAGATAATCGTATATTATTATGATTTTTTCCAGAGTTTAGATTGAATTTTTTTAGGAAAAACATAATGGCTTTATTATCAAATGTTGGGTAGATTACCATGAAATTCATATCATTAACATCTGTGCTTAGAGCAATGAAGAAATCGGTATATTAAACTGGCGAATCTGTTGCCCGGTACACTATTTATGTGTGTTATATAAACATGTTTGTAATCTTCTGATATCCACAAACATGATTAAAGAGATTTATATATTCTTATGTTTATGCCTTTTATAAATCTTACTAATCTTCATATGAAAATAGGTTTTGAAGATTGAGCGCAGTATCCATATTATCTATAAATATAATAAACTTATATAGTGGATTTATAATAGGGAAAATGATATAAATATATTTAAATAATATATTGAAAAGGTTATATAAATTTAAATATCATCTAATGCCATAACGCCAACTATGGCTGAAATATGGAAATATTTTAAATATATATAATGAAAAACTATTTATATACAGCCATTATTCTGAAATAAATAACAATTGATATAGAAGGGCATGGCTCATCAGCGGTAAATCCTCCCAGCGGTTTCTCCAGTTTGATCTCCATAATTTAAAGCTACTTCTACTACCTTTATATTTTCATAACCGCTGGAAGAGTTTACCATTATTGAGCCATGATCTTCTTTCTTTAATTTCATTCATTGCAGTATATATCAGGGCTCTGTGTAGGAATAGCTTTTAAATATATATATATAAAAAAAATATATATATATACTTTAAAATAATTCCAATTTTGAATTCTACAATTATTGAATATTTTAAAAATAGACTAATAGATTTCATTAAAAAATATCTATTTATTTTTTACGAAATAGAGGAAATGGATATATAAAGAAATGGAAATATGTCTCTCCCTTATCACCATCTTTTCCAGATAAAAATAAGTTTCAAAATTTTATCCAAAGGTAAAGATATAAACTTACCAATAAAAGCCATTATGTATCATATGTTATCCTCCTCTCCTATTGCATAGAAAAATTGTTACTCTTTTTTTGCTGAGTCTTTGAATATTCCAAGTAGATGTGGTCCCAAACCTACTTCTATCGGGGGAAATAATATCAGGAATGGCTATATTTGATGATATCTGCGGTTTTCTATTTCAATATGGGAGAAAGGTTATTATCTGGAGAGAGAACCTGTATTCCAGACCGCCTCATTTTATCTTATTGCGCTCTGAACGATGATATATGATAATAGTATAGGATTCCATTCGTAATTTACATATGCATTTGAAAAAATATATGTAAAAATGAAATGTGAAAAATTTCCCAAAATGGGTTATTCTTTATTCGTAAGATAAGTAACCTTATCAGTTCAATTATCGCTGAAATTCAAATTTCATCTAGATCATAAAATATGAATTAAAAATTTGATTCTTCACTCTCTAAGTATTGTCTAAATTTGACATGCGTAATCATATGGTTTACTTTGAGTACGATAATAATAAATTTCTATCTTGGATGTTAATATATGTGTAATATGACTTTACATAAATTTATATTCTTCGAGGAAGTACGTAAACCACAAGTACAAAAGGAGTTCCTTGATCTCTCCTATAAAATCTTTCAACACACCGCGTTCTCATCTACAGATAGTTTTTCTATTTAAAAATTAATATTTTTGATTGATTCTCTCAATATCACGAGATCCCACATTACGTGTCAATTGGAATGGGCCATTTAGTGTTTATTCTATAATTGCCAGCATTTCTGATCACATTGCTCATCAAAAAAAGCTCATTATAAATTCATGTTCAATATTTGCCAAAGAGACAACACATGCGCTTCATTTCACACACACAATTTTAACTGTTTTACTTGTATTAATATATACACTCATGGACAAAATTTAAGTAATTGGAGAGTCGCCGGTCGTCTATTTTTTTTAAGGAGACAGACGGAATTTTGTTCACACTTGGTTATCTCGTGGGTCTTTAATAAAGGTCACTGTGTATCAAATACCTTTCAAAGCTATTGTCTGAATCCCAGGCTCAAAGGTACAACTTTATCAATGTTTGTTCATGAGTCTATAATTATTTTTTAAATTAACTCTATATAATAAATTATATTTCAAAAATGAGGCGCCTCTAGAGGGGCACCATCTAGTGGAATAAAAATCAACTAAACGTTGATTTAGCTCCATTCCATGGTATTTGGCCAACCCATTTTCTTAGTAAATCAAAAAACACAAACCAAGTACGCGTTTCGGGCTATTCGCCTTCTTCAGTATGATACAGGCTATACTTTAACGACCTATCTCTTGGTGTAACCTGGATTCCTGGAGTGTACAAAAGTCACCAACTATCCAGGATGATCTTCAGACTTAACATCTAATGATGGTAGCGGGGTGTCTGAAGAGAAAATGGTCGACAGTTTGGTTCTTTCTTGGTATAGATTTCATATTAACATTTTTTAAAGAAATATATATATCCCACTCCTTGTAACATTGCGTCTTTTAAACTATCATTTATATTTTAAAATATATGTGGATCTTTTTTTTTTCACTTTCACCAAATTTAAAATCATCATTGTTTAACCTAACAAGTATGTGAAGCCTATAGTAGTTGTGAATGCACAATACGATGACGGCAGATTAAACCAAGTTATTCGTTTTTTTTTATTAAATAGAAGCTAACCGATATTAAAAGGTATGACCACAATACCAATTATTGTTATATCAGATTATTGAATGATAATAACATATAAAATGATGCGACATCACCTTTTAATCGTTGGTTATTCTCGATATCCGCAATCCACTTGGCCATAATCAGAAGACAACTTACGGGTTTAACGTGAAGGATGTTGTCTTCTTGGGTCCATCTTGGAGTCATTCTCCTTCCCGCAGGTACTGTCGATCACACTCGTGTGAGAGATTTTTTCCTCCTTCTTTAATATGCTAATTAACATATTCGTCAATATAACATTTATGAATTAAAAAGATGCATATCGATCACCTTTATAGGCTTTTATGTTACTTAAATCTGACATGAGCCAACCACCTCATACTCCTACGTGGTTAGATGTTCATGTTAAGACAATGTATTTGGCTATAAAATAAAATCTCAAAGTACAATTTGAATATATTATGTTAGATTACTCTCTGTCTTCAGAGAGCGATTACTTACTTAATCAGGAGATGATCTTTCAATTAAGTATACACTGGCCCGAACAATTAAAGGAACAACACATATTTAAGAAAAGGAAAGGTTCTATTGAAGGATATATATCAAATTTTGGTATATTGAAAAATATCCATGAAATGCGAGAATATGTAAAACAGAAGAAAAAAACAGTTCTTCAAAATATGCAAAATACCACCGTCTACGTTTACTCCGCCTCCAGCACGTGCCTGAGTCTTTCTCATAGCATCCTTATTTTACCCTTCGCTATATATATATTTTTTGTTTTTAAAGTTTTCACGGCTTATAGGTAACATTTATAACAAGAAAAAGAGGCAAGCTATTGGAAGGATGGAAGAAGGCCAATCACAGGCAGAAGTAGCAAGATGGTTTGGAGTAGCAAGAAACATTGTCTCAAGGCTTTGGAAAATATTTCAAATGACAACTAATGTTTCCAGAACACCCTGACAAGGACGGCCAAGGGTCACAAGTTAAAATCAAGACCGTTATTTGAGTCTCCTTGCGCGTCTCAATAGAATGACAGCATCGCAACTACGAAGTGACCTCAATGCCATTACAGAAGTCTTAGTATCAACTGATACAATACGCAGAAGGCTTCACATGAAGTGCCTCTATGCTCGGCGACCCATAATTTGTGTGCCATTGACACCATCTCAAAAGAGAGCAAGTAAACTCTGGTGCAGACAACATGTCGCCTGGAATCCAGATGAATGGAGACGTGTAATGTTCACTGATGAGTCCAGATTTTCTCTAAACAGCGATTCTCGTCGTGTCTTTGTCTGGAAAGGGGTAGGAACGAAAATAATTCCCGGAATATGGTTAAAAGGGATCTCTACAGAAGGCAAAGTTTTATGGGGTGGGCTGGAATATTCTTGGGCGGCCGCACAGCACTCCATATTTTTCAGCAAGGAACCCCGACTGGACAGAGGTATCGGGACGAGATCTTGGCAGCATATGTGATGCCTCAAATATTGGAAATGGGATAAACCTTTCTTCTAATGGATGATAATGCCCGTCCACATAGGGCTGCTGTGGTCAAAACCTTTTCCAAAACCATGCAATTGCTCGGATGAATTGGCTAGCTCGATCACCAGACCTAAATCCCATTGAGCAAGTATGGGACAATCGAGGACGGCGGATCTCATCCCTCCAACCCCCTCCTAGAAACACTCATGAGCTAGAAACAGCCTTAACACAAGAGTGGGCGTTGATTCCACGGGAGCTGATAAACTCCCTAATTCTTAGCATGGATCGCCGATGTAGAGCCTGTCTATCAGTTAAAGGCTATCACACCCCATATTAACAACAATATCCAAGATATTTATACACTGACTGCAAGAAGATCATTGCTTGACCGGCTAATTTTCATAAAATACGTGTTAGAATTCTTTGATTTTAGTATTTTAATTAATAATGGAATAATAAATTCGTGTATAAAATTGAATTGATAAATGTTCAATAAAATTTTATATAAATGAAAAAAAAAAAAATGTTGTTCCTTTAATTTTTCGGGACAATGTAGTTTGTTTTGCCTCTATATTTACCTCTCATTTAAAAATACTAATCACTATTCTATATTATTTCCTTTCCATTCTATAATACAATATTATAGAACTTTATTGTTGTAAGGTTGTATTTATCAACTTTTGTTATTATTTTCGAGCAGAATCGAAAATTTTGTTCATTTATCTCTCCCTGTGTATTTGGATTTATCATATATTGTGTGTGTTTAGCAGGCGACTATGATACTTTTGCATTTTTATTATTATCTCATTGTGCTGATTTATGTCCAATGCATATTATTCATTCTCTAAGCCTATTCAGAATTGAAATTTTATAATCACCTTTATATATAATCACTGTTTATTAAAGGTAAATATTGCTCTTTAAAAGTTCTCATTATTATTTTCTAAGGGGGGAGTTCAACGGGGTGAGCGACTTGTATATACTTTTCCCAGCGGAAATGAACACCACCAGAGAGGCAGAAAACAGTCTACAAATAGTTAAAGTATTCAATGGGCGCTCGAGAACTTGCCAACAATAAACCTCAGATACGAACAAAACGGAAAATGAATAGGTGATTGAACGATATGTATAAGGAAAACTTTATAAGTACCTTAATAAATTATGTGCGTATATAGCTTTTGGAAAATAAAAGGGGTTATAATATTAGGGGTATAATAATAAGGGGTATAAATATTATATATTTTATTGTTTGAAAAAATGTAAACTATTTTTGGCGCGTATGTGTTCCTTTAAAAAATAAATTTTTCTACTTTCCTTTTAAGTAAATGTGGTTATTTAAATGTTCTCATTAATATTTTCTATGAGAGAGAGAGAGAAGCGCAACGGTGTGAGCGGCTAGAACGTACTTTCCCAGCGGAAATGAACACCACCAGAGAGGCAGTCTTCAAATGGACAAAGTATTCAATGGGCGCTCGAGAACTTGCCAAAAATAGACCTCAGATGAGGACGAAAAGGAAAACTGAGTGAATCTCATGTAATCGATATTACAAGAGAAAGTTTGCTGGTTCAAGTGGGCGTACCTGAAGTTTTTTAAATAAATATTTCCCGGTTTTTCCGCCTATACAATTCCATTCAATAGACATTTTCTCGTTGGATTTAAAAAAAAAAAGAGGATATATGAATATGTAAAATATTTTTAGAAAATTTATCTGTTGTTTTCTATTTATAACATCATTTAAAATACTTAGAACCTGCTGGTGAAATATTAAGTAATAATATATTTACTATCACGGGGGCATAGAACGGCCATAGGTAATAAAATAATACCTTGAATCAATATTAAAATAAAAACATAAAGCCTCCAGGAAAATATTCTTTTAAAAATATATTTTATTTAAAAATATCTCGAGCTTTCGGGCAAGTAAGCCCTTCTACGGGAGAAACTATTTTACATCCTCAATACGCCAATAAAATAAGATATAAAACAAACCAAAGGACTTTATTTAAGTTTAAATATTATTTTATTGGCGTATTAAGGATGTAAAATAGTTTCTCCCGTAGAAGGGCTTACTTGCCCGAAAGCTCGAGATATTTTTAAATAAAAAATATTTTTTAAAGAATATTTTCCCTGGAGGCTTTATGTTTTTATATTAAAAAATATAATAATAACATAAGATATTTTTTTACTACACATACAAATTAAATCTATAAAAGAATGTATCTTAATACACGCATAATACAAGACCAGCGTATATAAGCATGATTTATACTTTACCTAATTTTATACTTAGCTTGAAAAGCATTTGATAAGTACATTCATGGAAAAACCTTGAAGAATCTAAAAAGATAGTACAAAAGTGAAATTGTACTGGCATCAGGTGAATAAATTAAGAAAAAGGCATCTCCTGATCGTGCAACTGAGAGTTGCTGATGGCTTGCGCTATCTTAAGGAAGTTATACCGTTTATCATGTATATCAGGATTCAGACAATAACTCTCAAATATATTTGATTCACAGTAACCTTTATTGAAGACACACGACATAACTAAGTGTAAACAATGGCGCTCTGCCATCTAAAAAGTTCCTGGTCAAGATTAGATTTTTTATTTTTAAAGTTTACTCTGTATACTAAAAAAAAAAACATAGGACTGGCGACATAAAATATGTTCCAATTCATTAATTTTTGTCCATGGCTGTAATTAGACAAACGCCAAAACGCGTGTTGAGATGTTAAACCCTAGAATAAGAAGCCCCACTTCTATCATTTAGATCTCAGGATATCACGTGGGTTAAGATTTATTCTCCACGTCTAATTAAAAAACCTGAATTCCTCCAAGTTTGTAAATAACATTCCATTTTAAACTTTGTCTGCAAAATAGTTCTTCCTTGTGTGTGTTTCAGTTATTACTAGGAAGTTAAACGATATGTATAAAGAAAACTTTAAGTACCTTAATAAATTAAGTGCGTATATGGCTTTTTGGACAATAAAAGGATTAAATTAAAACACAATATATATATAATATAAAAACTCAAATATTTCTATATTTAAAAATATATTTTATTTTTATTTATTGATAATTCTACTTTTGTTGTCATCCTTTTCGAATAACTTTCAGTTTTGTTGTAAATATGCGTTGCTAACATATCTATCTTTTTGAATCACTAATATAGGATAACTTTATAAATTATATATACAGGGTGATCCAAAAGTCCCGCACAACTTTAAAAATTAATAACTCCGCGAATATTTGCGCTAAAGCAATGCGGTAAACACCATTGTGTTCAGGATGCAATGGGATTTTTTATGGCAAATAATGAAAAATTCGAAATTGATTTTAGTTACAACTTTATTCACTAGATGGCGCTCTACCAGAATCGGCGATTCAGCTGCCAAATTGTTTGATAAATTGAAAAATATAACTGAACGACACGTATTTTTCCTTTTTGAATACCAGGAAAGAACCCTGATAATATCAAATGATAAATTAATAAAACACCATTTCGCCAAAAGTTAGAAAAAATGGTTAACGATTTTTAAATACAATCTGAGATATGTAAAATAGGCATATGCAAATTAAAACATGTAGCAAAAAAAAAAAAAAGATATTTTAGATACGGTTTGTTTTCGAGAATATAATAAATTTCTAATTTTTTTAATTCAACTCTCTTAGTATCGATTATATTTATTTTAATTCATTTGAAAAATATGTATCTATCCCTGATAATTTATTTTACTCTGGAATGCCGTTGTTGTTGTTGTTGTTGTCGTGTCCAATAAAGAGCCTCAGATGTCTCCATGCATCTCCATCACAGCAACAGCAATATCCACTATCTTGGGTGTGTAAAGCTGCTGCTCTGGGTCTGTGTCAATTTTCTGCAAGGCTGCGGCCATTTCTGGTTCCACTAAGGACAGTTGTTGCATGTCCTATAGGTTCTTGTGCCATTGGATGTATTGTCATTCCTTTATAGTGTTTTGTTCTAAGTCTTGATATAGTTTTTGTCATTTTTCTCTCAGAGTTTATTTCGCATTTTGATATTTTCTTATTTTTTGTTTAATTATCTTGTATTTTGGCAAAGCATCAGCGTCAAATAATGACATTTGTTCTTTCCTTTGGCCCAACTTTCTGGCTTCCTTAGCCAATTCAAATGCCATTTCATTACCCCCGATCCCAAAATGGGCAGGAATCCATTGTAGAATGCAGTTCTTCTCCAATGGTTCCAGTTGGGTAAGTAACGAGTGTATTTTCTGTGTGATTTTAGTATTGCCTTTCTGAATTGCTTCTAGAGCGGATATTGAGTCGCTGTATATTAAAATTCCTTCTGCTTGATGCAGGGATGGTTGGTTAAGGCATACATCAAAGGCTTTCCAGATAGCTGTCAGTTCACAAGTGAAGTTTGACGAAATCTGTCCTGCTCCTTCTTTGATTTTGATGTGTGTTCCATCTTGCAGTATTATGTTAATTCCGGCCCCTCCATTACTCAGGCTAAGGTCTGTAGATCCATCTGTATATGCTGTTAAAGGGGGTAACCTAGCATTTTTAATCAAGGATTTGTACTATGAGGACATAGCTGTTAACACATCAGACCTCGAAGCCCAAGGTATCAAAGTCTACCTCAATCAAAACAAAGCCATCAACATATACAATATGTATCACCCTACAAACAATAAACTTATTGACGATGAAAAAATGGTTCAATTTCTTACCGACAACACTATTATTGTAGGTGACCTTAATGCCAAAAATCAACTATGGGGATGTTCCACGCCAAACCCAAGAGGCAAAATACTATCAAACATATTTAACGACAATGCCTTCATGTGCTTAAATGATGAGAATCCTACCCATCATTCCTACAGCTATAATACTGCACAAGCACTTGATATAAGTTTTTACTATCCTGAAATTTTCCACAAATGCAAATGGAAAATATTAAAAAGTATTGTAAGTGATCATTTGCCTAATTTGATTGAAATTAGCACCAAGACCAAAACCAGCTCAATTAAAAAAATTCTGGAACTTCAAAAAGGCTAATTGGATATCTTTCAAAAACACCATTATTGAGGCAGCCAAAGTTTCAATATCAAGAGGTAATATTAAGAATTGGATTCCAAATTATACACACCAAAATATTCAAACGCTTATAACTAAAAGAAATGAACTACGGAAAAGTGCACCCAAAACCAAACAAATTGTAGAACTGAACTGAACATTGTGAATGCAAAAATAAAAAGATTATACGTAAATGTCAAAAGGGAAAAATGAAAACAAACTTGTGAAAACCTGAAACCAAGAAACCCAAATACAAAACTTTGGCATTTGGCAAAACAAATTTGAAGATCCCAGTCACAAATTGAAAAAACAAATATGATTAAGAATACAGTTGTACACCAGCAACTAATGACAAAAATGCTGCCAATCTTCTAGGTAATTCATATCAAATAAGTAGTAAAATCAAATTTGAAATAAAAGTTAAGAAAGTTGAAAAAAGGCCCGAAAGATTATTCATGACTGTAAAAATGTCACCAGCACATAATAATTTTTCCATGAAAAAATTCAATATGAAAGAGCTAGCTTATGCATTAGAAAACACTGACCTAAACAAGACTCTTGGGCCAGATGGAATCCATAGCCAAATGATATCAAACTTGGGCAAAATTGGCAAAGAAAAACTTCTTAATATTTTCAATAACTCCTGGAAAACTGGATAATTGTCTCAAGACTAAAAACTGCAACAATAATTCCCATTAAAAAACTTGACAAATCTGCTGATGACCCAAAAAACTACCGACCTATCTCCCACAAGTATTTGCTGCAAATTAATGGACAAAATTATACTCAGACGACTCACCTACCACCTCAATACAAGAAAACTCTTACCATAAGAACAATATGGATTTAGGAAAGGACATGGGACAATAGACCAACTCTAATTTTTCACACAAAAGGTAAAAGATGCACAAAACAGAAAACCAACTAACCACACCATAGCTGCTTTTTTAGACCTTACACAAGCCTTTGATAAAGTATGGAAAAACAAGTTAATTACACAATTATGCAAACATTTCAAAATTGATGGAAAAGCTATCACTTGGATTAATGATTTCCTTAAAAATAGATACATCAGGGTCAAATATAATGGCACTCTATCTATAACCTTCAAATTGTTAAAGGATTACCACAAGGATCAGTCCTTAGCCCAAATCTCTTCACCCTATTTAATGCAGGCATAGAAGAAAAAAATTCACATAAAACCAATATTGGACTTTTCGCTGATGACATTATTCTATGGAGCAGCAGCACTAACTGGAAAAAAGCTGAAAGGGATTCGAACAAGACTCTTCTCCATCTAGAAAAATTTGTAATGAACATAAATTAGAATTTAACCCCCGATTGGCTCGACACAGGAGAGATAGAGGTTCCTAAAAATAGTACCCTCCTTCCCCCCCTCCCCCCGTTGAGAGCAGGACAGGCCTGCACAAGGCCTCCCTGCCTCTCGCCACCATCTACTCCGCCTGGTATTGCCAACCCATCTTGTCATCAATGACTACCCCCAGGATGGTCATCCTATTGACCAACGCTACCCTCCGTTTTCCATCCGGATAGCCGGCTTGTGTTCCCATTTTATCCCTTTCCTTTTAGTTCTTATCTCCCTAGATTTAAAGCTGAGGGCTTTAGTTTTGGAGACAATGAACTTAAGGCCAGAGTCATGGGCCCAGTTCGAGAGGATTTGGAATGAAGTTTCAACACACTTCTCAGCCTTCGCTCTCGAAGCAGCCTCAATGATGAGGAACTGGTTGTCAGCATAGAGAACCAGCCTGGCTCCCTCAGGTAGCTCCTCTTGGAAAACGGTGTTTACCAGGAGATTCCACAGAATAGGTCCGCAGCAAGAGCCCTGGGGGCAACCTCTAGCACAGTTTCTTTCCAACTTCCGCCCACCAAAACTGAGGCTAATCCGTCTATCCCGCAGGAAGACACGAACCAAGCTGCACAAATTATCAGGACAACCCATGTCCATCAAATTTCTCATCAGCTTGTTCCAGCTCATGGAGTTGAACGCGCCATCAATGTCCAGGGCCACGAGAATAACCCAAGCACCCTTATTTAAGCCCATATCAACCCCCTCTAACACCTCGTTTAGAGCTGTGGTTGTGGATTATCCTTCCCTAAAACCATGTTGGAAAGAGGAAAGGATCTCATTACTCTCTAGCCAGTGCTTCAGTCGCTGAGCTAGTAGGCTATCCAGGACCTTTACTAGACACGCTAGTAAAGAAAGCGGACGATAATCATTAGGAGAATTACCCTTTCTACCAGACTTTTCTAGAAGCACTACTCGGGCAACCTTCCATGCCTCAGGAAAAGTACCAGTGTCCAGGCACCTATTGAATTGTCAAATTATATTGACAAACATATATATTTTTTATCAGGTTTTACAGGGAAGAATGTTGTCTTCGTCTGTTAGTGTACCAATCTCTCACGCCTTCTCATTGGACGAATGTGGCCATATTTGTATATAATGGGGACGAGGGGAGTGCGGTGAGGACAGAGAGTGCGTGGATAATTGGCGTGGAGCCACTTATAGTGGTTTTTCTACTGGCGGTTTTCCCTGTCTGGCTGTTCTCTTGGCATCCCTGTGTTCCCAGTCCGATCCCTCCCAACGCTACAATAAAGATAAGTAACATTTTTTATTTTATTTAACAAATCGTGAGTTGTTTTTATCTCCCTTTTGTTGTTAGTGTTGTATTCATGAGTGTACGCTTTTCTGTGTATTAAGGTACTTTAATTTAGGCCCTAGCTTATTTTATTTTTGTGTGTTAACCTGCAAAAGTGGTAACTTTTTTCAGAATAACCTGGCAAGAAGCGATAGGTGCATCCTCACCAGGGCTTTCACGACCGTGTTATTGATCCCGTCGGGACCAGGAGATTTCCTGTTCCCGAACTTGAAAGCCACCAGTTTCACCTTATTCTCAGAAAAGAGCGGATCCACCAAACTACAAGTGGTCAGAGAGATCTCGTCCTCTGGTTCTCGTTTCCGAAGTTCCGATCCAAGATGAGGTCCAAGGTCTCCTTCAGGTCCTGAGTCTTGAACCCATCTTCCCCTTCAAGTAGCCTCAAGTTAGCGGAGCACCTTATCTTCCCAGAGACAGCCCTGTAAGGGAGACCGTATGGATTAATCTCCAGTACGGTTTTGCACTGCTCCCTCCAGTGTTTCCTCTTCGCCCTTTTGGTGTGTCTCTTGTACCCTGCTAGGACCTTCTGGAAAGCTATTCTTCTCCTAACTCTCTCTTCGCCCGTACTATTCTGGAATAGCTTCCTCATGGCCCTGACTCTCTTCCTCTCGATCTTCAGCTCCTCGGTCCACCAAGGCTGTTTAAACTTTTTAAATGCGGTAACCTTTCCAGATCCAGGCCCCAAGGTTTTGCACGTTGGTTATATCCTGGTGGAGCTCATTGAACATGCTATTAATAGAAACTCTGTCAACTGCTCCAGCCAATCTATCCCCAAGTGTGCAAGCAAACCGGCGTCTGAATCTTTCAAGGTTAAGCCCCCTGATGCTGTACCGAAGAACTCTCTCCACTGATGGCGGTTCCACTTCACAACTGGTCTCAAACCTGATGAGTATGTGGTCGCTTACGTCTGTGGGGTCCGTTTCCCACCTCAAACGCCGCATCCTGCTCGTTCTTGCCAGGGAGAAGTTTATGATGTTTTCACCGTTTTCCGTGGCAAACGTCGATTCACCATAGACGTTCGAAATCTCCAGACTCTGACCAATAACAAGATCGACCAAGCCTTTCCTTTAGAATTTTCCTCCCTGTCCCCAAACAGCTGGGTGCGCGCGTTAAAATGTAGCTTGGCACCTGCAGCTCCAGAAGACATTGTGGCTTGCATTAGATGCACTAAACAGGACCTTTGGGAGAGGCCGCTGCTTATCATAAAACAGCTCGAGGAGCATGAACTCATGGAATTCGTGTAAACTTTACACAAGGGGATAATAAACAACAACAACAACAAATAATTTCTCTGATCGTTTAAACCAATTGTGTCAAGTCCTTTCTTTTTAAGTATGTTTTTGTTCTCTTTTTTTTTGTGCAGGGTTCATTCAAGTTAAGATTGATTATTACATTTGATGGCACTGGGGTAGGAAATATTGGTTCTTCTTGAATTCGTCGCCCCTTAAGCTTCGTGCACCACTTCTGGGGTGTCAATGCCTTATTTAGAAACTCATTCAGGTCATTGAGGTACACTGCCTTGGTGACATCCATCGCAGCCCCCGACTCCTGGACTATTGAGCCGATTCTCGTTTCAGACGAAGGGTCAAACAACAGGAAAGGATCCACAGAGATCTCCATGTTGATGATCCTGTTGAGGGGGATATCAGGGGGGGGGGGGGGGGTGGACGATCCTTCCTATCCTCTCGCTCTGGGTATCCAGAGCTAGCTGTGCGGAAGGCACCTGAGCTCAAATTCTCAGGCGGCCGCGTCGCTTTTCGAGGACTCAAGTGGGCACCCTGCCTATCCTCTCGAGTCGTGTCGACTCTCGCTGTGTGGAGGCTGCCTGCTTCATAGGGGACTTCCCTGGGCCATTAGTGGGCGCGGCAGGGAATTATTAGAAATATCCAACGAGGTATTATTGGGCATACGCTCGGAGCCCGAAGGAATTTGAGCGTCCTCGGGCTTACCCTTGTCTTCAGGGGTTTTTTCAAGAGGGATGCATGAGAAGTTACTAGACCCAATACGTCGAGCTGGCCTATCAGCTCTGTATAGGTCGTTCACTCCACGGCAAGAGGGATCTGCCTCCCACCCGTTCTCAGGCGCTACCTGAGCCTCATTGGTAATGTCAATCTTTATATTTTGCATTGGCATTATTGGGGAGGGGGGGGGGTGTGACCTGTATTATAATGACACCAGAACGCCACCATGTCACGCAAGGCTGAACTGGGCATATCCGTCTTTCCAGACTTGTCAGACGAGCTGTCAGCGTTGGCCACGTTCTTGTTAGAAACATGCTCAGGACGCACCACGGGAAGGTGCTGATCGGCATATGTAGGTAGCCGTCAAGCCTCCCTACTTTGCGTAATCTGCAACTGGACGTCACTCCTGTCACAGACCCCTATTAGCATCGCTAACTCTTCCACTGAGTTCCACAATGGTCTGTCGTGATCAGTTAGCCCCTACCACCCTCTTTCAGGCAGCCAGGTACAGACCGCTACTACCCGCGAGTCGGGTGCCGAGGGCTGCAGATGCCAGGCACATAGTCCTACCCACTGTCCATGCTCAGAACTAGGGCCCCGGGCCCAGCACAGTTGGTACATCCCTGGAGCAGTAATGGCTACCCAGACCAAGACCCAGACAAAGGTCCACAAGCCGGCTCACAGTTGGTACATCCTAGAAGCAGTGGCCACCCAGACCTTACGGTCCATAAACCGTCACAGTTGGTACAGTGGAGTGGACCCAGGAGGATCTCTGAACATCAGAAATAGACAGCATCAAACGACACTTACAAGATTTAGAATAGGCCATCTCAAGCCATTGAAGATAGAAAATAACAACAAAATCTACCCCACTTGCCCAAAATGTAGCTTGGCACCTGCAGCTCCAGAAGACATTGTGGTTTGCATTATATGCACTAAACAGGACTTTTGGTAGAGGCCGCTGCTTATCATAAAACAGCTCGAGGAGCATGAACTCATGGAATTCGTGTAAACTTTACACATGGGGATAAGAAACAACAACAAATAATTTCTCTGATCGTTTAAACCAATTGTGCCAAGTCCTTTCTTTTTAAGTATGTTTTTGTTCTCTTTTTTTTTGTGCAGGGTTCATTCAAGTTAAGATTGATGATTACATTTGATGGCACTGGGGTAGGAAAAATTGGTTCTTCTTGAATTTGAAAGTCATTGTGTTTCATATTTATGCCCTTTCTATTATTGTTGTCGTACTGAAGTGTTGAAGATCTTTTGAGTCCTTGCTTTTGTGTCCAGTTTAAATAGGTGTTATGGGATATGTGTTAGGTTACTTTACTTTTTAAGCTATTGGTGAATTTTATTGTTTTTATTTTGTCTTCTGCTTTCGAGCGAGTAGGTCTAGACCACATTCTCTCTGAATTTTCTCATTGTTGGTGGATGAAAAAGCACCAGTGATTATTTTGGCCGCTTTTGCTTGAACACTGTCTAGTCTTCCTTTTAGTGATGAGCTTGAGGGAGCCCAGACGAGTGTTGCATATTCCATTATCGGCCTTATTAAGGTGTTATATGTTGTTCTGAGAATTCTGGGTTTTGCTCCCCAATTTGTTCCACATAGCCATCTCAGAATGTTTAATTTTCTGGTAGCTCTATTTGAGGTGCTAATTATGTGTTCTGTAAATAGCAATTCCTCATCAATGACAATTAAAATAATTTTATTGACATCTTGTCAATACATGCAAAGTGCACAGTCTGCACTATTTAAAAAAAGATAATATGCATTATATACACTATGTACAATGAATATGGCGCCTCTGCCAGCGCTGCAGAGTTTGGTGGAGAATCGCCAGTGGGTCTCCAGCGACACCACGCATTTTGCGATCTACGATGAATACGTAGATCGCGTACTTCCCCGCTGAGGAGATGGTGATGGCGTGGTCCTCGAGACCAACTGGAAAGATCCAGGACTGCAGTATCCCACATAGGTATTTTGGATTTCTAATTTTATCAATTATTTGGTTGTTTATGCTTATTTTGGGGTTATTTTTATGCCTTTTTTCCCTGTCAGTGGAGAAGACGCATAGGTTTGGTTTTATTGGGTTTATGGTCATTTGGAGTTCCATTGCCCACTTTTCCAGTCCTCTCATTGATGTGTTCAGTATTTTGTCTGATTTTTCTATACTGCTACTTGTGTGCCATATGGCTATATCATCTGCATAACAGGCAACCTTTGTGTCTTCAGTGAGGTAAGGATGGATGTCGTTAATATATAGCAGATAGAGTAGAGGACTGAGCACAGATCCTTGAGGTACACCAGCCCATGTTCTTTGGTCCTTGGAAAATTCTCCATTGACCCGAACCTTTATCCTTCTTCCCTTTAAGAAGTCTGCAATCCAGATTATGGTTTTTCCTCTTACTCCGATGCTGTGCAGCCTTTCAAATAATTTCTCCCTCTACACTCGGTCAAAAGCTGAGGTCGGATCCAGGAATACGGCCGTTGTCTTCTTTGGCGGTTTTTCCTGGAAAGAATCTATTATTGATTGGCAGAAGTAGAAAAGTTGATCAGGTGTACAGTGTCTGGATCTATAGTCAGTTTGGTATAAGTTTATTTTATTATTGTTAGTGAGCCAGACTATGAGCCTAGAGTGGATAATTCGTTCTGTTATTTTACAAAGTATGCTGGTGAGAGCAATTGGCCGATAATTCTTGCTTTCCTTGGCATCTTTGTTTGGTTTCAGTATTGGCACTATAATTGATATCTTCCAATTCTTTGGTAGTTTACCAGTTTGCCATGAAATATTCAGTATTCGTAGGAGTTGAATTTTTGCTTTGTCTCCAAAGTGTTTAATCATTTGACCAAAGATTAGATCATCTCCTGGTGACCTCTTGGATCTAACTTTTCTATTGATGAGTTTAGCTCATTCAGTGTGAAGTCTCTCGAGAAAATATCTTGTTGATGGTAGTTTCTTGCTTGTGTGTGTTTAACTAACTTGTTTATATTATTTTTATAGTCCTTTCTTCATTCGTGTAGTTGAGTCTGTAAGTGCTTGAAAGATATTCAACAATTATGTCGGCCATCTGTTTGCTCGTTTTAGCTGTTCTATTCATATCGGTTAGAGTATTGGAGGATTGGTGTTGGTTTTGATTGTTTTCAAACACTCTAATCATATTCCAGTGTTGGCTGTCATTTCTTGGATCCATTTTTTCGCAGAATTCTGCCATTTTTCTTGTTTGCATATCCAAATTTCTTGTTATATTTTTGAATAATATCAATGAGTTCCTTTCTGTTTTCTTCTGTTCTATTTGTTTTAAGAAGTTCATTGATATTGTTTCTCTCTCTGCAATCATTGCCTCGATGTTGTGGCCCTTCCAGTAAGGTATCCACAGGTCTTTACGTCTCCTTCTAGGTATCGATGCTTTTGCAGCTTTGGATATGTTCGAAGAGAATTTTTCCAAGTTTTTCTCAAGCGTTCTGAAATTCAATTCTTCGTTGCACAGTTCTTCAAGCTTTTCTGTGAATTTTTTCAAGTCGGCTTTCCTAAAGTTCCATGTTCTTTTATTCTGTTGGACATTGTCAATTTTAAAGTTTAGGGTTGTTAAAATTGGTCTGTGGTCACTGATTTAACCTCTCAGGTTTTTCCATTGTGTTGTGGGTGAGATGTTGAAATTTATCGCTGTGATGTCTATTGCGGATTCTGTGCCTGTGGACTTGGATAGATAGGTGTTCTCTCCGTTATTTAATGGTGTAAAAATCGCCGAGTATGTTTGTGATATCCGAAGACCCTTCACTTAATGTCTCTATTGTGGGTACCCATACAAAATTCAAAGATTTCCCGAGATAAAAGTTGGCGATTTTGAGATGCGTCAAGAATTCGCTGCATGGGTTTTCCGGCAAATTGATATTGATGAAAACTGGCTATCGAATGTTCTGTGGACAGATGATGCTCACTTTTCTATAAACGGAGAATTTAACATTCAAAACAGCCGCATTTGGGCAACAGAAAACCCTAGGAATTTTACAGAAATGCCACTTTATCAGCCCAGAGTTACAGTTTTGTGTGGGTTCACATCTTCTTTTATTATTGGGCCATTTTCCTTTGAAAATATCAAAGGAAGAACTTTTAGACCGTTTTTGTAAAACTGGGAAACGTTAATTTCAACTTTTAGGAGAAAAGGGTTTTGCATATCGCAGGGCAGACAAGTACTAAACGAAATAACATTCATGAAAGATGGAGGACCTCCTCATATCTCCCGAGGTGCCAAACAATTGCTGAAGGATACGTTCGGTGAAAATCGTGTGATAAGTCACCACTTTATATACCAGTGGCCTCCAAGATCACCAGACTTGACACCTTGCGATTTATGGTTTGGTCTTGTGTTTATCGATGTTGGCCTACCACATTGGCCATGTTGAAGGCTTCTATCAGATGGCACGTTTTATCAATTTCAACAGATATGTTATTTAATGTTGTCCAATCTGTCATCTATCGTCTGCAGGCGGTGTTTGAGAATGAAGGGCGCCACATTGAGCAAGGATTGTGACCTAATACAAGAGAGAAGGAAAGTTACCTAATGTGTTATATAAGCTGCCATGTATTATATTATCTAACTATATTTTGCAGCTCTTTGTGTTGGGTTATGGGGATAATAAATGCTGTCCTCACATCTTGACTCTTTTTTTTTTTGTGAACAGTAATTTTTTGTTTGTCATTTGCTCACATATTATGTCGTGCAGACCAAAGTGTTATAACTTCTCGAATAACACTGGTACACACAATTTTTCCCCTTATGTTTAGTTTTTCGCTTTTCGCTCATTAGGAGAAGTAGCATAAGGAATATTTTCTGTACACCAATAACTTTAGAAATTTTGTGAAAAAAAAAATACAAAATGATTTTACTACCACGTTTTTCAACGCAAAAGGTCGATTTAAAAATTATTTTTATTTGAGGGGAAACATTTTTTAAAATTGTGTACAGTATAATAAACAATGATAACATTTGACAAGCCCATAGGATATTTGGAATAAAGTACGACAAATATATTTTGTCACTCTCCCCTCTATATTTCATTTGTGGGATCATGACAAATATCCAGTTAAATAGTCAAGGGTCGCCAATCAGTCAAGAAACTACACATTTCTTATAGCAAGAAATCCTATTAATAGTGCCATCATAATTTTTTGTACTATATTAACATTTCAGAAAATTGTGTATTGATATCAGCAGTGCTTTTCAAACATTCAATCTATTTCACAAAACTCCATCTAAAATAGAAATATTTTTGCTACATGTTTTAATTTGCATTTACCTATTTTACATATCTCTGATTGTATTTGAAAATCGTTAACCAATTCTTCATACTTTTGGCGAAGTGGTGTTTTATTAATTTGTTATTTGATATTATTAGGGTTCTTTCCTGGTATTCAAAAAGGAAAAATACGTGTCGATCAGTTATATTTTTCAATTTATCAAACAATTTGGTCGCTGAATATCTTATTCTGGTAGAGCGCCATCTGGCGAATAAAATTGTAACTAAAATCAATTTCGAATTTTTCATTATTTGCCATAAAAAATCCCATTGCATCCTGAATACAATGGTGTTTACCGCATTGCTCTAGCGCAAATATTCGCGGAGTTATTAATTTTTAAAATAGTGCGGGACTTTTGGATCACCCTGTATTGTGAAAATAACTAATGTGTAATATTTTCTCAAGTAATTGAAAATAAAAGCTGTTTGATGGTAAATAATTATCTTTTTCTTATAACGACTGCACCTTCAACTCTTTATCTTATCGATCCTTTGTCTTAATAACCCTTTATCTAACAAAAAAAAACTATTCATAACATATATATATATGAAAAACAATAGAAAAAAAAATAAAAAAATTAGTGGGTCAGATGTTGATATTAAAAATAAAATAGGCATATCCTGACCAGGAGCACATGTGCTTTTCAGAAGGCAGAGCGCCATCTGGTGGAACATAAATCAACTAAACAATGATTTAGCCTGTTCCCTGATATTTGGTCAACCCAATTTCTTGATAAATCAAGAAAAGCCATCCACGATTTCTGTTCCACCAGATGGCGCTCTGCTTTCTGAAAGGCACATGTGCTCCTGGTCAGGATATGCCTATTTTATTTTAATATATATATTGTATTAAAGGAAGCTATATACATAATCTAATTGATGTAAATAATTATATGTAAATAATCTTTGTCAGGACTAGAATGACGAATCATGTATGGGACTTTGATTCCAGTAAAAGGCTTGTTGCTGCTGTTGTATATAGTCACAGTGTAGAAAATACTATACTATACCTACTACATATAGGTTTGTCTCTGTATTCTCAGTTCTCTTCTCTTCAATTACTCTGTAAACTGGCGAATCCTTTATAGGA
Organism: Cordylochernes scorpioides; assembly: GCA_030710605.1. NCBI lineage: Eukaryota > Metazoa > Arthropoda > Arachnida > Pseudoscorpiones > Chernetidae > Cordylochernes > Cordylochernes scorpioides. The sequence continues at coordinate 144,703,783 of CP092886.1, forward strand.
CGAGAGGTTCTCAATAAAGGCTTTTGTTGTTGTTGTATATATATTGTATTATTGTTGGAATAAATTTGAACTATTTTTGACGCATATGCTTCTTAAAAAAAACTTCTTTTGCTGCAATGATTAATTAATGATCCATACCCTCTTATCAATTTATCCTTACAGTAAGGGGCAGTAGAAATTTGTTTTATTTTAAAAAGAATCATACTCGTCAAAATAGTGTAAATTTCTGATAACAGATGGCGCGCTTATTCATGTCAATATAATTGTTAAGTTATTGCACAAAACGAGGTTTTAGGTATTTCTTACTGAGGGGCAGACGTAACAGAGAAGGTTAAAAATTATATCAATATTTATTTTTGTGATCAAGTAGTATTCATTATTAAATACTTAATATATATATTAAGTATTTATAATATTATTGTATTAATATATGTGGAACACCGATAAGCTACAAACGATAAAAATATTTAACGAGAAACTATTCACATATGATATGTACAAAACCAACACTAAGAATTATGTATGAATTTTTAAACTCATGAACTTAAGGAAGCTTTAAGTAGGTATATCGGTATTTATTCTCTGAAAAATATTTCATACACAGTGACCTTTATTGAAGACACGAAGTAACCAAGTGTGAACAAATTGCCTGTTTCCTTAAAAAAAACGACCGGCAATATAAAAGACTTTCCACTCCCTTAGGTTTTGTCCATGAGTGAACATATGTACCTCAGGAGGCACCTCTCCCATTCATTATGCATTAGTGAAAGGCATTATGTCTATTACACCAGTGAAAACCTTTACTAATGGTGATACGGAATGAATCACAACACCAGTTTTGTATAGTCCTAACCTGTTAACCTTGGTATCGGGCTATGGCATCAGTACATGGCGATAACATCCTATGGGAGGAGTTATGAAATCGATTGAATTGGACAAAAAGGTGTTTAAGATGGATGAGTGGTAGGACCGATTTTAAGGCTATAATACGACTTAAATTTGTGGGTGGAGGGCATTCATGTACCAGGAGGCACAATTTCTTTAACTATACATTGGATGTCTAATATTTATTGCCCCAGTAAAACCTTTACTCGTGATGATAAGGAATGAGCCACAACATAGGTTTTAGAAAATCCTACAAAGTGTTTTAAAGCTCTTAAAAAGTATAATCATGGACCAAACTTATAAGAGAGTTTCATATTTTAAAATTGCAGGTCTTCTGTTTTTGTCTTTTTTTTTTTTTTAAGAATACAGAGGTAATTTTGTCTACACATCTCGTGTGTCTTCAACATATGAGTCACTGTGTATCAAATATCTTTCAGATTTATTATCTGAATCCCGATATACATGGAACAACTCCCTTAAGATTTGTCTATGAGTGTATTTTACTGTGATGATGAACATAATATATTTTTGATTTACATATTTAAATGGAGAGTTGCCTCTTTTTCTGAACATGAATACCATCTTCACATAACTTCATATTGTATTATAGTCTGAAAATCTTCTCTACCACTTCACCAGCTTAAATCATTTTTGTTAAATTCGACTGAATTATTAATTCTCTTCGTAGGATGTTATGAAATCGAAGCCGCCCCTGTACTGATGAAGGCCATAGCCCGAAGCCTCGGTATAGAGGTTGATCTTTAGTTCAAATTTGTCTAAATTTGTGTTATGACTCATTCCTCATCACCACCAACAAAGTGTTATATATACAGGGTGGCCCTTAAATCTCAACACCATTTTAAAAGTTTTAACTAATAAATTATATATAATATTTGTATAATTAACATACAAGTTACATGTACTTAGTTACAAGTACTTGTATGTGTGTATTCAGGTTCTATCCAATTTTGATTCAGAAAATGTCATTCCTCGATATTAAAGAAATAATTAAAATTATCAAACTATATTATCAACTTGGTAGTTTCACAACTCTACGACGTTAATGGTCAAAGCATTTTGAGTCTTCTGCACCTTCTAAATTAAGGGTAACAAGAATAATTAAAAAATTGAAACTACCAGTAGTGTGGCAGATCTCCCTAGATCAGGAAGACCACACTCTGCTACTTGTGAAACGAATATAAACCTAGTTAAAGCATCTTTAGAAGCTAGTTCTCATGTTTAGTTGATTTCTGTTCCACTAGATGGTGCTCTGCTATCTAAAAAAACGCTCATGTTAGTGGTCAGGATATGCCTAATTTGTTTTCAATATCAACACTTGACCTTATTTATTTTTCCATTTTTAAAATTATTTTTTCACACGCATATATATACCTTTTTAGGTAATATGCATAAGAACTTGGCCATGATGTTTTTCTTGTATTATAAGCCAAAAGATATAATATAAAACTACAATTTAACTATTGAGAAAATAGTTATCAATGTATTATATAAGTTGATATGAAATTTTAAATATAAAGGAAAACAAATTTTCAACATATGAAGGCGCATGATGTATTTAACTTAATAATGAATTCACATACTACAAACAACACAATGATGATTTTAATGATGAAATCCACGCATATTGATGCATCATACTTTCGTATTACAAATTAAAACACAATATATATATATATAATATAAAAACTCAAATATTTCTATATTTAAAAATATATATTTTTTATTTTTATTTATTGATAATTCTACTTTTGTTGTCATCGTTTTTCGAATAACTTTCAGTTTTGTTGTAAATATGCGTTGTTGACATATCTATCTTTTTGAATCACTAATATAGGATTAACTTTATTAATTATATATATTTTGAAAATAACTAATGTGTAATATTTCCTCAAGTAATTGAAAATAAAAGCTGTTTGATGGTAAATAATTATCTTTTTCTTATCACGACTGCACCTTCAACTCTTTATCTTATCGATCCTTTGTCTTAATAACCCTTTATCTAACAAAAACCAAATTATTCATAACATATATATATATGAAAAACAATAGAAAAAAATTAAAAAAATAAGTGGGTCAGATGTTGATATTAAAAATAAAATAGGCATATCCTGACCAGGAGCACATGTGCTTTTCAGAAGGCAGAGCGCCATCTGGTGGAACAGAAATCAACTAAACATTGATTTAGCCTGTTCCCTGATATTTGGTCAACCCAATTTATTGATAAATCAAGAAAACCCATCCACGATTTCTGTTCCACCAGATGGCGCTCTGCTTTCTGAAAGGCACATGTGCTCCTGGTCAGGATATGCCTATTTTATTTTAATATATATATTGTATTAAAGGAAGCTATATACATAATCTAATTGATGTAAATAATTATATGTAAATAATCTTTGTCAGGACTAGAATGACGAATCATGTATGGGACTTTGATTCCAGTAAAAGGCTTGTTGCTGCTGTTGTATATAGTCACAGTGTAGAAAATACTATACTATACCTACTACATATAGGTTTGTCTCTGTATTCTCAGTTCTCTTCTCTTCAATTACTCTGTAAACTGGCGAATCCTTTATAGGACGAGAGGTTCTCAATAAAGGCTTTTGTTGTTGTTGTATATATATTGTATTATTGTTGGAATAAATTTGAACTATTTTTGACGCATATGCTTCTTAAAAAAAACTTCTTTTGCTGCAATGATTAATTAATGATCCATACCCTCTTATCAATTTATCCTTACAGTAAGGGGCAGTAGAAATTTGTTTTATTTTAAAAAGAATCATACTCGTCAAAATAGTGTAAATTTCTGATAACAGATGGCGCGCTTATTCATGTCAATATAATTGTTAAGTTATTGCACAAAACGAGGTTTTAGGTATTTCTTACTGAGGGGCAGACGTAACAGAGAAGGTTAAAAATTATATCAATATTTATTTTTGTGATCAAGTAGTATTCATTATTAAATACTTAATATATATATTAAGTATTTATAATATTATTGTATTAATATATGTGGAACACCGATAAGCTACAAACGATAAAAATATTTAACGAGAAACTATTCACATATGATATGTACAAAACCAACACTAAGAATTATGTATGAATTTTTAAACTCATGAACTTAAGGAAGCTTTAAGTAGGTATATCGGTATTTATTCTCTGAAAAATATTTCATACACAGTGACCTTTATTGAAGACACGAAGTAACCAAGTGTGAACAAATTGCCTGTTTCCTTAAAAAAACGACCGGCAATATAAAAGACTTTCCACTCCCTTAGGTTTTGTCCATGGTGTACATATGTACTTCAGGAGGCATCTCTCCCATTCATTATGCATTAGATAAAGGCATTATGTCTATTACACCAGTGAAAACCTTTACTAATGGTGATACGGAATGAACCACAACACCAGTTTTGTATAGTCCTAACCTGTTAACCTTGGTATCGGGCTATGGCATCAGTACATGGCGATAACATCCTATGGGAGGAGTTATGAAATCGATCGAATTGGTCAAAAAGGTGTTTAAGATTTTTAAGTGGCAGGACCGATTTTGAGGCTATAATACGACTTAAATTTGCGGAAGGAGGGCATTCATGTACCAAGAGGCACAATTTCTTTAACTATACATTGGATGCCTAATGTTTATTGCCCCAGTAAAACCTTTACTCGTGATGATAAGGAATGAGCCACAACATAGGTTTTAGAAAATCCTACAAAGTGTTTTAAAGCTCTTAAAAAGTATACTCATGGACCAAACTTATAAGAGAGTTTCATATTTTAAAATTGCAGGTCTCCTGTTTTTGTCTTTTTTCTTTTAAGAATACAGAGGTAATTTTGTCTACACATCTCGTGTGTCTTCAGCATATGAGTCACTGTGTATCAAATATCTTTTAGATTTATTGTCTGAATCCCGATATACATGGTATAACTCCCTTAAAATTTGTCTATGAGTGTATTTTACTAAGGTGATGAACATAATATATTTTTGATATACATAGTTAAATGGAGAGGGGCCTCTTTTCTGTACATGAATACCATCTTCCCATAACTTTATATTGTATTATAGCCTATTATTGCCTTCTCTACCACTTCACCAGCTTAAATCATTTTTGTTAAATTCGACTGAATTATTAATTCTCTTCGTAGGATGTTATGAAATCGAAGCCGCCCCTGTACTGATGAAGGCCATAGCCCGAAGCCTCGGTATAGAGGTTGATCTTTAGTTCAAATTTGTCTAAATTTGTGTTATGACTCATTCCTCATCACCACCAACAAAGTGTTATATATACAGGGTGGCCCGTAATTCCCGACACCATTTAAAAATTTTAACTAATAAATAATTTATAATATTTGTATAATTAACATACAAGTTACATGTACTTAGTTACAAGTACTTGTATGTGTGTATTCAGGTTCTATCCAATTTTGATTCAGAGAATGTCATCCCTCGATATTAAAGAAATAATTAAAATTATCAAACTATATTATCAACTTGGTAGTTTCACAACTCTACGACGTCAATGGTCAAATCATTTTAAGTCTTCCGCACTTTCTAAATTAAGGGTAACTAGAATAATTAAAAAATTGAAACTACCAGTTGTGTGGCAGATCTCCCTAGATCAGGAAGACCACACTCTGCTACTTGTGAAACGAATATAAACCTAGTTAAAGCATCTTTAGAAGCTAGTTTTCATGTTTAGTTGATTTCTGTTCCACTAGATGGTGCTCTGCTATCTAAAAAAACGCTCATGTTAGTGGTCAGGATATACCTAATTTGTTTTCAATATCAACACTTGACCTTATTTATTTTTCAATTTTTTAAATTATTTTTCACACGCATATATATATACCTTTTTAGATAATGTGCATAAGAACTTGGCCATGATGTTTTTCTTGTATTTTAAGTCAAAACATATAATAAACAACTACAATTTAACTATTGAGAAAATAGTTATCAATGTATTATATAAGTTGATCTGAAATTTTAAATATAAAGGAAAACAAATTTTCAACATAAGAAAGCGCATGATGTATTTAACTTAATAATGAATTCACATACTACAAACAACACAATGATGATTTTAATGATAAAATCCACGCAAATTGATGCATCATACTTTCGTATTACATTTCGATAAAATATATTATTTTAAATAGGATAACAGAGTTTATAATACAATATAATGCGGCTTACGTTTTCCCATCCCTGGACACTTTATTTTTCGTTTATCACTACTCTTCACAGTTCATCCTTTCATACTTCATCCCTAAGGTTAGAAATAATCGTTATTTCTCCTTAAAATAAATTTCGATTTTTCGTTTAAAAGAAACATATGTGAGATAATTTTCAAATGTCATTCTACAGACTAACAGAGTATTTGTGTACAAAATATAAAAAAGAGAAGAGATTGTTTTACAAAGAAAGCATTTGTAAATTTACTTTCTATTGTGTCGAGGCCTGTTGTTTAGACAATGCCCTTTCAAATTAAAATTACCCTTGAATCAATTATCACTACAGCCTCATATTCAGCCGAATCATTGTGTCCACCTCAAAGCGATTGATTAATGAGAAATATTCACAGAAAACTTGGTGTGGAAATATTATCTCTACCATTATAATAATTTATAGAAATGTATTTGCTAAGAAAGAGCTTTCATCCCTACTCTATATTTATGAGGTTATAGATGGAAATTAGGAATATTTGGCATTCAGCGAAATTATATTATCATCGCAAGACATTAATAAACATGAAGGAGGGGAAAGTAACTTTGATATAATTTTAAAGGAATTATTACTTTTTCTTTAGCCAAATTTGTTAATGGGGTTTGGGGGTGGAATATAAATGGGAAGAGAGAAATTTGTAAAGTAAAAAACTGGAATATTGAAATTGCCAAAATGGATTTTAAACAAGATCCTCGTGGGAAAAAATTTAAATCGTTATATGCCCCCGCAGATTTTAGGGGATATTTTATATTTGGTTGATATTTTTAAACTTTTATAATACAAATGATTATATAATGTATATAAACTTATTTTTAATTCATCTTCTTTTCATTATTATTCATTTAAACAGGCACAAACATATTAGAATTTTATTCATGAAAAACGTTTATTTTTTATCCTAATCTTATCATTCATATATAATATTTAATATAATTTGCTCTATGCATATCCTTATATCTTTAGAATATTTAACTTTAATTAGAGCTTTTGTCTCATATAACGTATATACGAGGTGTGTTCAAAAAGTATCGCGACTTTTGTGTTTTTTCAAAAATTATTTATTTATTCATGAATACCTATTTTGTCCCCTTCAAAGTAATCCCCATGAGATATTATACACTTGTGCCAACGGTTTTTCCAATCTTCGAAGCACTTCAAAAAATCATTTTTTAAAATCTTTTTCAGCTCCTCCTTCGATGCCGTCTTTATCTCGTCAAGCGTAGCGTAACTTAATTTCGTTTTTCACACAAAATTTGATGCAAGTTCTTTGATCCATTTTTTAATAGGTAAAAATCGAAGACGATCCAAAACACCTGCAAGCAAAGCAGCTGTCAACAATTAAGTGAACATTCAAAATGGCCGAGCTTGTCGACATAAGTGAGAGACATGAGTACCAACATAAAGCCACAAAAAGATCGAAATTCGAATATACGTAACCCGCGATAATTCAAAAGTCGCGATACTCTTTGAACACACCTCTTATTCGGTGTCACCTGGACTTCTTGTGTATATACTTCTTGTATATTTCTTCTCTACTTCTTCTATTATTTTTGCATATTCATTGACTACCTCTTCTATACTTCTTTAAAAAATAGACACTTCGGCCAGTTAGCCAGTTTAGAGAAAATAAAACTTAAACTGGCCGAAGTGTCTTTTTTTAATATGAATGCCGGCCAGGCAGCCTCTATCTTTTCTTCTATACTTCTTGAATATTTTCGTCTACTTCTTTTATACATATTGTATATTTATTTTCTACGTCTTTTGCATGCAACTAGTCTACTTGTTAAAACATTGGCCGTTATTCGTGACCCACGTTTTTGAAGTAAAAATCTTTGGTCAATTGATAATGGCAAGAACAAGTATCATTCAGTTTATTTTATTTTTAATCGCTAATATTATAAACTAGATGTTCGCTCTGCCAGTTTTCGCGACAATAAATGCAATGAATAAATTCAGAGACTGGCGCGTAGATTTCACAGTGTTGGCTGCTGATGTTGCCGGTCATCTTCACCAACAGCCTGAGCTCCAGTTTTTGTACATAGTCCTGGCTTGGTTCTGCCATTCTACTCTAGGAAACCAACTAATCTTCATATAAAAGGATAAGTGATTCCGCAACCTTTTTTATAAGGCGAATAACTTTCGGCATGCCCATCATCATCTAAATTTAAAAGACTTTTTCTTAACGTTTTAAAATATAATTGAGAAAGGCCATTCCCGAAAACCTTTTGTATTTTTCTTTAATGAAGCGATTTGTATTAATAATAAAAAATATTGAGTCTTCACATCTATTATCCTAAATTATCACATGGCCTATATTATATCAAGATTATAAGAAATTTAAACTATTGTTTACGCGTACGTTACTTTTTTTGAATTAAACAATTTTCTCTTGCTCTAACTGCAATGATTCACCATTGATTAGCCAGGTCCTCCTATTATTTTATCATTGCAATATGGGGCTCTAACTGCAATGATTCACCATTGATTGGCCAGGTCCTCCTATTATTTTATCATTGCAATATGGGACTCTAACTGCAATGATTCACCATTGATTGGCCAGGTCCTCCTATTATTTTATCATTGCAATATGGGGCTCTAACTGCAATGATTCACCATTGATTGGCCAGGTCCTCCTATTATTTTATCATTGCAATATGGGGCTCTAACTGCAATGATTCACCATTGATTAGCCAGGTCCTCCTATTATTTTATCATTGCAATATGGGGCTCTAACTGCAATGATTCACCATTGATTGGCCAGGTCCTCCTATTATTTTATCATTGCAATATGGGACTCTAACTGCAATGATTCACCATTGATTGGCCAGGTCCTCCTATTATTTTATCATTGCAATATGGGGCTCTAACTGCAATGATTCACCATTGATTGGCCAGGTCCTCCTATTATTTTATCATTGCAATATGGGACTCTAACTGCAATGATTCACCATTGATTGGCCAGGTCCTCCTATTATTTTATCATTGCAATATGGGGCTCTAACTGCAATGATTCACCATTGATTAGCCAGGTCCTCCTATTATTTTATCATTGCAATATGGGGCTCTAACTGCAATGATTCACCATTGATTGGCCAGGTCCTCCTATTATTTTATCATTGCAATATGGGGCTCTAACTGCAATGATTCACCATTGATTAGCCAGGTCCTCCTATTATTTTATCATTGCAATATGGGGCTCTAACTGCAATGATTCACCATTGATTAGCCAGGTCCTCCTATTATTTTATCATTGCAATATGGGGCTCTAACTGCAATGATTCACCATTGATTAGCCAGGTCCTCCTATTATTTTATCATTGCAATATGGGGCTCTAACTGCAATGATTCACCATTGATTGGCCAGGTCCTCCTATTATTTTATCATTGCAATATGGGGCTCTAACTGCAATGATTCACCATTGATTGGCCAGCTCCTCCTATTATTTTATCATTGCAATATGGGGCTCTAACTGCAATGATTCACCATTGATTGGCCAGGTCCTCCTATTATTTTATCATTGCAATATGGGGCTCTAACCGCAATGATTCACCATTGATTAGCCAGGTCCTCCTATTATTTTATCATTACAATATGGGGCTCTAACTGCAATGATTCACCATTGATTAGCCAGGTCCTCCTATTATTTTATCATTGCAATATGGGGCTCTAACTGCAATGATTCACCATTGATTGGCCAGGTCCTCCTATTATTTTATCATTGCAATATGGGGCTCTAACTGCAATGATTCACCATTGATTAGCCAGGTCCTCCTATTATTTTATCATTGCAATATGGGCAGTAGAAAATTGTTCATTTAAAAAAAGAAACATACGCGTCAAAAATAGTTTAAATTTCCTATGACAGATGGCGCGCTCATGCATAATATTAATTATCAAGATTATAAATAGCTCTTTTAATCTAAATCCTTAGAGATAAAAGCCAGACGATAGAAGCCAGACCTCCTGAGATCTGGGTCTTGATCGCTTGATCTTGTTCCCTGAAATGATCCCTTAAATATTTTTGAAGCCTGCGGCGCTTTAGTTGTGCTTGGTGCTGCCTTGGTTCCCTCTAAATCGGCGCGCACTCGCCCCTCCTCTCCCCCGGGGTGCTCACGGCTCTGCCGTCGCCTCTCCAGCCCTCTCCTTGGCCCTCCCCTGCGGCGGGCGCTTGGAGACACCTAAACATGAGTGATGCCTTAAAATGCTTACCGAAGCATGTAGAAGGCAAAACAATTGTCGAATCTAAATCCTTATTCAATAGATGTGTTTATAACTGGATATTACAAGAGATTCATTCGTTTCTTAATTCTCAAGTATATTTGGCTTTGTCAAGACTAGAGCCTGTGATAGAAGGTCACAAGATTCAATTATGACCTTAGGTTCCATTATTCCACCTTGGGTATTATGTGAGGAGGCGGTTTAGATTTTTCTGCCATGTTTAATTGATTCCCTGAGTATCATGTTTGGACTTTAAAGCGTATAATACCAAAAGGATAAAAATGGTTATATTTACTTTCTGTAAAAAATCTATAAAATCCTCTCATTAAATATTTTGGAATTATTTTAATTGAAAACTCTTTGATCATCTATTTACATAAATTTAAATAGAGAATATTTGCTTAGCTCTTAACTTTGAACTTTGAGAAAAACTAATATTTTTGTCAACAACACTAAAATATATTCAAAATCAGATAGAAAATTTTATCTATAGTATAGAAGTGATTTTGGGCTTTTTAATATTTAAAAAATACCTTTGTATTCTATTTTATAAAATAGTATTTTATGGGTTATGAATATATATATATTTCAACATTTTAAAATATCTGTTCCCGAAACAATAAATTTTTATTTAAAAAAATGATTCGTGAAATATTTTCGGCATAAAGGCCTTTTAAAGTTTTGTTTATTTAAACCTTTTAGGCGTTTTGGGTTATATATTTAAAGGTTGCGGTCTTGTGACAAAAGAACGCACTGAATAATACCTTTGGGACAGTCGACTTGCGTTTCTTTGTCACTCGAGATGTAGAAATCAAGAAATTTAGTTTGAAATATATTACGATGTACTAGAGCGCCATCTGTTATCAAATTATAAAACTATTTTAGAGGCGTAATATTCTTTTTAAAATAAAACAATTTCCACTGTCCTTACTGCGATGGAAAAATTAAAGGGAGGGCCTGGCTCATCAGTGGTGAACCCTCCCAGCGGTTTTTTTTAAACAGCGAAACCGCTGGGAGGGTTCACCACTGATGAGCCAGGCCCTCCCTTTAATTTTTCCATCGCAGTAAGGACAGTGGAAATTGTTTTATTTTGAAAAGAATATTACGCCTCTAAAATAGTTTTATAATTTGAAATATATGTTCGAAGATTTATTTCAACACAACCATGGAACTTCCAATTTATTTTATCATTTCACGGCTAGATACATTTTCTATTTTATCCCATTAGAAATGCGGAGCCATATACATATATTAATAAAAATGCTTTATTTTAAATATTAAAAAGATTAAAAGATATTTATGGATATAAATTTAGACATTTATATTGTAATACGATTATATTTATTATAATTTTAATTCTAGATACAACGTGAGAGAGAAGACAATGTATTCACTTCTTGTCAACTTCGATAGCTCTGTTGTTCAGAAGGTGATTGGTCAAAACTTTATTTACGCTAATTAGATATGAACTTGTTTATTTTCACACATTTATATGGCCATAATAATACTGAATCAAATGAACCACATTTCACACTAACAATTGTTATAAAGGTGGATATACCTCAGCACATTTTACACACCAATAGCTGCAAAATTGCTCTTTTATACCTCAGCACATTTTAGATAATAACTGTCATATTAATGGGTATACCTCAGTACACATTTTACACTAACAGCTGTCATAATAGCGGGCATACCTAAGCACATTTTACACTAACAGCTGTCATAATAGTGGGCATACCTCAGTACATATTTTACCCTAACAGCTGTCATAATAGCGGGCACACCTAAGCACATTTTACACTAACAGCCGTCATAATAGCGGGCATACCTCAGTACATATTTTACACTAACAGCTGTCATAATAGCGGGCATACCTCAGTACATATTTTACACTAACAGCTGTCATAATAGCGGGCATACCTAAGCACATTTTACACTAACAGCCGTCATAATAGCGGGCATACCTCAGTACATATTTACACTAACAGCTGTCATAATAGCGGGCATACCTAAGCACATTTTACACTAACAGCTGTCATAATAGTGGGCATACCTCAGTACATATTTTACACTAACAGCTGTCATAATAGCGGGCACACCTAAGCATATTTTACACTAACCGCTGTCATAATAGCGGGCATACCTAAGCACATTTTACACTAACAGCTGTCATAATAGCGGGCATACCTCAGTACATATTTTACACTAACAGCTGTCATAATAGCGGGCATACCTAAGCACATTTTACACTAACAGCTGTCATAATAGAGGGCATACATCAGTACACATTTTACACCAACAGCTGTCATAATAGCGGGCATACCTAAGCACATTTTACACTAACAGCTGTCATAATAGCGGGCATACATCAGTACACATTTTACACTAACAGCTGCCATAATAGCGGGCATACCTAAGCACATTATACACTAACAACGGTTGTAATAGCGGTTATACCTCAGAGCACATTTTACAATAACAACTGTTAAAATACTCTTAAACTGCATCACATTTCATATAAACGGCAGTCACAATACTTATTATAAAACAGAAAATTCCACACCAAAGTTCTGGAGTTTCTGTGTTAATAGTGGTATTCACTTTTAGATATGTCTGCCTTGCGTACTTTATTGCGATACGAATTTCTAGGTCTGGTTTGAGTAATTCATTTATGAGAAAGCCTAGATATTTAAAGTTTTTTATTTGATCCAATATTTAGTCATCAAGGTTTATTTTGATTTACCTGGAACCTTTTTGATTTCCATGTCTTTTTGTTCTTTTGTTTATTTCAAGTGCCCATATACAACATACAAATCGTTGAGTATTCTTGTAGGTTGCCTTCGAAACACAGTGAAGGTATTTTATCCATTATGTTTAAATTGAAGGTCTTTCTTTCAATCGTATTTAAAGCGGAATCATCCACATAGTGTATGCTGTTAATCACCATCACGTCAATATATATGTCCGCTAAATATTATTCAGGGAGTTTCTGACAATACATATCAGTATAAGTGAACCATCTAACAAAAACAAATTTTGGTCTAAAGATGTGTACGTCGTTCAACACTTCATACATATTCCTATGATAATTCCCCCGAGCCTGAATGTAAAAGCGCTGGTCAGAACTTCCTTTGGAAGACAGATTGCCAGAAGAGCAAGTCTACAGTTCGTCAAGGCACGCATCCAAGAATCTCACAGAATGGTAGATATAAAGAAACAATATTTGACGAGTCAGCGAAGTGCTATTTCAGAATTGTTAGATATAAATTACATGGAAATTCTAGTGGAGAGTATACAGAGAAAGATAAAGAAAATGGAAGAACGGCTAATGATCACAATGAGGAACAAATTAGATAGATGGACTCCTAGAATCAAGAAGGTTGATCCTAGAAGAGTATGCAACATCTCAGGGAAGGATCTAACTGAAGATCAGTTGAGGCTTCTTGATAAAGGGTCAAACTATAGATCTATGCCTCTCAAAACTTATTACATTAGATTAATTTCTAACATTGAAAATGGGATTAGGAATTTAAATGAAAATGATAAAATTAATATAAGAAACAAAATTTCAAATGTTATATCAAGTACAACTAAAAAAACCAAAAGAAATTTGAGTTAGAGAAGACAAAACGCTCCGAATGGGAGGCTATAAAGAAATTCAAAAATGATGAGGAAATAGTTATAACTAAAGCAGATAAAGGAGGCAAGACAGTAGTGATGAAGAGAGAGGATTACAATGATAAGGTAACGAACCTTCTCAATGATAATGATACATATGAAGAAATTCGCGAAGACCCAACTAAAAAGATAAAACTCAAAATATCAAAATTCATAAAAAGCATGAAATCTAAGGACATTGATATAAGAAAAAAAAGTTAGAAGATGTTGCCGCACCTCTCTTCAAAGGACTACCAAAGATCCATAAAGAAGGAGTTCCCCTACGGCCCATTGTGTCAGGATTCAAGACCCACACCAGACGTTTAGCGGACTGGCTTAAAAAGCAGGTACCGAGTACAAGTAAAGTTTCCGGGTTAGAGATTAAAAATAAAAAAGAACTATTAGACATAGTTAAAAACCTACGGTTAAATGACCATGAAATAATGGTATCCTTTGATGTCAAATCACTTTTGACCAATATCAATAGAACTCTAGCTCTAAAAGAGCTAAAAGAATATTTCGAGGTGAAAAGACAAGATTGTGTAAACAAGGGATTAAAAATTAATGAAATTATAGAAGGCTTTAGGTTATGTTTAGATAATATTTACTTTAGATATAGGGATAAATTTTACAGGCAAAAAGACGGCACTGCTATGGGTTGCCCTACTAGCATGATCATTGCTGACATCGTAATGGCATCGGTAGATAAAAAGGCAATCTTAATCGAGGGAATAAAAATCTGGGGACGCTATATAGATGATATTTTCGCAGTGATCCGCAAAGAAAATCTTAATGAAATCATGGTCATGTTGAATAATTTAGAAAGAGGAATAGAATTCACGGTCGAGATAGAACGAGAATGATTTTTATTATTCTTAGATGTTAAATCCAAAAGACAAAAAACCTCTCGCAATTAGTATCTTTTATATATATAAAAGATACTAATTGCGAGAGGTTTTTTGTCTTTTGGATTTAATTTTATGCGCAAGTTCTTTGATCTTATTCTTAGATGTAGGACTAACTCGCAAAGTAGATGGTTCTATTATAACCAGCGTTTTCAGAAAGCCAAAAGACTGTGGGATACATCTAAATTTTAATTCCAATAATCCTATAATACATAAAAGACAGGTGATAAAATCTATTGTACAAAGAGCCAAACAGGTATGCACAGACCGAGATATTTATAAAAAAGAGATAATGAAAATTAGAGCAGAACTAGAACAATCTTATTATCCAATTGGTTTTACAAACAAATGGATAAGAAGATATGAAATAGATAGGCCAAATTCAAATAGGAATAAAGACGATTACAATAATATAATAATTCCATATATCAGAGATGTCGAAAACGAAATATCTAGAATTTTAAGAAAATTTAAATATAATATTTGGTACAGTACTGGGACAAAAAGGGAATTTTTAACTAGAAATAACATAATGAAAGATAGAATTAACATAACAAAACCAGATAATGTGATTTATGGGATTAAATGCACAGAATGTGACAAAATTTATGTAGGATAATTTCTAACGCTTTGCCTAATGTTTTAATTTTTGTTCGCTCCTGACGAGGACAAAAGATTTTTGTCGAAACGTCGAGACAATAAAAATATTTACTGGCCGAAGTGTCTTTTATTTGAAGAAATAAAAACAAAGAGGTATTCACAATTTAATATATACCAATCAACACTATTTATAAATATTTATAATTATCAAATATATTATAATAAATTTATCAAATATTTATAATTATCAAATATATTATAATATAAATTTATCAAATATTCATAATTAATAGAAAAGCTAACCTATTACGTGTCCTTTTTTCCTTCAAACTTAAAATCAATCAACTAACACAAAAACATATGCCTTTATTCAAAATAAGTTAATCGGCCAATCACCTACCCAAATACTAAATAGATAACCCGACACTACTAGCAGCAACCTACCGCTATAATAAATATACTGAAGGCAGGATAAAGTCAACAACCCACCACAATACTAAAACCCGGAAGCTGGCGTCAATCCAACCACCCACCACAATACTAAATTGGAGCTGGCGTAAAGCCAACTACCAACCACAGCACTAAATAAACAGAAATAGCGTAAAACAAACCACCTTCGACATATATATATATATACTGAAGCTTGCGTAAATCTAACCATCTATCACAAAATAGAGATAAACTGGAGCTGGCATAACGCCAACCACCTACAACATTAACTAAAGCTGGCAGAAAGCCATCTACCTTCCTAACACTAAATGACCTGGAACTGGCTCAAAGCCAAACACCTACCACAATTCTGAATGTACTTAAGCTAGCTTAAAAATAACCAGTATTACAACACTAAATATGCTGAAGATGGGTAAAACAACCATCTAGCACAACACTAAATAAAAGAGGCTTGCGTAAAACCCAACTACCTATACGACAATACTAGGTAAACCAATGCTAACGTAACTCTAACGACATACCACAACACTAAAAAACTGAATATGGCCTAAAGCCAACCACCTTCCTCAATACTTAAATAAACTGAATATGGCGTAAAGCCAACCTCCCACCACAATACTAAATAAAATTATTCTGGCATGAAACCAACAGGATACCAAATTCTATTATAATAAATGTTCTAGTGCTGGAATAAATCCAACTGACACAATAATGATTTCATAGCTGGTCTCTCTAATTAATTTTAAACTACTTGTTGTCTAGCTTCAGATTGCAATGTAGCCGTAAAGCACAGATTGTTCTAAAGTCGGCATTTAACACTCCAACAAACCTAGCCACAATATACACTTATTTCTCAAACCATTTAGAGGAGACAAGGCCGTGAATAAAAGCAAAAATTAACAGTTAAGGGTAAATTCTATTTTGATATATATAAACAAAGGTTTATTTTTTATTCACATTTATATAAATGCAAAATATAATTCTGCTGTCCTAAAAGCTTATGTCCATAGTTCATCTAAAATACCCATTCGAAGAGTCAAGCATCAGTATCACTATAAAAGGAAGTTCCAAAAATGTAATATAACAGATTAAACTGGCGAGAAACCGCTGGGAGGGTTCACCACTGATGAGCCAGGCCCTCCCTTTAATTTTTCCAATGCAGTAAGGGCAGTAGATATTGTTTTATTTTAAAAAGAATATTACGCGTCTAAAATAGTTTTGTAATTTAATAACAGATGGCGCGCTAGTGCATCGTAAAATATAACATATTCAAAATTTTGCATTGAGTCAATTATTTTATTTGAAATTTCGTTCTTTATATAAAATTGTCATTTAAAATATTGTATAAATATGCCAATAAGATCATATTTATATATGTACTTTAGAGCTACCGTATCACACAATGCGGATATCTTCAAGAGAATCCGTCTGATACAGATATCAATAAACATTTTGAACAAACCGTAGCAATTTGTATATTCCTTGAATCAGAAGGAATAAGGTAAATATAATTAGTGTTCACAAAGTCATGACTAAACAAAGCGATACTGAGGCAGTGTAGATAAAATTGTTGTGTACTAAGTTTGACATGACCCCTTCTATTGAACAGGAGAGACCATAATGTGGACAATAAGTTATTGCATAAAATATATCAAACGTCACACTCTTAATGAGGAAACAAATTAAGCCCGAGATAAAGACATTTTAATTACATAATCTACGAATTTATAGTTCTCCAGTCTACAACACAAAAGCGTATAAAACATTATTCACCAATACAACATTGTTTTGAACCACGTATACAAATATGGGATGTCAAAAATACCTTGATGACATCAGCACTTAAAGAATCAATGCAAAGAGGCATCTCATGTTATTGTTAATCGTTACTAGTGCAATAAATATTGTGAAATATCCATCAATCTATTCTTACATGAGAAGAGGTGATAATTTGAAAATTGGTTGATTCAAAAGAAATTGATACATTTTTAACGCTAATTTTATAATTAAAAATTTATTTCACTCTCCCGACCTAATACATGTATTATACATGTATATACTGCAAAGATAAACATTAAAAAAGAGACGTCATAGCTCATCGATGCTGAGCCCTCCGATCATTTCGCCAGTTTAATCTACAGATCACTTTATTCATGAGAGCATTCGAGGAAACTAGGAAGATAAGCTTCTAGGAATGCAGAAATATAGAACTAAGTTTACGATTAACCTCATCGAACCATGATCGTTTGCAAAATTCACCAATAAGCTTGTTCTCAACCAAGTTGTCCCTTTTAACAATTTTGATCATAGGGTATGTACAAATATATTATAATATTCATTTAAAAGTGCCTTTGAAAACGTCTATCATTTTTCAGTGATAAACGGCATCATGAAAAGATGATTATGAAATCTGACAAAAATAAAAACATGAAAATATTGTACAGACTAACTTAAGAAATGCTATAATTGGTAACGCAATGCCACCCGCCATTAAATTACTAAATATCCAACAATTACCTTTCCCATCTAAAAATACGTTATAATGAAAACAACTAGCGTTCAGATGGGAAGCTGCCTTTCAACCAAACAAGGGACATTTAATGGGAAACAACTAACGACCTGGCAGGATAAAACCCGATATCAAATCTCTAAGTTCCCAATAAAATCCTTTTCATCGAACAAATTGTTAGAAGGTAAACAACTAATGGTCACAAAAACTAGGGCAACACTTAATTAAACAATGCTGAAGCGGCTAACGACTTGGTAAAAATGTCACTAGCATTAAATTACAAAATAATTGCACATTCCTGGCCACAATTAATCCAACATGACCGACCGGCACCTGCTTCACATTCCACTGTCCTTCCAATCTATTTCCAGCTCCCATAGATTAACTACATCGACTAATGATGAATTCCCAATTGGCCGAATGTAGGCCGCGGACTGACGGGGGAGAGCGAGGGCGGAGAGGATCGATCGCGTGGGCCGTCTGGGCAGCGAGTGACGCAGCCGATCCTGTTAGCACTTCCCGGCGACCTTGACATCGCACTGCATTATTCAGACGCCGAGAAAGAATTACCCTTTTTTCCGCATCTCTCTCTCTTATAAATTAAACTTATTCCTTTATTCTCTCTATCCTTGCTACTCCTTACCTATCGAAATATAATGGCGCGGCACTTTATTGCGAACATATTGCGACGTTTGAGATATAATATATATAAATATATATATATATATCTCCTTGCCTCCCTAGCCTCCACATAGATGATTTATTATTTAACTGAGATTGGATTTTTTGTTTCCTATTTGGCGTAGTGGCAATAAAAATAACCGGGATGTCGACAAAAATATTACGTAAAGCTTTTCAACAGAGTGCAATTCCTTAGAGAGTCTGTGATGAGAATAATTGAAGTGGCGGAATTTGAGTGGGAGGTTTCCTCCAATCCTAGGCGCATTGCGATGGTAGCGACGCATTGCGCTCTCCACGCGGTCACCGCGTCCGGCCTCACAGTTGGAGCCAGGGCCAAATGACGTTCTTCAATCTAGTTCCATACCTGGATCCTCGGTCAAAAGAACGCTTGTTTCACATCTAATCTAAATAAATAATTGTAGTTTATATAATGTGTATGAAAAAAGTAAATAAAAAGAAAATGGATCAGATGGTAATATTTAAAATAAAATTGACATTTCTTTTGACCGCTCATATTCCGAAACACGTACGTGGTTGGCTTGGCCAAATATAATGGAACAAACCTTAATCAACGTTTAGTTTATATTTGTTCCACTAGATGGCCCTCTCCTAACTAAAATGTTCATGTGAGCGGTCAGGAAATGCCTATTTTATATGTTCAAGATATAATATACATATATTTTTTTTTCGAAAAGGGGAAAAAAATATCACGTGGTTATATAATAAAAAGGCCTCTATCCTGAAAAAAATAACCCGCCCCCCTCTACCCCGCTCACTTGAGCTTTTTAGATTTTATTCCACTAGATGACGCTCTGTCATCTAGAATACTCATGTGTGTGTTGTGAGTGGTCATATATATTCAATATACAGGGTGATCCAAAAGTCCCGCACTATTTTAAAAATTAATAACTCCGCGAATATTTGCGCTAGAGCAATGCGGTAAACACCATTGTATTCAGGATGCAATGGGATTTTTTATGGCAAATAATGAAAAATTCGAAATTGATTTTAGTTACAATTTTATTCGCCAGATGGCGCTCTACCAGAATCAGAGATTCAGCGGCCAGATTGTTTGATAAATTGAAAAATATAACTGATCGACACGTATTTTCCCTTTTTGAATACCAGGAAAGAACCCTAATAATATCAAATAACAAATTAATAAAACACCACTTCGCCAAAAGTATGAAGAATTGGTTAACGATTTTCAAATACAATCAGAGATATGTAAAATAGGTAAATGCAAATTAAAACATGTAGCAAAAATATGTATATTTTATATGGGGTTTTGTGAAAAAGATTGAACGTTTGAAAAACACTGCTGATATCAATAAACGAATTTTTGAAATGTTAATATAGTACCAAAAATTATGATGGCACTATTAATAGGATTTCTTGCTATAAGAAATTTGTAGTTTCTTGACTGATTGGCGACCCTTGACTATTTAACTGGATATTTGTCATGATAAAACAAATGAAATATAGAGGGGAGTGACAAAATAAATGTGTCGTACTTTATTCCAAATATCCTATGGGCTTGTCAAATGTTATCATTGTTTATTATACTGTACACAATTTTAAAAAATGTGTCCCCTCAAATAAAAATAATTTTTAAATCGACCTTTTGCGTTGAAAAACGTGGTTGTAAAATCATTTTGTATTATTTTTTTTCACAAAATTTCTAAAGTTATTGGTGTACAGAAAATATTCCTTATGCTATTTCTTTTAATGAACGAAAAGCGAAAACTAAACATAAGGGGGAAATTTGTGTGTACCAGTGTTATTCGAGAAGTTATAACACTCTGGTTTGCACGACATAATATGTGAGCAAATGACAAACAAAATATTACTGTTCGCAAAAAATAGAGTCAAGCTGTGAGGACAGCATTTATTATCCCCATATCCCAACACAAAAAGCTGCAAAATATTGGTAGATAATATAATACATGGCGGCTTATCCAACACATGAGGTAACTGCTTTCTCTCTTGTATTAGGTCACAATCCTTGCTCAATGTGGCACCCTTCATTCTCAATCACCGCCTGCAGACGATAAATGACAGAATGGACAGCATTAAATAACATATCTGTTGAAATTGATAAAACGTGCCATCTGATAGAAGCCTTCAACATGGCCAATGTGGTAGGCCAGCATCGATAAACACACGCTTTAATATACCCCCATAGACAAAAATCGCAAGGCGTCAAGTCTGGTGATCGTGGAGGCCACTGGTCTATAAAGTGGCGACTTATCATACGATTTTCACCGAACGTATCCTTCAGCAATTGTTTGGCACCTCGGGAGATATGAGGAGGTCCTCCATCTTTCATGAATGTTATTTCGCTTAGTGCTTTTGCCCTGCACAATATGGGAATACCCTTTTCTCTCAAAAGTTGAACATAACGTTCACCAGTTACAAAAACGGTTTTAAAAGTTCTTCCATTGAATTTTCAAAGAAAAATGGCCCAATAATAAAAGAAGTGAACCCACACAAAACTAACTCTAGGCTGGTAAAGTGGCATTTCTGTAAAAATCCTAGGGTTTTCTGTTGCCCAAATGCGGCTGTTTTGAATGTTATATTCTCCGTTTAGAGAAAAGTGAGTATCATCTGTCCACAGAACATTCGACAGCCAGTTTTCATCAATATCAATTTGCCGTAAAACCCATGAAGCGAATTCTTGACGCATCTCAAAATCGCCAACTTTCAGCTCGTGAAATCTTTGAATTTTGTATGGGTACACACAATAGAGACATTAAGTGAAGCGTCTTCGGATATCACAATCATACTCGGCGAATTTAACGCCAAAAGTTCAATTTGGGGATCACCTGTCCAGGATAACAAAAGTCAGCAGGTTGAGGACATGCTAACCGACCTCGACCTTACACCGTTAAATAACGGAGAGAACACCTACCTATCTAAGTCCACAGGCACAGAATCCGCAATAGACATCACAGCGATAAATTACAACCTCGCACCCACAACACAATGGAAAATCCTGAGAGGTGCAATCAGTGACCACAGACCAATTTTAACAACCCTAAACTTCAAAATTGAGAATGTCCATTAGAATAAAAGAACATGGAACTTTAGGAAAGCCGACTTGAAAAAAATTCACAGAAAAGCTTGAAGAACTGTGCAACGAAAAATTGAATTACAGAACGCTTGACAAAAACTTGGAAAAATTCTCTTCGAACATTTCAAAAGCTGCAAAAGCATCGATACCTAGAGGTAGACGTAAAGACCTGTGGATACCTTACTGGAAGGACCACAACATCGAGGCAATGATTTCAGAGAGAGAGACAATATCAATGAACTTCTTAAAACAAATAAAACAGAAAAAAACAGAAAGGAACTCATTGAAATTAGTCACAAAATAGAACAAGAAATTTGGATATGCAAACAAGAAAAATGGCAGAATTCTGCGAAAAAATGGATCCAAGAAAGGACAGCCAACACTGGAATATGATTAGAGTGTTAGAGAACAATCAAAACTAACACCAATCCTCCAATACTCTAACCAATATGAATAGAACAGCGAGAACGAGAACAAACAGATGGCTAACATAATTGCTGAATATCTTTCAAGCACTTCCATACTCAACTATACGAATGAAGACAGGACTCTAAAAATAATATAAACCAGTTAGTAAAACACACAAGCAAGAAACTTCGATCAACAAGAATTTTCTCGAGAGACTTCACACTGAATGAGCTAAACTTATCAATAAAAAAATCCAAGAGGTCACCAAGAGATAATCTAATCTTTGGTCAAATGATTAAACACTTTGAAGACAAAGCTAATAATCAACTCCTACGAATACTGAACATTTCATGGCAAACTGGTAAACTACCAAAGAATTGGAAGATATCAATTATAGTGCCAATACTGAAACCAAAGAAGCCAAGGAATGCAAGAACTATCGGCCAATTGCTCTCACCAGCCTACTTTGTAAAATACCAGAACGAATTATCCACTCTAGGCTCATAGTGTGGCTCACTAACAATAATAAAATAAACCTCTATCAAACTGCCTATAGATCCCAGCACTGTACGACTGATCAACTGTTTTACTTCTGTCAATCAATAATAGATTCTTTCCAGGAAAAACCGCCAAAGAAGACCATGGCTATATTCCTTGATATGACCTCAGCTTTTGATCGAGTGTGGAGGGAGAAATTACGTGAAAAGCTGCACAACATCGGAGTAAGAGGAAAAACCTTAATCTGGATTGCAGACTTCTTAAGGGGAAGAAGGTTAAAGGTTCGGGTCAATGGAGAATTTTCCAAGGAAGGAAGAACATGGGCTGGTGTAACTCAGGGATCTGTGCTCAGTCCTCTACTCTATCTGCTATATATTAACGACATCCATCCTTACCTCACTGAAGACACAAAGGTTGCCTGTTATGCAGATGATATAACCATATGGCACACAAGTAGCAGCATAGAAAAATCGTAAAAAATATTGAACACTAAGGCATAAATATAACCACAAAATAAGCAAAAACAAACAAATATTTGATAAAATTAGAAATCCATAATACCTAGGTGTGATACTGCAGTCCTGGATCTTTCAAGTTGGTCTCGAGGACCACGCCATCACCATCTCCTAAGCGGCGAAGTACGCGATCTACGTATTCATCGTAGATAGCAAAATGCGTGGTGTCGCTGGAGACCCACTGGCGATTCTCCTCCAAATTCTGCAGCGCTGACAGAGGCGCCATATTAATTGTACATAGTGTATTAAATGCATATTATCTTTTTTTAATAGTGCAGACTGTGCATGTATTGACAAGATGTGTCAACAAAATTATTTTAATTATTATTGATGAGGAATTGGAATTTTCAGAACACATAATTAGCACCTCAAATAGAGCTATCAGAAAACTAAACATTCTGAGAAGGCTATGTGGAACAAATTGGGGAGCAAAACCCAGAATTCTCAGAACAAGATATACCACCTTAATAAGGCCGATAATGTAATATGCAACACCGGTCTGGGCTCCCTCAAGCTCATCACTAAAAGTAAGACTAGACAGTGTTCAAGCAAAAGCGGCCAAAATAATCACTGGTGCTGTTTCATCCACCAACAATGAGAAAATTCAGAGAGAATGTGTTCTAGACCTACTCGCTCGAAAGAAGAAGACAAAATAAAAACAACTTGGATCGGCACTTCGGAAACGAGGAACCAGAGGACGAGATCTCTCTGACCACTTGTGGTTTGGTAGATCCGCCCTTTTCTGAGAATGCGGTGAAACTGACGGCTTTCAAGTTCGGGAAAAGGAAATCTCCTGGTCCCGAAGGGATCGATAACACGGTCGTGAAAGCCCTGGTAAGGATGCACCCATCGCTTCTTTCCAGGTTATTCAATAGGTGCCTGGACACTGGTGCATTTCCTGAGGCATGGAAGGTTGCCCGAGTAGTGCTTCTCGAAAAGTCTGGTAGAAAGGGTAATTCTCCTAATGATTATCGTCAACTTTCTTTACTAGTGTGTCTAGGTATGGTCCTGGATAGCCTACTAGCTCAGCGACTGAAGCATTGGCTAGAGAGTAATGAACTCCTTTCCTCTTTCCAACATGGTTTTAGGGAAGGGAAGTCCACAACCACAGCTCTGAACGAGGTGTTAGAGGGGGTTGAGATGGGCTTAAATAAGGGTGCTTGGGTTCTTTTCGTGGCCCTGGACATGGATGGCGCGTTCAACTCCATGAGCTGGAACAAGCTGATGAGAAATTTGATGAACATGGGTTGTCCTGATAATTTGTGCAGCTTGGTTCGTGACTTCCTGAGGGATAGACGGATTAGCCTCAGTTTTGGTGGGCGGAAGTTGGAAAGAAACTGTGCTAGGGGTTGCCCCCAGGGCTCTTGATGCGGACCTATTCTGTGGAATATCCTGGTAAACACCGTTTTCCAGGAGGAGTTACCTGAGGGAGCCAGGCTGGTTCTCTATGCTGACGACCAGTTCCTCATCATTGAGGCTGCTTCGAGAGCGAAAGCTGAGAAGTGTGTTGGAACTTCTCTCCAAATTCTCTCGATCTGGGCCCATGACTCTGGCCTTAAGTTCAATGTCTCCAAAACTAAAGCCCTCAGCTTTAAGCCTAGGGACATAAGAACTAAAAGGAAAGGGATCAAATGGGAACACAAGCCTGCTATCCGGATTGAAGGACGGAGGTAGCGTTGGTCAATAGGATGATCATCCTGGGGGTAGTCATTGATGACAAGATGGGTTGGCAATACCAGGCGGAGGAGATGGTGGCGAGAGGTAGGGAGGCGTTGTGCAGGCCTGTCCTGGTTGGCTCTCAACAGGGGGGGGGGGAAGGAGGGTACTATTTTTAGGAACCTCTGCCTCTCCTGTGTTGAGCCAATCTTGCTATATGCTTCCGGGGCTTGGTGGCGCCGAAACAGGGATCAGAAGGTGGCAACAACTCTAGAGAGAGTGCAGAGGACAGCGGCACTCAGAATCACAGGGGGATATCGCACTACCAGCAGTGAGGCCTTTTTGGTCCTCGCTGGGCTTATTCCACTGGGATTTAAACTAGAGGAGGAGACCACCAGACATCAGAGAACAGGGAAGATGCCCTGGGACTTGAAGCGGGGGCCCTGGAATCGAAGAGGGATCCAAGGAAGCCTCCGCAGTGGTTGCCAAAGTGGAATTGGAGTCCTGGAGGGCCGACAGGGATTGGCACGGAGGTTTTCACTGATTGTAGTAAGTCTGGAACCAATACTGGAGCTGGGGTAGTGATATTCACTAATGGAGAGCTGATCTTCCAAGAAAGTTTAACACTCAGAGTGGACGAATTGGTCTTTTTAGCCGAGCTGGTTGCGATCAGGGTAGCCCTCAGAGTGTGTGTCGAGAAGAACTTCAGCCCGGACTGCCTCTATTCAGATTGTATGTCGGCCCTCGACGCCATCAATCTGGCTAAAGGGCAACTCGCGCATCAAATAATCCAGGAGCTGGAGATGATGACGCGGGCTCCAGAGCTCCCATTGTTTAGGAGACACAGCCTCATCGAAGGTAATGAGTTCGCAGACAGGATCGCTAAGGCAGGATGCTTTAGAGGTAGATCACTGAGGACCCCAGTGACCAAGAAAGAAGTTTATAGGAGGATCAGGGGGCACGTCCAGGACTTATGGTTGGACAGATGGAGGAACAGTGTGAAGGGGAGAGAGGTATTCAATGGGGTAACAACACCCAAGTACCTCTGTAAGGTAATGTCCCACAAACTCATTAGGGTAGTTCGGGACATGGGCTCTTCCCCAAGTCTCCACTGATTTTAAATTAAGAGAAACCCTGATTGCGTCTATGGAGAAAGGGATATGAATGCACGCCACTACGTCTTGAATTGTCCAAGGGTAGTGGGTGTGCAGGAAGAGAGAAGGAGTGCGAGGGGCGCGATCGAGAGTAAGCTGCTGAGAAATCACAGCAAGCTTCTTGAGAAAGCCCACGACGTGGCAGCTGAGCTTTTCCTCAGCTGTGAGTGAACAGAGTCGACCGGGGGCTGCCTCCCCGCGGTCCCTGCTGGACACAGTAGATAGTTTCCTATTTTGCTATGATTAAAGGCCACCGGTATAGAAATCCTTCCAGACACGTTGTCTGGGAGGTGGTGTTTCCAGGTACAATGTCCAAGCACTAGCTTGGATACCGTTACTTGGCTTATGAGTTGAACAGAATAGCAGCGAAGGGCATGCTTCGCATGCCGGATTGTGGACCTAAAGGTCTGGGTGGCCATCTGCTTCTAGGGTGTACCAACTGTGCTTAGGTGGGATCCTCCAGTTCTTGTTTATTTTGGCTACTGTTTCTATTTCTTTAAAAGTAAGTTTATTTTTCTGTAGCAAGAGTTCTTTTGTGCCTTTTTTCGCTAGCGCATCAGCAGCTTCATTGCCTTCAATGCTAACATGTAAGGGTATCCATTGAAGGTGAATTTTTGAGGTATTGAGAGTTTTTGGAGATAACCAATTATGTTCCTGCTTACTTTGTCTCTAAGATCCCCTGTGTGACTCAAGTGTTGTATGGCACTTCTACTATCAGTAAGAATCCATATATCGTGATGTTTAATGTTTTTGATGGATTTTAAGACTTCATAGATGGCTATAAGTACTGATCTGAAGACTGAGCAAAATTCTGGGTTTCTTCTGTTTATTTTCTCAATGCCATTTGTGGTTTTGATGAGACAGCCACTGCCAGTGTGTCCCAACTCGTCTCTGCTACCATCAGTATAGATAGTTATTGCATTTTTAGGAATTTTATATTAATTATTTCTAATGATAATTGTTTTAAGTATTCTGGATTTTGGTATTGTCTGTTGGTGGGTTCATTTAAAGTGGCATTAAAAATAACATTTTGTTAATGGTTCTCATGGAGATATTTTTTCAGCTAAATAATATTTTTCCACTTTATATTTTAAAAATCCATTTCTTTTGGCCAGGTGGAGAGGGCCTTCTTTTTTGAATCTTATATTGGGTTCCCAATTAAGTATGTAATTGAAAGTTCTGTGTTTGTTTTCATATATCTTGATTTTGTTTATATATTTTGGCAGATTGTAGCTTATTCTATCCTTCAAGGGCATAATGTCTGCCTCGTAAAGTACAATATTATTAGGGCAGGTTTTTCGAAGACCTGTAATATTTCTGGCTGCACTTAGTTGTATCCTTTCCAGTGATTTTAGATTTGTTTCAGATGCTGTACCATAGATTTGATATCCATATTCCAAGATAGGTCTCATTAGAGATGTGTAAGTTAATTTTAGTGTTGTTGCTTCAGCTCCCCACTCTTCCTGAAATATATTTCAAGATTTTTAGTCGGTCTCTTTATTTCATAACAACTCCTTCAATAAGCTTACTGGTTTTAATTTCTGGATCCAGGGTGTAGCCGAGATATTTAGGATGTTTATTATATTGTAATTGTTGTTCTTTCAGAAAAATATTTGGTCTTATTTTGTATAGTTTCTTATCGGTAGTAAAACGACAGGTTTCAGATTTTTGGGGGTTAAATTCTAATTTATTTTTATTAGCAAATTTTTCTAGGTGGAGAAGAGTCTTGTTCAAATCTCTTTCAGCTTTTTTCCAGTTAGTGTTACTGCTCCATAGAATAATGTCATCAGCGAAAAGTCCAATATTGGTTTTATTTGAAAATTTTTCTTCTATGCCTGCAATAAATAGGGTGAAGAGAGTTGGGCTAAGGATTGATCCTTGTGGTAATCCTTGGTACACTTTGAAGGTTTTAGATAGAGTGCCATTATATTTGACCCTGATTTATATATTTTTAAGAGAATTATTTATCCAAGTGATAGCTTTTCCTTCAATTTTGAAATGTTTGTATAATTTTGTAATTAACTTGTTTTTCCATACCTTATCAAAAGCTTGTGTAAGGTCTAAAAAGCAGCTATGGTGTGGTTAGTTGGTTTTTTTGTTTTGTGCATCTTTTACCTTTGTGTGAAAAATAAGAGTTGGTCTATTGTCCCATGTCCTTTCCTAAATCCATATTGTTCTTCTGGTAAGAGATTTCTTGTGTCGGGGTGGTAGGTGAGTCGTCTGAGTATAATTTTTTCCATTAATTTGCAGCAAATATTTGTTAGGGAGATTGGTCGGTAGTTTTTTGGGTCATCAGCAGATTTGTCAAGTTTTTTAATGGGAATTATTGTTGCATTTTTACAGTCCTGAGGCAATTTTCCAGTTTTCCAGGAGTTATTGAAAATATAAAGAAGTCTTTCTTTGCCAATTTTGCCCAAGTTTGATATCATTCGGCCATGGATTCCATCTGGCCCAGGAGTCTTGTTTAGTTCAGTGTTTTCTAATGCATAAGCTAGCTTTTTCATATTGATTTTTTTCATGGAAAATATTATGAGTGCTGGTGACATTTTACAGTCATGAATAATCTTTCGGGCCTTTTTTCAACCTTGATTTTACTACTTATTTGATATGAATTACCTAAAAGATTGGCAGCAATTTTGTCATTAGTTGCTGGTGTACTATCTGAATTCTTAATCATATTTGTGTTTTCAGTTTTTGGCTGGGCTCTGTCAATTTGTTTTGCCAAATTCCAAAGTTTTGTATTTGGGTTTCTTGGGTTCAGGTTTTCACAAGTTTGTTTCCATTTTTTCCTTTTCACATTTAGGTATAATCTTTTTATTTTTGCAATCACAATGTTCAGTTCAGTTATACAATTTGTTTGGTTTTGGGTGCACTTTTTTGTAGTTCATTTCTTTTAGTTATAAGTGTTTGAATATTTTTTGCCTGGTGTGTATAATTTGGGATCCATTTCTTAATATTACATCTTGGTATTGAAACTTTGGCTGCTTTAATAATGGTGTTTTCGAAAGATATCATATTAGCCTTTTTGAAGTTCCAGAATTTTTCTTAATTGAGCTAGTTTTTTTTGGGGGGGGGGGGGGTCTTGGTGCTAATTTCTATCAAATTAGGCAAATGATCACTTCCAAAACTTTTTAATATTTGCTATTTGCATTTGTGGAAAATGTCAGGATAGTAAAAACTTATATCAAGGGCTTGTGCAGTATTATAGCTTGTATGAATGATGGGTAGGATTCCCATCATTTAAGCACATGAAGGCATTGTCGTCAAATATGTTTGATAGTATTTTGCCTCTTTGGTTTGGCGTAGGACATCCCCATAGTTGATGTTTGGCATTAAGGTCACCTACAATAATAGTGTTGTCTGTAAGAAATTGAGCCATTGTTCCATCGTCAATAAATGTATTGTTTGGAGGGTGATACATATTGTATATGTTGATGGCTTTGTTTTGATTGAGGTAGACTTTGATACCTTGGGCTTCGAGGTCTAATGTGTTTGTAATATTAACGGCTATGTCCTCATAGTACAAATTCTTGATTAAAAATGCTAGGCCACGCCCTTTAACAGCATATACAGATGGATCTTCAGACCTTACCCTGAGTAATGGAGGGGCCGGAATTAACATAATACTGCAAGATGGAACAAACATCAAAATCAAAGAAGGAGCAAGACAGATTTCGTCAAACTTCACTTGTGAACTGACAGCTATCTGGAAAGCTCTTGATTTATGCCTTAACCAACCATCCCTGCATCAAGCAGAAGGAATTTTAATATACAGCGACTCCATATCCGCTCTAGAAGCAATTCAGAAGGGCAATACTAGAATCACACAGAAAATACACTCGTTACTTACCCAACTGGAATCATTGGAGAATAACTGCATTCTACAATGGATTCCTGCCCGTGTTGAGATCGGGGTAATGAAATGGCAGTTGAATTGGCAAAGGAAGCCAGAAAGCTGAGCCAAAATAAAGAACAAATGTCAGTATTTGACGCTGATGCTTTGGCAAAATACAAGATAATTAAACAAAAAATAAGAAAAGATCAAATATGTGAAATAAACTCTGAGAGAAAACTGACAAAAACTATAACAAGACTTAGAACAAAACATTATAAAGGAATGAAAATACATCCAGATGGCACAAGAACCTATAGAACATGCAACAACTGTCCTGGTGTGGAACTAACACCTACCCACATATTCTCATTCCCGCAGCCTTGCAGAAAATTGACATAGACCCAGAGCAGCAGCTTTATACATCCAAGATAGTGGACATTGCTGCTGCTGCTGTGATAGAAATGCATGGAGACATCTGAGGCTATTTATTGGACACGACAAAAACAACAACGGCATTCCAGAGTAAAATAAATTATCAGAGATAGATACATATTTTTCAAATGAATTAAAATAAACATAATCGATACTGAGTGAGAGTTGAATTAAAAATATTAGAAATTTATTATCTTCGGAAACAAACCGTATCTAAAATATCAATTTTCTTTTTGCTACATGTTTTAATTTGCATTTACCTATTTTACATATCTCTGATTGTATTTGAAAATCGTTAACCAATTCTTCATACTTTTGGCGAAGTGGTGTTTTATTAATTTGTTATTTGATATTATTAGGGTTCTTTCCTGGTATTCAAAAAGGAAAAATACGTGTCGATCAGTTATATTTTTCAATTTATCAAACAATTTGGCCGCTGAATCTCTGATTCTGGTAGAGCGCCATCTGGGGAATAAAATTGTAACTAAAATCAATTTCGAAATTTTCATTATTTGCCATAAAAAATCCCATTGCATCCTGAACACAATGGTGTTTACCGCATTGCTCTAGCGCAAATATTCGGGGAGTTATTAATTTTTAAAGTTGTGCGGGACTTTTGGATCACCCTGTATATATATGAATAAATATATAGTTTGTAAAACCACATTTGAAAATTATCACGCTTGAGTTTCTTTTCAACGAAAAATCAAAATTTATTCCAATTTCATTACTTTTCACGATTCATCCATTCATACTTCATCCCAAAGGTTAGAAATAATCGTTATTTCTCTTTGGAATAAATTTTTATTTTTTGTTGAAAAGAAACTCATGCGTGATAATTTTCAAATGTCGTTTTACAATCACAAGCTGCATTATATTATATTGAAATATATAGTATGTTTCTACCCAGCATATGACGCGTAACTGCCGAAGCTCCGCTGGAGAATTTTTTCTTTTAATTTATCTGACTATTCATCAAACATCAAAACAAACCTTTTATATTCTAATTTTTCTATACTTAATATATATATCTTAAATTTATTTTAATTGTATTATATATACTCTTTTTCAAACTTTCCAAGTTATATAAATAAAAGAGCGACTTTGAAGGTTCCTCTTCAAGGAATCAAAATCCTACTACTATTCTCTCATTGCAATATTTCCAATGTATTAAATAATAAAACTATTTTAGAGGCGTAATATTCTTTTTAAAATAAAACAATTTCTACTGTCCTTACTGCGATGGAAAAATTAAAGGGAGGGCCTGGCTCATCAGTGGTGAACCCTCCCAGCGGTTTCGCCAGTTTAATCTACCATACCGCTGTTATATTGCATTTTTGGAACTTCCTTTTATAGGTACAATTTTCTAGTACAATGTATTAAATACTATTTTTGTCCTCTATAGATGCACATATCTCCAGAAATAATATTGTGTGCTTATCCTGTATGTTTCTGTATAATATCTTTAAATTTTCAAAATCTGGTATGTGTCCTAGTTTTATTGCATGGTCTACTAGGAGTGATAATGGGATATTATTTTTAAAGGCTGTCTTGTGTTGATTGATTCTCTTTTTTTCGTTATTTCCAGTTTCTACCATGTAAGATGATCTACATGATTTGCATGAGATACAGTATATAAGATTGGTTTGGGTTGCTTGTCTTGGGTTATATATATCGCATTTCTAAACTTCGGAACGCGAACAATAATAGATAACTTAAATTCTCCTGTGAGGTTAGAGTTCTGCAATATATAATATAGAGCTGATTCAAATAGTATATAAAGAACGCGGTGCGCCTCCAGATATAGACTTAATCCATTGAGCGGACCCACCCACGTAAGACAAAAGACAAATCTATCTGGTATAAATGCCAGTCGGGATGACTCAATATCTACATGACTGGTTTAAGCCGCCACCAGAGAACTACTGCGTGGGAGATTATTTTGCACTCATCCTATTGTATCCAAGATTCAACCAAAGGCTAGAATCCTACCAAATTGCTGACATTTCCACTATCGGCGCGCTAATTATTAAATTTTACTTTGACGAGGGACTAACTTTTGCAAATTTAAATTTGTAATATGTAAAATATTTGGGAGGGCCTAGCTCACCATTGCCGAAAATCTAAGATTAAATTTATGAAACAGCCAGGACGGTTTACCACTGATGTACTCACTCTCTCAATATTTTTTTTCATTTCATTTCAGATGTCTTTGAAAATTGTCTTTCCTAGAAATGAAAAATAAACAAAAATTAGAAACTCGATAATGTGGAAATGTTGACATTTTTGACTGGTATATGGCGCTATGTTTTCTGTATCAACAATATCAGAAAATCTATAGAGCTAGAACAATTTGAATTGCAGATTAAATCAAAATAAAATTTATAAATTGCTGCCAAATCGCCATGTACAGTAAGATCAGGTTGTAAAAAGGTCGATTATGGAGCATTTTAAATTCGTTTAACTCAAGCTGTATGCTATAATGCAGGCCCATATCTCTTCAACGGTCATTTAGGATGATTTCATTTACTCTCATCTTGCTGAATAAAGCATTATATATAGAATATCCTTAACTTTGATAGTTAATATTCTATATAGTATCAAAAAACAACGAAGGCATATCCTGACCACGAGCATATGTGCTTATTAGATGGCAGAGCGCCATCTAGTGGGACATAAATCAACTAAACGTTGATTTAGCCTGTTCCCTGATATTTGGCCAATATATGATATATAGTATATGCCACGCTATCATATTCATTGTATAGGTTTCCGAGTAGCGTGTGTTCATCAAGAGAGAGCCTCGCCGGGATGCTCACGCCGGAGCGAAGCCGGTCGAAATGGATGGAGATTGGAAGTAAAAGTTTTGTGACAGGTCGAGAAGCAGCAGATGTCGCTACATCGCTCCTGGCTGTCTTCTGCCTGAGAATTATTTAATTTAGAAAGTTGCGCGCGTTAGTCTGCTGCGCTTGCGGCCGAACGTGGTTATTATACACATGCGTGCTGTTTTATTCACCAATATATTTCCTATTCTTTCTAAAATAAATGTTTTTAGACGTTAAAATATATTTGAAAAAATACAGAGATGATATAAGCGATATTTATTTTATTTTCATTATATAGTTTTTCATAGATATTTCTATGTCTTTATACGTATTATTTGTATATATATATATTTTGGATTTAAAAAAAAAACATTTTATTGATTACAAAATTCCAATATTTTGCTAGGCTGTACGCCTATCTTCGTCGGGGTCTTTCCTTATTTTCAAAATGTTTTGATTAATTACGCGATGCCTTCACGCGACGATATATAAAACATTTACAAAACACACTCTGCCTGTGGCCAACATTTTAGATATATAAACACAAATATATATATATATATAAAACAATAGAAAAAATTAAAAGATAAGTGGGTCAGGTGTTGATATTAAAAATAAAGAAGGCATCTCCTGACCACGAGTACATGTGCTTTTTAGATGGCAGAGCGCCATCTAGTGGAGCAAAAATAAACTAAAAGTTTATTTAGTTTGCTCCGAGATATTTGGCCAACCCAATTTCTTGATAAATCAAGAAAAGCCATCCATCTTTTTGATCGCAGTGGTTACAGCATACCCTACGCTGACGAGCGCCAACAGCGCGAAACGCGTTCGTGGATGGATTTTCTTGATTTATCAAGAAATTGGGTTGGCCAAATATCACGGAGCAAGTTAAATAAACGTTTAGTTTATTTTTGCTCCACTAGATGGCGCTCTGCCATCTAAAAAGCAAATGTGCTCGTGGTCAGGTGATGCCTTCTTTATTTTTAATATATATATTATGAATATAACCAAATAGTTAAAAATAAAAGAAACTTATCTTTATCCTTGTTATATTTTTTATTAGGTGTATTTTTCCTTTACTATATTTAATGAAACTCTCGTGTTGATATATTGTTATTCTCTCTCTCAGTATTATTTATTAAACTGCATAATTTAAAGAAAGAGAAATCAATGGCAACAAGATATACACTTGTATAACACAATCATTTTTATCACCATTTAAAACTTGATATTCTCTAATTAGATTTTTCCCTAAAACCTACCTTCTGATATAAAAATAATTATTATAATTAGAAACATATATATTTGAATTAACTGCTATATTTTTTTAAATAGAGCGCAATTTTCATTTTCTCTAAATTAAACATTAAGGAGACAAAAATCAAGGAGAGTTAATGTAAATAACATAAATTTTTCTTAATTTCTCTTAAAATCTTGAAGTTCTTGAGATGTTTATTATGAGAGAAGAATTATATAATTTATTCGTAATTTAAATTCTCTCACCAATCAACGTTTGTTGCATGAAGTGATCAAGTATGGTATACAATACCCAATATTCCCATAAGCATATGCCAGGTTATCAGGAATCAAATCTCCAAGACGACAAACAAAATAAAACTTGATACCAACAGATTGTTATATGATAAATTTCTTGTATCTACAGTAAACCCAAATATGGATACTCCACATATAGTGGTATATACAAATATATATATATTTTTATTATAAAACACACGCTATATCCTATGTGGATATTTGCGTGTAAATGTTTAATCTATTTTATGTACATAGTTTTTAAATATATATACAAATTATTTATTGTTATAGAGAGAGAGAGAGAGAGAGAGAGAGAGAGAAGAAAGTTATTTAAATTTATATTTTAGAGCAATATTTTATACAAGAAATAAAGCTTATTTACACACATATTTTCATAAGTCCAATATATCTTTAGAATTACAACCACTAAACCACAAATATAGAACATTCCAAAACAATAACAGCAATAAAAAAAACTATCCTAATTAAAACTAGAAATTTCAATTTTTAATGTAATTCAGGTCCACGGCATTTGAGATGGAGTCTACAGAATTTGTTAAAATAGAGAAATATAATCGTAATATAGAAAAAAATATCAATTTGCTGAATTCCTAATTTACCAACAAGAACATAAAATAGGTCACATGAGAAAATATGCTAGAAGGCGCATGGTACTCTTCTAAAGCATATTTTCTCATCGCGGAAAAGATATCCTCAAATTCTTAACCTCCAAAGTATAGCGTAAGCTGCAAATTTTATCTACCGAAGTAGTTCCATCACATAAGACGCTGATGATTACCTAGAAAATCTCTTCATTAACCATTCAATACGAATTTATACCGCAGAGAATTCCTTCCCAATACTTCAGCATGCTCATTTCTGGAATTAAGCTCATATTATTTATATTATCAATTGGAGGGGTCGGTGGAAGGATGGTTTAAACCGATGGTTTTCGACCGCTACGACCCGGGATCGAATCCCGCATTGCGCACTTTTTTATAAAAATAAAAATACTCCAATGGCCCCCGATTCTTGCAAAAGTCCAACCCCGCCAGCGAGTGCAAGTCACCAAACGGGGCTCTGACACATTTGTAAGTGCAAAGTCGAACTGCTTTTCACATGTGTAGACATGTGGTGCACTTACAGTAAAAGCAGTCGCTAACTACCCACCATGATTATCATGGTCTGTACCACGTGTACTAGGGATAATAATAATAATGATAAAAAATGAATTCCATATTTAAAAACTAATATGTGTATTCTTTGATAAATCACATTTCAAAACGCACCAAACATGTAAATATGCTAAATGACAGATGGCGTTTTGAGAGAGTCATAATTTACGGATTCATTAGGCCTGAGAGAGATAACGCTCGAAAGTGAACCGCTTTACAATAAAGGGAAGCGCCGTTAAAATCCGTCTGTAGTGAAATTTCTAACAAAATTAATCAATTAATTAAATAAGAAAGAAAATAGAGGAGAATAAATATGAAATGAAATGGTCTGTTTCGATATGAAACCATTTTAAAAAAGATATGTGAAAACATTGTTTTAATGCTTTTTTAAAAGAGAGATGTACCTTATTTGGTACATGAATCCATCTGCAACTTTAGGTTATAAATATTGATTTTGTAACTATATTTAGAATAATTATTTTATTAAAAAAAAAACAACTTCCATTGCCATTTCAGCACTGAACTTTTTTTTTTTAGGGGGGGGGGCTCGATCATCAGTGGTGAACTCTTCCAGCGGTTCCGAAAGATGGTGCCCAATATAATCATATATATACTTGCTCATCAAATTTTTGTACCTCCTACTAAACTTAATGGAAGTTTAAAGTCTTTGATGTTGTCTGTTATTTTTAGGAGACAGAGGGAATTTTGTTAAAACTTCGTTTTCTCGTGTGTCTTCAATAAAGTTCACCGTGTATCGAATATCTTTCAGAGTTATTGTCTGAATCCGATTTACATGCTAAAAGGTACAACTTCTTTAAATTTTGTCCATGAGTGTAGATGATATACAATGTGGTTGAATGTAAATAATGCTTAGCCGCATCTATCAATGTATCAAATCTATTCATTTTATCGAGACAATTTGTAATTGTTATTATAGAACACGAAAATATCTTGAGAGGGTTCACCAGCGATGAGCTACACCATCAACAAATATTAATATTCAGTAACAAAATATAAAAAGAAAGAAAATAGCACTATAGCTATTCAACATAGTAACGGCCAAAGAACATATGAAGTAGCTGTATAGGTTGACCTTCGGCTCTTCCTCCATTATATATAATACATACCACCCAATTAACATTAATAATTAAAGGATATGAGCGGAGGAAGTAAGGCGTAGGCCCTACTAACCTTGGCGCAGTTATATAAGGTACTTATTTATTTAGAGCGCCGCAGCCGCATTGTTTCTTCTTCCGCGCTCCTGTAATCCCATTGATTACTCCATTTGTCTCTCTATTGTCTTGTGCGCCCAGAAGTCATTCTTTTAAAACCGTCCTCCCAATTCATTCCCTCCTCTTATATTTACCTCATTGACTTAAATAATTGAAAAGTTTTTATTCAATTTCTCCATTGAATTTAATGTATGAATGGGAAATAGAAGACAAGGCCGTGATTCAATTAAAACAGTGACGTTGTGAATTTCAGCATAGACCTTTTGTATTCTTTGTTCTAATCCAGGTAAAGTTTTATAATTTAGGGTTTATTTGTTTAAATTTAATTCGCATATACTATATATAAATGTGTGTGGGCGTACACCGAAAAAGACACATCTTCCTTTGAAAAACTTGAATTATATTGAAGTTATTTGTAGAATAAATTAATTAAAAGAGGAAACAATCGCTCGAAATATTTTGAAAATATTGTTTTCTTCACAGTTACAGGAACTTCTTGAATATATAATTATGACGAACAGAGATCATCGACTAAAATAATTCCATGAATATATATATGTGATAAGGTCCTGTCGACTTATCTGTGATGAGGTATCCTGTCGACTTATCTGTGATAAGGTTCTGTCTACTTATCTGTGATGAGGTATCCTGTCGACTCTCGCTATAGCTGTGGTAACCGAGGGTCAAACCAGTAGTAACCGAGAGGGACAGTCAGGACGTGGATAGTTTTCCAGTACCTCTCTGCACCTTGGAGGACCTTTAACAGTTCTCACAGAGTTCTCAGCTCTTAATCTATTACATAGTTTTATTTATTCATCCTCAGTTTGAACAAAAGTACATTACATATCGTGATGCAATGATACATGTCAATCATGCGTATAATTATTTATAGATGTGTTTCTATATACAACATGACAATCTTGTTATAAGTATTATACAATATAGGGTTGTTGGTTTAAATTACCATATATATATAACTAAATAATAACAATAAATAAATTATTGAAAGGAATTTATACACAATTATTGAAAATGATTTAGAACAGGCTAAAGCAACGTTTAGTTGATTTCTGTTCCACTAGATGGCGCTCTATCATCTAAAAATACATGTTCTCGTGGTCAGGTTATGTCTTTTTTTCGATTTTAATATATTGTTAAAGAATAGTAAAATTAATTACTCTATTTTGAAAGTTATCAAAAAATTATTAAAAAAAAAACATTTATTTCTTTTTCTGATTCCAGCTAAAACTGAACAATTATCATTTTTGTGATAAAAAATTGCTTCATATTTGAGTAATTAATTTATTTAAACCAACATTAAAGAGTTGCTTGAAAAGGAATTCGGGAGATGAAGAGAGAGAAAAATGAAGTATGAATAAAATAAATTCCAAAAATATTATTTAAATTTTTATTAACAATAAAGGGCTATAACAAAGTTTAACAATGTTATATATATATGATCTTTAATTAACACTTTGGGGAAGTTTTAGGGCTGATTTTTGTAAGAAACTTTCGAGCCAATTCTTTTTAAATCTTTAAAATGTATCTTTATATCCAAGTATTTTTATCTCAATGATTATATATATTTTTGAAAATAGAGAAATCCATAGATAAATCTTTAATTAAAAAGGCATAAATTGGATCAAAAAAATAATTTATTTTACCAATATTTCAGCTGGGTGAACGCCAACCTTTATCAAGGTGTTATAACATTTTAAAGTGTGTTGACACACTTTAAAATGTTATAACACCTTGATAAAGGTTGGCGTTCAGCCAGCTGAAATATTGGTAAAATAAATTATTTTTTTGATCCAATTTATGCCTTTTTAATTAAAGATTTATCTATGGATTTCTCTATTTTCAAAAATATATATAATCATTGAGATAAAAATACTTGGATATAAAGATACATTTTAAAGATTTAAAAAGAATTGGCTCGAAAGTTTCTTACAAAAATCAGCCCTAAAACTTCCCCAAAGTGTTAAATGGTCACATGAAAAGAGGTACTATATATATAAGATATAGATTTTTTTTTAAATTCAAAACACTTTTAGTCATTAAAATATTACTTGAATTTTGGAAAATAAGTTTACAATATTAAAAGTGGTTTCTGAAAAGAATTTGCTTATAACCAATCCCAGTATCAAAAATGTTTATATAGATAAATATATAATTAGTTTCCACCCAGTTGTATTTAGTAGTTTATCAATTAAGACAAATTCTATCATGGTAATAATAGAGATATCAATATATGCTATATATATATATATAAAGGATGCTATTTATATATATCTTATATAAATAGAAAGAGATGAGTGAGATTTTCTGCTTGAAACTTCTTGAGATGGTGATGCAGTCGTGGTTGAAATAACAATTTTGAAAGTATGAAAATAAAATAAATTTTGAAAGAGATTTTTCTAATTGAGCTATAGGATAAACATAATTTGGTAAAAGTACTGCCTGGCTTAAGGCGTAAGAATAAAAAAAATGAAAAGCTTATTTACATAATGTACAAATGTTTGAGCCGACCATCGGGTAACAATAACAATGAGTATTTATAGGGAAAGCACGACCTCTGGCGGTCGATTTAGCAGTATTTGTATTCATGAAATATATTTTAAAATAAACTAATATTTTAATATAACATTTTAAATAATACCTTTATATAACATATATATATATAAAGTATAACTTTTATTATTTTATTTTTTCTATTATTTTTTTCACATATAAAGAGTTCTATGAGATCCCGCCTAATAACATGTCGAAACTGGGCTCTCCTGGATGTGGTTGCTCATCAGAGATTCTGCCTTACATGAAAGATTCTCTGATAAGAGCCTACCTCTGTGAGAAACCCGTTTCGCCACAATTTTAGGCAGTCTCTGAAGGAAGCCTCTATTATAATTGTATCTATTTTTAATACTGTTCTGCGCTACACTCACACACAAATAAAGACAAGACAATATAACCATTAAAATGTTAGTCAATCCTCTCTACCTATATGGTATTATATATATGACACACTTATTTCATTTTAATTTTTTGGATACTTTTTAATAATTTACTTTTACGTTCATATAACTTTAATGGTATATTAAAAACCGGTTTCATTGTATATCATATCATTGACACTGTGTGGCATTTTCAGAAACCTTTCATTGATTATATGGATTTCACATTGAAAATCTCTAATATTCTTGTGATGAGAAGAATAGACCATGGTTAAAATATAAAATTGAATAAAATAGCAAGAGAGAGAGAGAGAGAGGTGAAATATATTTGTCTCTCATTACATATATAAATAAAGAGTTCTGAAGTTAATGAAAAAACTTTTGACCAAAAATTTAAGTCAAATAATATTTTTTAAAATGAAAAATAGGTTATTATAAAAATAAATATTTATTTATTTATATTTGTTGTTTTCACAGATATTTTAATGCAATAAAAAACAAATTATTTACAATGTAGCTAATATACCCCCAATTGTGACAAATTCTTCTGAAGGGTTTCAATATATTTTTTATAAGTAAGAATTGTAAATTTATTATTTATGAATGTGTGAATATATTATATGAATATTTTTGATATTTCAAATTCTCCTAAGTAGATGTCTCTAGCGCAATTTATAGAAAGGTTAGATTGAAAATAACAATACGGAAGAATTTCTAAAGTTAAAGGTTTGTTTTTTATTTTGTCGAAGTGTTATTTGTTGATTTTAAATTGATGGTGAGATTGAAGAAATTGTCAATTTTATTGTTGGGGTTGTTTTCGTTGCTGATAGGATTAAGGTATATTGGGCAAATGTTGCTAGCAATTTTATTGATCTCTGAAGTTTGATCATAAACTAAAATGTCTTCCAAACACATATATATTAAGAAAAAAGGCATTTCCTGATCGTGCAACTGAAAGTTGCTGATGGCTTGCACCATCTATCGGAATAAA
This sequence comes from Cordylochernes scorpioides, assembly GCA_030710605.1. NCBI lineage: Eukaryota > Metazoa > Arthropoda > Arachnida > Pseudoscorpiones > Chernetidae > Cordylochernes > Cordylochernes scorpioides. The sequence goes on from CP092886.1 coordinate 144,745,218, forward strand.
TATCAACTAATCGTTGATTTTTAATTATTCCAGAATTGGCCAAATACCGTTTTTTGATTAATCAAGAAAACGTACACGTGTCGGGCTGTTTACCCTCTTCAGCGTGGTGCAAGCTGTACCTCAACGACCAAAAAGGCTGTTCTTTGGGGCCAAATGTGATTCAATAAATCTGATAAAATAGCTAATGCTTCAAGTTATTGTTCTAATTTCAATGTTTGTTTGTGTATATAATTTAAAACCGCATTTTTCAAATAAAATAAGATTTTAGCGATATTTTTCCAATTTTCTATTTTCAGTTATTTAATTGTTAGGTTTTTGGTTGACGATTTTTCCTATTTGTTGATATTGCTTTTTTTTTCTCATAAGTATTTTTTCAAAATATATTATTGATACATTTGTTAATAATAGTTAATATGTAATTCAGGGTGTTGTGGTAACTTTTTTTAAATATTTGTCATATATCTCTTTTTTTTTTCAAAAAAATATTTTGATTATTTATATATATATATATATATATATAGATATTTAAAATTCATTTTTATAAATCCGTTTAATCTTTTAGATAATAGTATTTTTGGAGTTCCTCTTATAAATGACGAATCCGTCAAAGTTTTAAATTTGTCATTCTAGCAAGGTCACGTAATACTCTATTTTATGCTATATAAATATACAAAGGTCGCTCAATTAATAAATCTAGTTTTGATATATCTGAAAACAAAAATGTAATATTTGGGCATGTTCAAATCCAGGTTTATTATTTTGGCTTAGTTAGTAATAAAAATATTTTTCAAATGTGCAACTGGCTATAGCTGAAGTTTATAAGTAACTGGGTCAGCATTTCTCCCAAAACACGATAACAAATATACCATTATTATATACCTATTCTTAGTATTATATAAATAACCGGGTCAACGTCTCTCTCTCGATTCAAACCCTACAACAAAACAATATTGATTTTAAATGATGCATATGTTGACACGCTATGACCTTTAAAACTTTATTCCAACGTTTCGGCGACCCACTCTCGCATTTCTACGTTTTTGTTAATGTCATTTTAAACCTAAGGTGTTGAATGATTTGTTACGCCTAGAGCGCGTCGCGCGTTGCTATTTTAATATAATGAAAATTAAATGTGAAAATATATATGACAATCCTTATACAGTGTACTCCGCTTATAACGAAGTCGCATTATCCATGACAATCACTTTGTTATATCCGAAGTTTGTTATATCCGCAGTTGGAAAAAAAAATGTTTTGTACCAATAATTTTATTTACTATTCAACTCAAAAGAGCAACACAAAGATCAATAACAACCTCATCAGGTGTTTTTGGAGAAGTAGTTTGTGATTTTCTTTTGACATTTAGAAGTCAGTAACAAGTGCTGAACACTCTTTTCGATGTTGTCCAAGTCTGACAGATGCCTATGAAGAGACTTGGACTCATCCTGACATTGAAGAAACAATCGCAGAGTTTGAATGCTCTCCAAGACCTCTTTTGGATGCGGAATGTGGACAATTGGGTCTACTTCTTCATCAACTTGGTCCGTTTCTTCTTCTTCTTTTGCTTGAAGAATGCTCTCGACAATTTATACATCGGATAACATGGCATTTGTAACGACGTCATTGTCAGCGTCAGCATAAGAATCGAAATCCATCTCTAACGGTATTTTTAAAACTTCTTTCATGCGATCGAAGAGGCTTTGTTGCTCCCACATTTGTGTTGCAGGCTGTGGTGTATCCAATGGAGAACTGACATCGGACTTAATAATTCCACTATGATGCCAACAGTTGGAAATTGTCGCTGGAAGCACATCATTCCATACTACAGATATAATATCCACAGCTTGCTTAAGATTGATTGTTAATGCTGTTCCAGCATCGTATGCCGTCAAATATTTCCTCATGACTGACAGAGATAGTGAGTTTCTTGTTTGTTTTCGTTCCCCTGCCATGGTAAACGTTAATAAAATATAAGCGTTTATTAAACAATTTAATTTTGTTTAAATAATGTAAAAAAAATACTTATAATATGTTTGCATATTTTAAAATTGTATATTATTAACTTATTTGCTGTGTATCATTAAATTTGTGTCATTCACACGTTGTAATTTGATATATATTATGCATAATATATTAGTCAATTATAATGGTAAATGAGAAAATTTCGTTATAAACGGATAAAATAAAAATTTATACTTGCAAATCACTTCGTTATAAGCGAAAATTCTTTATATCCGACTTCGCAATATCCAGAGTTCTTTTAATGGTTTAATCCCTTCTTTTCTTTCGTGCAGACAATTTCATTCGCTATATGCGGAATTTCGCTATAACCGACTTTGTTATAAGCGGAGTACACTGTATCTATAAAAATGAAATCCAAAATCGATGTTTGTTATCGCGTTGCGCAAAATCTACTGACTCAATCATTATGGAATTTCGCATGTAGGTAGCTGAAGATTTCGTTTAACATATAGGCTATTCAAAAAACTAAAAAGGTTAATGTGCTTTTTTTAAATAATAAAAAACAAAAAAGCGTTAGTTCCAGCCTTTTACCGCTTGGGCGCAGCACTGGTCGCGACGATAAATGAATTTTATTGGTTATTAATTAACACGTGGTTTGTTTACACTATATGATTGTTAGTTTGTTCACTTGATTAATGTTTTTAAAAGGTAAGATTATCCAATCGCCGTGAAACTTTAGGAAGTTATTTACTATACTACTGGGAAGGTTTCTGGTTTGAATTTGATTTGAAATAAATATTCTTTGCGATTTTATTTGCAAATTTTCTACTTTCACTCGCAAGCAGCGCCTCTAGCGGCGTCTGGTGAAATTATATTTATAAATTGTAACAATGCTTAAAATGTGTTCCAAGTATAATAAATTTAATTTGAGAATTTATTAATATAATATTCCAATGATGTAAAAAACTTTGAATTTCAATATTAATATATATTTAAAGAAAATATTGTAACGTTTTTGTGTTAAATGTTAAAATGTAATGTTAAAATATATTTTTACATTGTTAATTTAATTTGTTGTTGTTTTATGATAGTGAAGATGCAAATTACATTGTTGCTGTTGTTTATTATAGTTTGTTTATATAAAAAACTTACATTGTATGTGATGATGATAACAAAAATGAATTTTTAAATTAATTGATATAATTCCTTGAGAAAAAAGAAATAATTAATTATCAAATTCACAAAAGTGACAATATCTTATTTAAAATACAGTAGAACATGGATAATTCGAACTTCTTTAATTCGAAAACCTCTTTAATTCGAATATTTATCTTGGTCCCTAGAATTTCCTATATAAATAATTTAACATCTTTATTTCGAATTTTTGGATAATTCGATTTTTTTTATGGTCCCTTGGGGTTCGATTTATCCAAGTTCGACTGTATAATAAATGTTTTCAAATATTATGTGTTTCAAAATTATATTTAAACGCGTATAACAATTATTATATTTATATACGTTTATAAATCAATATATAGGTGGATTGGATGTTTTCTAGAATCGTTTTAACAAATGTTCGTTAGGCAAACTTTTACGCGGATAAAAACCGGGCGAAGCCGGGTTTCCTTCGCTAAATACAGTTATTTACAAATCTTCATTTGTGGCAAGATACTATTCCTTCAACTTCAAATTACCGAGTGGACCAATTAATACTGATTTTTTTCAACTTATCGAGTATTTTTTCAAGGGACCGGGAAAATTTTCAAATTATCGAGAGTATGACAAGTATAGATTCAGTAGGGATTGGATGTTTGCTAGAATCGTTTTAACAAATGTTTGTTAGGCAAACTTTTACTCGGGTAAAAATCAGGCGAAGCCGGGAACATATATATATGTTTGTCGGCTATGCACGCCCTCAATATGTAACTAATCTCGCTGAAATTTGAAAAGGACAGAGTTAAATCTGGAAGAGTTTTTTTTTCTCGCACTTTAACCAAGAAAAATTATAGTACTGAGCAACAATATTTTTTTAGTCAGAAATGACAATGACAATATTGCTGTATCATGCTTGGTTGACATAAACAAAATTCTTTAGGGGAATATTCACTAAAGCAGTCCACGGGCGGAGCCAGATAATAATTTTTAGTAGGCAGGAACAAAATTCTACTGTGAAACATTCACCCGAGAAGAAGGCACACGAAGCCAGGTCATCTCTACATATACAAAATGACGTTTCTCGGCCTTTTGGCTAAGATCATGTAGTATATCTCTAGATATTTTCATTTATATATATATACTAGCGGACGTACCCGGCTTCGCCCGAGGTTTTACCCGAGTAAAGGTTTTTCTAACGAACATTTGTTAAAACAATTCTCTATAAACTTATAAAAAAAAGATATATTTTGATAATTCGAAACTCGTATATTTGAATCTCTCGATAAAGTGAACATTTTTTCCCGGTCCCTGTGTGCCGTGTCATCCTGAATTTTGTCTTTCATAATTTTCTACATTACAAAATCATCGTTTTATCTAGTGAACATATTTTCCCGGTCCCTTGAAAAATACTCGATAAGTTGAATAAAGGCATGGTCGTGAATCTCTCGATAAAGTGATTATTTTTTCCCGGTCCCTGTGTGCCGTGTCATCCTGAATTTTGTCTTTCCTAATTTTCTACATTACAAAATCATCGTTTTATTCCCGGTCCCTTGAAAAATACTCGATAAGTTGAATAAAAGCATGGTCGTTTATGGAAGATGGACGTAGTTCCCGGAGGTCACCCGCCCCCCGCGCGCCAGGACCTCTTGATCATTCTGATTGGCTGGCGGCCGGACGGGGGGGGGGGAGGGGGGGGGCTCTTGATCCCTCTGATTGGTCGGTGGGAACTTGGATTGTCCAACCAACTGGCCGGCGGCCGGACGGTGGGGGGGGGGGGGCAGATTTCCGTTGCAAGATGGCGCTGCTTGCGAGTTAAAGCTACAAATCTGCAAATAACTCTAAGGATATTCAAGATATTCAAGAAATTATTTTTCGTAAACCTTTCCGGAGATACACCTAATAATATCCCAAATTTTCACGGCGATTGGATGTATGGTTTTTGAATCCATAGAGGACAGACACACACACAGACACACACACACACACAGACATTCAATTTTATATATATAGATTATTAAAATTCTATTCAGTAGAGAGAGTGGATATGTTTGCTCGAAAATATATATTTTCTATATTATATAATGTAACGAATATTATTATCATTATTATCATAATATTCTGTGTGTTCCGGAATATTATTATTGTTTAATTTAGTTAGAATATTTATGTTTATATAAAGGTTTAATATAATTTTTCTATGATTGTGTAAATATTCATTGAATTTATCATCATCACCATTTTTGTTTACAAAAAGGATAAATGAAAAATAAAGTAATGTAATTGAACGAAATGGTTGCCCTCATGTTTACTGATCCAATGTTTCAATAATCTAAGGTTTATGTTGTAAGAAAATTATACATTGAGAAGAATTATACAATTATCAATAATATTCGTTAGGCAAACTTTCACTCGGATAAAACCCGGGCGAAGCCGGGTACACATCCGCTAGTATATATATATGTGAAGATAAAGTAATATATTTAAAGCCCATTATTTCTATTATAAAAATAAGTAAGCGCCAACACATCTCTGCAAACCCAACAACAAAAGAAAAATATAATAATGTTAAATTCCTATTTTCTTTGAATCAACAACAACAACAATAGCCTTTATTGGGCACACGTGCCATACAGGATTCTCCCTGTAGAACAAAATAAATAAATAACAAATTAGCATCGTAGTTATATACAAATATTGGGTATTGACCTCGACCAATTATCGAATTGGATCCGGTGTCAGTGCTAAATATTTTGATTGAGCTGATTTCCAGTATTTATAAAAAGCGAATGCAAAGGGTCTGGATTTTACGACTTTTGCCATTAAAACATAAGGCGAATTGCTATTATAGCCGGTCTCTTGACGAAGAATTTCTCTTTCTTCTTCCATTGCCGTACAGTAGAACATGTAGTGTGGAAAATCGAGACTAAATTCACCGTTGCATAAGGTGCATTTTATGGTCTTAGTTTTCAATAGTGAAACATGATTAATTCTCTGTACTACAAAAAGGCTTCTTACTTGTACAATGATTCTCTTTAAAATTAGGGGGATATTGTCGTTCAGATAGCATTCCATTGTAGGTGATGAATGAAAGTATTTATAGTGAGAGTAGAGTATTGATTTTCTTATTCTTACATAATCCAGCTGCAAGGACTGATCGGTTGCCGTTCTAATAATTAGGGGGATGCATCTTTGTAGAATATTGAAGTCTGTACATCCAACAAGCCATGAGAAGCCGGTGTTATTAAGTAGCTCTGTTATACTTTTTACCGCGCCAACACACAACTCCCTCTAAAATAACTCAACAACAAAAGCAAAATATAATAATATTATATTCCTATCCTTTGTATTATATAAGTAATTAAGCGCCAACACACACTTCGCTCTAAAGAACCTGGACAACAAAAGCAATATAGTAATATTATATACCCATTCTTTGTATATTATATAAATATCTAAGCGCCAACATATCAAATATCACTACAAACCAGACTACGAGATCAAAATAAAGTAATATTATATATATGGCCATTCATTATATTATAAGAATAACAAAGCGCCAACACATCTCTCCGAACCTAATAACAAAATTAAAATATAGTAATATTATATGTTTATTCCTAGTAATATGTAAGTAATTAAGCGTCAACACACACTTCGCCCTAAAGAACCTCGACAACAAAAGCAATATAGTAATATCATATACCCATTCTTTGTATATTATATAAATAACAAAGCGCAATATATCTCTACAAACCAGACAACAACATCAAAATAAAATACTATTTTATGGCCATTATTTGTATTATAAAAATAAGTAAGCGCCAACACATCTCTGTTCCCCCGACAAAATAAAATCAAAATATAATAATATTATATTAATATTTTTCTTTGAATTATATAAATAAAATTAAGCGCCAACACACTACTCCCTCTAAAGAACCTCGACAACAAAAGCAATATAGCAATATTATATACCCATTCTTTGTATATTATATAAATATCTAAGCGCCAACATATCACTACAAACCAGACAACGAGATCAAAATGAAGTAATATTATATATATATGGTCATTCATTATATTATAAGAATAACAAAGCGCCAACACATCTCTCTAAAAACCCGACAACAAAAGAAATAAAGTATTAATATATCATTTTTATATATATTGTATAAATAACTAAGCGCCAACACATTGTTTCACACACCTGACAGCAAAAACAACATAGCATTATTATACTTATTTTGCGTTATATTTGACACTGGTGGAAAAATTCCGTAAAATTCAAATAAAGCTTTTATAACCTGACATTACTGAAATGATAAAAAAGATAAAGGAGGGCCATGAGTAATGAACCCTCCAGCTGTGTCGCCACTCTAATCTCAAGACAGCTTATCTAGCACAAGGTCGATGGATCGTGCTGGACTTTATTACGTTACTTCTTCCCGACCTTATAATGGAATTTGATGAAACAAAACATTTTTAGATAATCACATTTTCTAAGTATGTAGTTAACACAGGTGGGCATGAGATCACAACTTAAGTAATTATAAAATTGACCAAGTGCGGATTAGAGACAACTGGAGGAATCACGCAAAAACCATTTTAACTCGAGACCACGTTTTGCTAATCAAATTTGTGAGGGTCATTTTGCGGTGGAAGAAGAAACGTGAGATGTCATGGAAATAAAACAAACGCTTCTAAGGTAATTTACAGGGATTCTCTCCGTATCTTGTTTATTTGGAAGTAATTTGAAAGTTTAAATTATATATAGGGGGTTGTATAGGCACGTGAAGCGATAAGCGATACTCTCCAAAGAAATTTGTTCTCAAAAAATGTTTGGTGTTTATCCATACATATATTGTAATAAAATATATAGAAACACACATATATTGTAATATAATATAAATATATTTGATCCAAAATAAACATTCTTTCAAAATATATATATGTTACGATATGTTTGTTTTAAAAGCCAAAATAATCGATTTTTAAAAGAATATTTATTATTAAAATTTGGTAAAATTTAAAAGTATATGGTATATATCAAGTATATATGTATTTTATTTAAACATCCAATCGAGAGAATGCAATTATGAATGAGTGCATCACAATATATATAAACCCTATGTTGTTACTTAATATAAATAAAAACCTTTTTGATACCCTAAAAGTAATATTTTTCTAATTTGTTTTAATTATCATTACTCCTTCTCTAATACAACTATCTTTCATATACATTATATTTAATTCTACTTATATATACAAAACGTGGCACATCTTGCTTTAAAATGCATTAGGGTTATCAGCCCGTACAAAACGTAGTTTTGGTTATAACTAATGAGCCGCAATACCAGTTTTGGCAAATTCAGGAAGAATATATCCTATATACCATGGTTTCGGGCTATGACCCTCATCATTACAGGGAAGCTTCATTTTATAATTTCCTACAAAAGGAGTATTGAGATCGATAGAATTGACAAAAAAATATCTTTAAACTGGTGAAGTGGCAGGGACCGATTTTTATACCAGAATACAATTGGCGGAAGGATGGCATTTATGTACCAAAAGTGATGCCTATTCCTTTAAAAATACATTAAAGAAGTCGCCCCTCTAATGATGAAGCCCAAAGCCCGAAAAAATGGTATACAGTTTGGCATTGTGTTATACATTTTTTAAATTTATGTTATATATATATTAAAAATAGAGCAATCCATAAATAGATCTTCAATTAAAAAGGCATATATTGGATCAAAATATAATTTATTTACCAATATTTCAGTTGGCTGAACGCCAACTTATTTCAAGGTATTGTAACATATCACTCTGTGAATTTTAATATGTTATAATACCATGAAAAAGGTTGGCGTTCATCCAAATGAAATATTGATAAATAAAATGATATTTTGATCCAATATATGTCTTTATAATAAAAAATATATATTACAATATAATATAATGCGGCTTGTGATCGTAAAACGACATTTGAAAATTATACCGCGTGTGTTTCTTTTCAACGAAAAATCAAAATTTATTTTAAGGAGAAATAACGATTATTTCTAACCTTAGGGATGAGGTATGAAAGGATGAATTGTGAAGAGTAATGATAAACGGAAAAATAAAAGTGTCCAGGGATGGGAACCATTTATATATCTTGAACAAGATAATAAATAAATGTAAATACCAAAATTACCTATATTATATTTATTATTTGATAAACAGATTTATTTAGAAAATCTTATAAATAAGAAGGCGATTATATATTTCGAATTTAATTTGTTTAATCAATATATATATATATATATATATATAAATTATATAATAATTAAAATTTAATTAGTTTATATATGTAAGAAAGATAGTTTAATATTAAGTACATGTATATGGAAGTTTTATGCTATAAAAATTTAGGGAAATATTCTTACTAAATAATAAAAAGTATAAAGTCGTCATATCTTGGTGATATTTCAGTTTTGTAATGAGTTGAAAGAAAAATGTTTTGAGAAAACTCGCACAAAAGTTAACAAGGCAAGAACCATCTTCCAGAGGGACGTGAACACTCTGGGTGATGAGACGATGTGCAATCTCGGAGAAACTTAATCAAGACAACACAGCGGAAACCTTGGAAATTACTTTCAGCACCAGGACGACAGCTAACAAGTTTTATCCGTCTAGGGCCTGAAGTTTGGGTTAAACATAGAGAAGGACATAGTTTATAATAAAGTTGGTTTTTTCAGCACGCGATTCCTGCCATCTGGTAGTCATTTGCCTGCTTTTGACAGGCTGCGTCAGGTTACTGTGTAAGGTAATACCTCGATGGTTTTTATTTTTGTTGAACACTGGAAAAAAATAGAGCTATAAATTTCGGCTGATTAATAATTGAATTTTTTTCATAACATTATGGGAACAGTGGAAATTTGAGAGTATAAAATGATAAATTAGTATTAAAAAACTTGATTAATACATTTTGAATAACTGCGCTTATACAGTAGTTTTCTTAAATCATTTATAGTGAATATTTAATTATTCAAAACTCTATTTATTTCTATTGATATATGACATATTTATACAATTAGTGAACTGAAATTGAATTAAAAGATTTTATAAAGTGTGGTTCATCAGTGGTGAGACTTTCCTGCGATTTCGCCAATCTACCAGATGGTCACTTGTTCATTCGAATTAAATAGCCGGCAAAGAAAGGCTATGTATTGGTTATGGATTTGAACGAACCTATGGAAAGAGTCTTCTGACATTGTGAAATTTCTCAAATATATTTTGCTTCACGTACAGCTCTCTCACTTCAAGGACAATACTGTATTACATACGGCCTGTTTAAGAAACACTGATACATAAATTATATAGCCTAATCTATATTGAGGATGGAATATTCAGCTATATTTTCTTTTCTCACTTAATATGTGTGGTGTGGATGGCATATATATTATATATATAAAGATGGTTGAAATCCTCTAAAGAATGTAAATGATAGATTTAAAGCGTACGAGGATCCTCGTACGCTTTAAATCTATCATTTATATTATATATATTTTTGAAATAAAAAATCATATACTGAGCAGGAGCACATATGTTTTCAGTATTGCAAATTTCAAGCTTTGATTATTGAATAGAATTTTATTTTAATATATATACATATCATATATCATTATGAAGCACGTTTTTCGCATTGTCATCATATCTATTAATATTTTTTCTATACTTTTTTATATATATACAGTGTACTCCGCTTATAACAAAGTCGGTTATAGCGAAATTCCGCATATAGCTAATGAAATGTCTGCACGAAAGAAAAGAAGGGCTTAAACCATTAAAAGAACTCTGGATATTGCGAAGTCGGATATAAAGAATTTTCGCTTATAACGAAGTGATTTGCATGTATAAATTTTTATTTTATCCGTTTATAACGAAGTTTTCTCATTTACCATTATAATTGACTAATATATTATGCATAATATATATCAAATTACAACGTGTGAATGACACAAATTTAATGATACACAACAAATAAGTTAATAATATACAATTTTAAAATATGCAAACATATTATAAGTATTTTTTTACATTATTTAAACAAAATTAAATTGTTTAATAAACGCTTATATTTTATTAACGTTTACCATGGCAGGAGAACGAAAACAAACAAGAAACTCGCTATCTCTGTCAGTCAAGCTGCAAATCCTAAAAGAGATTGAAGTGGAGAAGAAAAAAAAGACAGATGTTGCCCAGAAACATAATATCCCACAGTCGTCGCTCAGCACCATAATAAAGAACTCTGAGAAGATCCACCAACAAGCTCTGCATGCGGGAGAAAGCAGTCGGAAACGAGCACGTGGATCTACATATGCTGATGTTGATGAGGCTCTGCTGCAGTGGTTCAAGCAGGCAAGAAGTGCAGCGCTTCCAGTTAATGGTCCATTGCTTTCCGAAAAGGCGAAGACCCTGGCTCTTGAATTTGGATTAAAGGATTTTACTGGGAGTGGTGGATGGATCGAACGTTGGAAGGCAAGGCATGGCATCAAGCTGCGCAACATTTGTGGAGAATCAGCTGATGTCAATCGTGAGACAATGACGAACTGGTTGACCGATGTAATGCCTAATATAATTAGTAACTATGCTTGCAAAGACATCTTCAACGCCGATGAAAGAAGTTTTAAAAATACCGTTAGAGATGGATTTCGATTCTTATGCTGACGCTGACAATGACGTCGTTACAAATGCCATGTTATCCGATGTAGAAATTGTCGAGAGCATTCTTCAAGCAAAAGAAGAAGAAGAAACGGACCAAGTTGATGAAGAAGTAGACCCAATTGTCCACATTCCGCATCCAAAAGAGGTCTTGGAGAGCATTCAAACTCTGCGATTGTTTCTTCAATGTCAGGATGAGTCCAAGTCTCTTCATAGGCATCTGTCAGACTTGGACAACATCGAAAAGAGTGTTCAGCACTTGTTACTGACTTCTAAATGTCAAAAGAAAATCACAAACTACTTCTCCAAAAACACCTGATGAGGTTGTTATTGATCTTTGTGTTGCTCTTTTGAGTTGAATAGTAAATAAAATTATTGGTACAAAACATTTTTTTTCCAACTGCGGATATAACAAACTTCGGATATAACAAAGTGATTGTCATGGATAATGCGACTTCGTTATAAGCGGAGTACACTGTATATATAATTATATTGAAAGAATAACAAGAATACTTAAAAATTACAATATCAAAACCCGATACAAAACCACAGCAAATCTGAAAGAAATTTTACGCCATCCCAACACTAAACATACTAGCAATCATGAATTTAAATCAAATATAGTATATCGCGTTCCATGCAAATCATGCCCAGCAACCTACATAGGAGAAACAGGTAAAACTCTTGAAGAAAGAGTAAATCAAAACCAAACAGCTTTTAAAAACCATAGCCCATTATCACTTCTAGTAGATCACGCACTCAAACAGGACCATATACCAAATTTTGAAAATACAGATATTATATACAACAACATTCAGGATAAACACTCAAGACTCTTTTTAGAAAGTTGGACCTCAATGAAAGATACCAACAGTATTAATAGAAAAATTGACATCCCTCCGTTATATTTACAGTTCAATTCGATTTAAAATTCTTATACTTATTATGAACCATGTATATAGTCTATTATTATTTATATTTGTGTGTATATATTTAAATTTTAGCCCCAGAGTTGGTAATATTTTATATATCGTCGCGTGAAGGCATCACGTGATCATCCAAAGCAGTTTAAAAACAAGAAACGCCCTGATTGAAGTTAGGCGTATAGCCTATTGAAATATTGGCATTTTATATTGAATAAAATGTTTGTTTTATTTTAGACCCAAAATATGCGTGTTTGTGTTGTTTTGGATCATCTGGTTGAGCAGTCGTGGCATAAATATTGAAAGAATAAAAATAGTTTTGATAATAGATTGCTTTAATTGAGCTTTATAATAATATATAAAACATAATTTGGGTAAGTACCGCCTGGCTTAAGGCGAGTAAACAAAGGAAAACAAAAGATTATTTACATAATGTACAAAGTTTTGAGCCGGCCAACGGGGTAAAACAACAATGGGTATTTATAGGGAAAGGGTGACCTCTGGCGGTGATTTAAACAGAGTATTTGTATCTATGGTATATATAATTTAAAATAAAATAATATTTTATATAACATATATATATGAAAAAAAAACAAATGAATAAAATATATTATTGATAAATAAAGCAATCTTTTTTAAATTCATCAAATAATAAAAGCTTATTTTGATTAGTATGGTTTATACTAAATATCCAATATTTGAACGAGGCAATTTGTCTATATTATTCCGGGATTTAAACCTTGTAAACATACCATCCATGTAATACACAGGTAGTGAAGTTCAAAATACAGCAAGTGGTTATTTAAAACCTCTTTTGCATAACCTGGATCATATGTTTACATGGGTTGAATCCCAGAAGAAGATGGAGAACTGCTTCGTCGAAATATTGGGTGTTTTTTTTTTTTAACAATATGATCCATTGTAAAGATAGAGGCTGCCTGGTTTCCATTCATAGTTCTTCAAATAAAAGACACTTCGGTCAGCAAATATTTTTATTGTCTCAACGTTTCGTCGCTCCTGACGAAGACAAAATATTTTTGTCGAAACGTCGAGACAATAAAAGGATTTACTGGCCGAAATGTCTTTTATTTGAAGAAATATTGATCCAAGTAAAGCCTTTAGTATATATTAATATATATGAAAAATATAGTACAAATGTAACATTGTACTGGGATAAGGTGAATAAATTAAGAAAAAGGCATCTCCTTATCGTGCAACTGAAAGTTGCTGATGGCTTGCGCCATCTATCGGAATAAATATAAACTATTCTCGTTGATTTTTAATTATTCCAGAATTGGCCAAATACCCATTCTTGTAGCGTCCTCACGCAATTCTGGCCTTAACTACCCGTTTCATGATTTTTTCAATATGCTTTAATGACCAATTTTTTTTTTTTTGTCGTTGAGGTACAGCTTGCACCACGCTGATGAGGGCCAACAGCCCGAAACGCGTCCGTGGTTAGCTTTTCTTGATTAATCAAGAATGGGTATTTGGCCAATTCTGTAATAATTAAAAATCAACGAGAATAGTTGATATTTATTCCGATAGATGGCGCAAGCCATCAGCAACTTTCAGTTGCACGATAAGGAGATGCCTTTTTCTTAATTAATATATATATAATTGTGTGAAAGTGCTCTCATAGGTATTGCTCAATAACCTTCGTTAGAATACATCAATTTTAACCAAATCTAAAATACTTATCTAAAACAAGAGAATGTTTCCGTAACATAAAAATACATAACTTTTCATTTTTAATTAAATAATGAATTGAAATTACAAAACTTTAATAAGGAATATGTTTATGTATTTAAATATGTCATATATTTCTAAGATAGCATTTGTCATTTGTTCCAAAAAAAACTCCTAAAGTGCTGAATCAATTTTCAAAAAATATTCCAGGTAATTCTATTTGATCCTTTAAACGGTTTTAGGCTCATTTTCTAGGAATCATTTTTTCGCTGCAATTGTATTTCTAAAAATAAAGTAAAATGGTTGGATACTAAGAAATTCTAAAATTTATCTGATTCTTATCTTTTTTTCATGAAGCTACCATCTATATGACTTTTTAGAACCGTGGCGTCTGTTTTAGCGCTGTTTCAATCATTTTTCTTTTCGCCTTAATTCTATTAACAAGCATTCAAGTAAAAATAAATTTTTAAAAGCTATTTTTATTGCGAAGAACTTTTTCTTTAATTATATCAGCAGAAAACTAACCGTGACACCCCAGAACGAGTAAGGGTTTTTCAAACAAATGTTTTTTTAAATGTTATTTATTAAAATTGTAATTTTATCCCTTTGATAAGTAGTCATGGTGATGCATATTAATATATCATAATTACCATAATAATTTATCGCTCCATAATATCAAAATATTCCATTTCTACACAATATATTTAATCTTAAAATAATCCATTTTAAAGAGATCGATTATTATAATGGTATGATCTTAATGAATATGTTTTGTCAATATTCAATATTATATTGATAAACCGGGCGAAGCCGGGTCAGTAGGCGCTAGTATAATATATACATATATAATTATAAAGGGAGTGTTAAAAAACGAATTACAAAATGCTTCTTCATTACGAATTTCATGTTTTAAAATTCATTTGTATTACCTTTTTTTGAACATTTCAGGATTAAGAATATATAATTATCTGCACAAAAAGCATAAGCATTCATTGTATTTATTCATAGGGATGATTGTAATTTGTGATTTTGAGAGAAAAATATATTCGTGTCCAAAGATGACACTCCCGTTTAAAAGAAGCATCAAAACAATGCATTATATTCATCACCTCTGCGCATAACACAATTCCTGATGGAATAATATGTCACAACATCAGTTTCATTAAGCTCTGACAATATCCAACCTTTATACCCCATAGACCTCAATAAATGTGCAGTTTCGATATCCTAAATCATATACCAGAAGTTAGTAAATCGAACCATCCAGCCAAAATAGTGTTTTAAATGTATTGATTAAGGCCATAGCCCTAATCAATCGCACACGGGTTGGCTCTTATCTGAATTTGCCAGAGCTGGGTCTGGGACTTATTCTTGAATCGGAATCTGTGTGGTCTGCGCAGAAATCGTGAATATATTGGGTTAAAGTTAAATGTCCGATTTCTATAATACAAATTTCAAGCTTTGATTATTTTTTAAATAAAATATTATTTTAATATTTAAATATCATATATCATTATGAAGTACGTTTTTCGCACTGTCATCATATCTACTAATATATATATTTCTAATAAATTTTGGGCGATATCAGACTTTTAAAAATACTTTCAAACTAGGGATTTAGGATAATTTTGTTTCTTAGTTAATAATTGACCGCAGCGCTGCGGAAACAACTTGTAATCTCATCAAGGTGCGGGGTAAGGGTACTATCTAAAAACGCAATACACGCAGGTTGCTCGAGAAATTTCGCAAAGGGGATACCATCCTTGGAAATGAAGAGGGCCGTGGATGTCCATAGCTGTTTGACGACGACCATTTAAAGTCAATAATCGAGGCGAATACAAACAACACTACACGTGAAGTAGCTGAAGAGCTTAACGTTGGCCCTTTACAGTGGTTTCTCATTTGAAACAAATAGGAAAGGCGAAAAAGATCGACAAATGGGTACCATAGGAATTGAGTGAAAATCAGAAACGTCGCCGTTTTGAAACGTCTTTGGCGCTACTTCTAAAAAAACAAGATTAATCCATTTTATCGATCTTATTGTCACCTGCGAGGAAATATGGATCCTCTATTACAACCGGCGACGTTAAGCGCAATGATTGGACCGTGATGTAGCTCCGAAACACTTCCCAAAGACCAAATTGCACTGAAGGAAGATTATAGTGACTGTTTGTTAGTCTAGAGCAGGTTTGATTCATCACAGCTACTTGAAGCCTGCTGAAAAAATCACAGTGGTGAAGTATTGTCGGAATATTTATTAAATGTACCAAATACTTCGCCTCGTCTGCTCTGGATTGGTCAACAGAAAAGGGCTTATCCTTCTCCACGACAACGGCAGAGCCCACGTCTCAATGATCACGCGACAAAAGCTGAATGAGCTGGGCTATTAAACTCTTGAACACCCACCATACTCACCAGACCTCTCACCTACCGACTACCACTTTTTCAGCCACCTCACCAACTTCCTGAAAGGGAAATGCTTTAGAAATCAAGGCGATGCCGAAACGGCCTTTAATGATTTAATTGCCTCTAGAACTTCAGAATTTTATTAAAATTGAATAAGATTCAGCTAGTTTCTCGTTGGCAAGGATGTATATCTCCTAATGGTTTTTAATTTGATTAATAAAGTCTTATTTGAGACGAGTTATTGCATTTTAAAGGCACCGCCAAAAAGTGACAATTATTTTTGTAGCTACCTAATAAGAGGTTTTAACACATTTCTAAACGAGAGAGGTGTCCTTCTTGGGCATGAATATCTTCCGCGAAATTACAATATAACTTTCATATTATTATTTTTATGTGAGTTTTACTATTCACACACACATATGGATATAAACTAATGATTACATATACTAATGGGTGGCATAAGTAAGCATCATCCCCATGAATGAAAATATTATGAACGCTCACTTTCTGGTGGAGGGGGGAGGATAAAGATTTAAATTTAAATACATTCATATTCAGAAATTGATAATAAATAGATCTATATATAAACTAATAATCACACAAAATGTAAATCAATATTCAATAATATATTAGATATGGGAATATAAAAATGGTTAAATATTAATTTAAGAAAGTTTGAACTTCCCCATACATAAAGAGCTTATGCTGAACAAATCCAAGGAGATGCAAGGAAAAAACTATTCGCCCAATTGATTTTCTTTCAAAGTCATTCGCTAACACCCAAATGTGTGACAAAGTAGAACTAAAGTAGAAAAAGATAGTTTCCAAATACAAATTAAGATTCTAGTTTTTGTCGGTAATTATTGAAATTGTTTCTGGTTAACAGCTGTTTCCAAAACCAAAAAAAAATTCCATTACTTAAGTTCTTTTTAATATTCTTGCAGCTTAAATCTGGCCGGGAAACAAATTTCAAGGGTTCAGTCAATTGCGCGAGATGTGCGAAAAAAAGAGGGCAGCCGAACAGCCATTTTGGGAAGTAAGGAAGGGATCGATAAATCCGATCAATTGATTATTTCTTACGTTCATGACCTCGCGCCATGTTTCCCCCGACTCTAATTAAGCGTCTCCCTTTGAACCCAACTCTCCCCGGCGTCGCGTTCTGGACCGTTCCACGGTTCACTTGTAGATCTAGGCAAATAATTATTTTACTTTTTTTTCTTTATTAGAAATTCTTTGGTATCGTCTTTAATGAAGTAAAAACAACTAAAATAAATTAAACTCTCAAATGTATAGATATTAGGAGTATAATTCAAGATTGTTGTTTAAAAATCAGCCTTTTGTATTTTATCGGATAAATCTCGCTTTTGCTTTATTGACACAAGTTAACAAAACATTTTTGCTCTAGAGTATAAATAAAGCATCAGATATATATAACGATCAAAAAAATAAAAACTAAGAAAATAGGTTCATGTTTTTCTGAAATGAATCTATTTATTTTATCGACTATATCAGTCCTTCTTTCTTTCTATTCATTGATTATTTCAATATTAAAGGATATTCTATATACAGTTACGAGCGTCATGCGTGGCCTCTGTCACGGTTTGCTTTTTTTTTTTGGAATGGCGCCCTCCTATTGGTCGGCTACGATCACGCCACCATCTATATATATATATATATATATATTTTTTTTTATTTCGTGCATTTTTTTATTGACTATAAAACTTTCATAAATCCCCTTTTTTATATAGACAAATAAATAAACGTCTATGATGCATATATTGATAAGATAGGACCATATTATTGCTCTACAATAATTTATTATGATGCATTAGCTGGGAGGGTTCACCACTGATGAGCCAGGCCCTTCCATTAATTTTTCCATTGCAGTAAGGACAGTAGAAATTGTTTATTTTTAAAAAGAATCAAACGCGTCTATAATAGTTTCGAATTTTGACAATAATGTATGTTTATATTATTATTTTTCAATTATTTTCATATTTTAAAAAGTGGATATTTTCTTGAAAGCTTGTAATGTCATAGAGAGAATAAACAATAAATATCATGTGTATGGGTGTCTATAAATATATTTGACGATATATTTATTAACAATCAACGCGATAAATAATGTTCTATTTGAAGTAACGATAAGTTCAACTGAGCTTCCTATTATATGTGATGTATTTGGATTATTTGGTTTAGTTTAAGATTTCATAAAATATTATTTAATAGCAAAGAATACAAATTACATTTAATACTGTATTAAGATATGCAGGAAAATAAAATAAAGAAAACAAGATGATAATAAATTAATATTTACAGACGATATTTAAAATATTATGATAATCGAATTTTATGATCAAATATATATAACAATTAAGAAAAAGGCATCTCCTTAACTTTAAGTTGCACGATAAGGAAATGTCTTTTTTTTTAATTTATGAACCTTATCCCAGTACAATGTCACATTTATACTATTTTTCACATATATAACAAGTCTTTCCCTTCTTTTAAAAACTGAATCTGTGAGGTAGTCTTCTTTCTCTGATAGGATACCGCCTTATGTCCTTTGTTCCTTAGCTTGGGGAGGCACTGGATTCGGCTTCTCTTACACAGAGGACCCAGGAGTAGACTGGAACACTGGGGGGGTCTTCACTTACGAAAGCAGCCTTATTTGAGACAATCTCCGGTACACTCTTGAGGATTTATTGGCTCTGGTAAGAATACCCCCGGAGCAGAATTTTACAAAATCCTTTTTTTTTCTCACTCTATTATCACTTAACTGGATATTATACACTGGTGTCCAAAATTAAGGTAACAAATACTTAATGTTGGTTTATAAAAAATATATAGAATTGTTTTGAACGAAAATATGTAGGTGGATAAATAAACTATAACAAAAAGTTGACAAAATACATTTATTGTTGACATTTATTAACAGAGCTATGCAAATTCATGTTAATTAGTCCAAAAGGCAGGTAGATTTTGACAATTGAAAATTAAAACAAGTTTATTGACACTCAGTAAACAGCAAAGTGAGGTTTAAAAATTAGTTTTTAAATAAATACAAATATTTACAACAGACGAGCCTTCTCCGAAGGGACGTCTAGATCCTATCAGGAGCCTTGAGTTCAGACAGGCCCTTGCCAATTCTGGATTTCTTGTCTTCAACATGCTCGATGACAATGTTGAGGAATTTGGAGAGAATAATCTTGTTTTCAGGCGAGAGTCGCTCGAGGAGATAATTCTTATCATTGCGGTATAGAAAAGTAGCTGCATTGTATGTAAATGTATTACATTATTACATTACATGTAAATGTAGCTGCGAGTATCTCGCTTATCTGATTCTCGCGTTCCTCGTCCTTCTCAATGGGTCAAGGAGCGGCCTGGAGCTTATGTGTCGCCGGGGCAGGTAGTGAAAGCGGAGGGGCTACAACAGCTCTAGCTGATTCCTCCTCATGGGGAGAAGCGGGCGCTGGTTCAGCAGGGTGAGGTCAGTGGAGCGAAGGGGCGAAGTGTGGGCCGCAGGACTATTACTTGGTACCTCCACAGATGGAGTAGGGGGTGCTGGTGCAGAAGGCGCGGGTGCTAGCTGGCTGGGCAGCTGAGGCGTAGTCGGTGATGGGACATCAATGGGGAAGACCTGCACAAAACGCTCAGTCAAGCCTTTAATAGCTGGAAAATATGGAGCAGACTTAAGATGTTGGATTCCATTTGATTTAAATAAAAAAGAAATTTAATTTTAAATGAATTGTGGTCCATTATCAGAAATCAATTGTTTTGAAATTTCACATAACGTGAGAAAATTTCTAAGAATTTTCATTGCATTTCGATATGTGGTAGAATTTATCATTAATAATTAATTATAAAAAACACTTTTTTTAAAAAGCTTTTATTTAAAATGCACCAAAAATAACAAAATAAATATTTCTGAAGTATTGCTTTTTTTCTGAAGGTACCATTTAACAAATAAAATAATAGACTTAGAAATAAAAGCGGTGGGGGATGATGATCATTTATGCAGCAAATAGGTATAAATTCAATGAAAGGCATAATCTTGCTAATCATTTGGCTTCATATAAAATCACATTGATCTCAAATTTATTATTATTGTACCCCACCGCTTTTATTTCTAAGTCTATTATTTTATTTGTTAAATGGTACCTTCAGAAAAAAAAAGCAATACTTCAGAAATATTTATTTTGTTATTTTTAGTGCATTTTAAATAAAAGCTTTTTTAAAAGTGTTTTTTATAATTAATTATTCACGCTATTTTTAGTCGTATATATGCCAGTCCAAAAAAAAAGGCTTATCACTGAGACGACGTTGGCCTTAAATAGCTGCAAGCCTGCTCGCAGCATATTGGTCAATTCCTCGTGGGAGGTCGGAAGTGACGTAAGCAAAATCCGTTACTAACAGAACTGCGTCTGTTTGCTCTCTTTTGGGAACCCTAAATTTATTGAATTATATTACAAAGTTAGAGACACCCAGTGGATTATTTTTAGGGGATTATTGGTACATATAAAATTTGAATTATAATTAAGCAATTGATTAAATAGTTAAAAGTAACAACATACTAATTGAAAAGGGGGAACTATTTAAAAAGGTGTCGTAAAATGTATGGTGGTATATTGTTACACACACACCTATATATATATATAATGAATATAAATATATGCGTGATGATATTGGAATAAGATGACTAAATTATAACAGATAAAATTAATATATTTGTTGGCTTTTCTCATATATTTGCTTGTAATTCCAAGGACGTATTAGATAGGAATCTGAATATTTGGATTTCTAATTCCTTCCATGTCTTGAACATTTATTGACAAAATCTTTTGGAAACCTCCAGCATTTCCGAGTAGATATAATGCAACACATAATATTAAAAAAGAAATATAGATAATGGTTCATTTCCCGCCTTCCCGACCACCCAGAAGTCTGAAAATTGGTACACTTGCATTGTTAATTGGACTGAGCGAGTATTGTGAGTTTCATTATTCTATATGGTTGGAAGCATATTAAAATTAAATATACAAATTTGAAAGGAAATTTGGAAATTTGTTCGTTCTTGGCCAACCTAACAACCCAGAAGTCTGAAAATTGGTCAGCTAGCATTGTCATCAGGTTTGAACATGTGTACCAAATTTCATATTTCTAGGTGCCCTATAAGTATATTAAAAATTGATTACAAGATTTGGCGACAGACATCCAAACAGACATGGAGGCAAGTTAAATAAAAGCTTTTAAAAATTCTGGTCATTTAGATAGTTATCCACTAATATCAAAACCGTATTATTCATAAATGGACCGCTAAAATCCATATCGATGCGATACCAAGATGTAGGAGCCGTTTTCTATTGATGAACACTTTTCTGTTTAAAGGTATGCTGGTTTATATATATATTTCGTATTGTCTACAAGTTCTAGAGATTTATTCGATTTTCAGGCTACACCAATTGGAATATCGGACCAGTCATTTTGACTATACTTATGTATCCTTGATATAATTCAGTTTTTATTTTATCTCTATATTTCTTTAAAATGATCAGCCAAGTGCCTAAAGGTATAATTCCCTTTTCAATAGATAACTAATATTTTCTCAAGTCAAATGAGACCAATTCCGGATGAATTTTATGACTAAACCCTTGCAAGACTCTTTCTTGATGTGTCTAGACAAAAGCGGCAGTTCTTCACTGTTGAATTATTTGAAGTGAATTAAGTCTATAATCTTAATACAATCAGTGTTGTGTGTGTGGTTAGGGGTGTCTTTATACATTAAGTTTTGATGTACGAAAACAAAACTAAAGACCATCGCTACAAGCGTGCAGACATATTTGATACTATTTCTCGCTTGGGACTTAAGATATATTTCAAGGGCTTATTAACTGTTATGAGCGTAAATTTTCTTCCAAATAAATAATTACTTAGTTTCTTAAATGTCCAAATTATGCTTGAACATTACCCTTGACAATTTGTGAATATTTATTTTCAGCTTGCGATAAATTCCACGAGATGAAATAAATTGTTCGTTCATTTCCCTCGATATCAATATGCGATAACACAGCGCCAATTTTATATCTGCTTGATTTGGTAATGTATCGTAGGCTATATTAAAATTTGATCGTAAGAGATCATTTCTTTAATTTGTTTAAAAGTTCTTTTTGAGACGACTATTAGACTAACTCCACCCCGTGCCCTTTTTGAGAAGATTATATAAGGGTGATAAAAACCAGCCGCAGTTTTTGTAATATATTTATGATAATAGGTAAAAACCTATATATTCACACACACGCAAATTCGTTATATTCAAAGGTTAAGGAGCATCCATAATTGCTCTAATTTTATCAACTGCCTTATACAATCCATTCCGATCAATGACCGCAATTAATTACATGACCGCAATATTCCAGACACTCTTTAAATAATTAGTATTTTTCTTTTTATAAGCCTTTTAGGCCATATTCATTTAATCTATTCAAAACCGACCTCAAGAATTTCTATTTATTAGTTTCTGATTTACTTGTAATTAATATATCGTACAAATAAACTAGCGTAGTTGGTATCCCTTCAATAATTTGTCAAATAATAATATGCCAACGGTGTGTGTTTATTTGTGTGTCTGAGACTAAATCTATGCCAAAGGGTAGCCTATTAAATCTATAGAGGCCTTTCGTGTATTGATTAGAGCTATTTCCCTCGATGCAATATCTAGTTCTAATTGCAAGTATGCCTGAGACAAATCTGTTTTTTTTTTATTTACCAATTTTCGAAAATAAAAAGAGAGGATGAGTAATATACCTTATATTTTAGGTAAGAGGTATCCTTTAATCCAGGATTTAGGGTTATTTTTTAAAAAGCCGCAAATATGAACTTCGCCATTCTTTTTTATTTTTGGCAAAATTGGTGTTGCCCATTCACTTTCTTCCACTTTAATTACCACACCTTGGATTTTTTCACAATTACTTTTCAATATAATTTCTCAATGAATGGAACGTTTCTTGATTTGAAGAATTTCGAATTAGCATCCTACTTAAGAACTAGGGGGGAAGCATGGTATTTTCACCATCCTAATATCTGAAGTGTTGAAAACATTTGAATAATATTTATTCAGAAGTGAGGCACAGGAGATTTCATTAATATAATTTATGTCTGAAACAATAATATTTAAATCTCCAACATGTAACAAGTAATATCGGCCTATTAGCTTCTTTGATGATGAAGGTAGTTTCTTATTATATCTTCTCGCAAATACATCTATTTTCCCTACGACATTTATTTTGGTAGTCTAGAATGATCTAAGATTTGAATTCTCAGGAGTTAATTTTCTTTACCAGTAGTTCTTAACGATATCTACTGTGATTGAAGTGTAATACCTGTCCGTATTAAAATTATCTAAATTTAATTCCAAATAGTATTTTCCATTTGTATTATCTTGGATTTTATTAATATTTTAGATTTTTATTCAACTCAGCCTGTGCTGCACTATATATATAGTTTTAAATTGTATATTTTGAAGAAGAATTGTATTTTTAGTATCATTTTATTTATATATATTGGATTTATATCACGGCATTCAGATTTTCTGAAGTAACAAAAATTTGATTACTTTAATCACTATGGGAAAAAAACACTTACACTTTAGACCTATTTTTATTTTCATGGACACTTTCATTTTATTTTGTATAATTCCCTTTAGATTATTTTCAGCAGTTTTATATGCTAAAGCGATTTCATATATTTTGTCAAGACGTTCTTCAACACCCTTATTTAATATCTACTCTGTAATTTATCCGACGTAACACCAATTTATCTCTTAACTATTTCGTTAAACTATTTCCAAATTTACAAGAATCTTAAGTTTCTCAATAATGTTATATGCTCTGCGATGGATTAATTTTCTGCATTCTTTTATGAAACTTGAATTGCAGTAATTACTTTCGGTGTTGGTAATTGGTGATGCTGCAACTTATTGACAATTTCATTAGAAGTTTTGGACGCCAAATCGTTTGGTACAAATAGATCTTCGACCAATTTAAGCAATTTTGGACCTGTAATAATTTAAAGGGAATTGAAGTATATTTACTTTGAGAGTTTCATTTAACTAAAAACGCTGAACTATACATTTTAAAGAAAAACTTGAAAGTTTTCGTCTTAATTAAAATCGGAAATCGACTATATCTGTTGCGCAAGCAAGCCATTTTGTATAATTAACGTGCCTGAAATAGTTTTGTCCTCGTCGTCAACACCGTGATGCATTTGGGTTATTAAGTTTGATTTAGGGTGTTTTTTACATAAAATATAATTATTATAAAAAAATACAATTTACATTTTAATATTTAGATATTCAGGAATAAAAGAATGTAAACAAGATGATGATAAGTTAATATTTACAGATGATATTTAATATTTTATGATCATAGAATTTTATGACCCCCCAAATATATAACAATTCCTTCCTCCTTTAAAAACTGAATCTGTAAGATGATCTTCTTGCTCTGACAGGATACCGCCTCGGTGTCTTGTGCTCCTTAGCTGGCACTGGACCCGGTTCCTCTGACGTAGAGGTCCAGGGGTAGACTAAAACACTGGAGGATCTCCTTCACTAGGGGAAGCAGCCTTATCTGAGACATTCTTATTGGGAGACTCAAAATATTTTGTGTAAACAAAGTACAAAAATAAGGGAATTTATGTACCCGTCAAAATGATCTCGTCGATATTAGGGCCATTTATTTTCCTTCTCCGTAAACTAGCGGACTCGGGTCAATGAGACAACACCAGTTTTGTCAAACTAAGAAGCGCCCACTTGAAAACAATGATTTTGGGCTAATTGTCCTTGTCAGTTCAGGGCAGTCTTTAATTTACTGAGATCTACAAGGGATTGAATTAAATCTTCTCAATCTGAAAAAAAGGTGTTTAACTGGTGAAGAAGCTAGGCCTTATTTATGATTGTAATATAGATTGAAATTCATCCTCCCGGCATAATTTCCAACTATATTTCAACTATAGATATGGCCTAACCACTAAACCAACTAAACATATCTTTGTAAAATTGAGAATATTTCATTTAATCCATTGTGTATATTATGGAATAAAGCCCACCCTGAACTGACGAGGGTCATTAGATAATCTACAAGAAATGGTAAGGGGTAGTGATGTAACCAAATATTTTAATTGATAAACAAACAACAGAGTATTTACAATAATTATTCATGTGACAATATTATAATTTCAAACGGTTCTATCAATTAATGTAAAACATCTGATTGTGTAAATGAAAGTAGCTGATGGCGTGTGCCATTTATTGGATTAAATACCAACTAATCGTTATCGTTTATTCAAGAATACTGGTCGAATATAAACCCTTTCTTATGATTAATAAAAAAAATCCGAGCATGTAGTGGTTTGAATGTGCACTGATTTCCCAAAAAGATTATTTTTTTACGGATTTTTATAACAATTTTTAAAAAACGAGAATAAAACTTAAGTGATACGGGAATTTAATATATTTATTATATTATTTTGATAGAAATGAGTTAGATAGATGGAAGCGATACAAGGCGCAGGCCCCGGAAGCAATTACCGGGCCGTATGGCCCACCCCGACACCATAATGACCGGTAACACGTCGCCGCTGATTGCCTCCTACTCCTTCATAATTACCTCGCTGCCGCTCCGATACGTTATTTTTAAGTAAATATTTGCTGATCGTGTCGCAAACTTGCCAGACTCCCATTGTATCGATTTGATTGGAAGACCGGGTTTCTCCAGGAAACCTGAATCCGATTGAAAAAAAAATCGTAGATCCCAAATTGAGCAATTATATTTTTGGTTTTTATTTCACTTATAGCTAACATTTATTCCTCCATATTACGGGGATTGCCTTGTGGAGGCTATCTTTGTTTTGGAAATTGTGAAATTTCAACGATTCTATTAATTGTGAAAAAGGCATCTCCTTATCGTGCAACTGAAAGTTGTTGATGGCTTGCGCCATCTATAGGAATAAATATCAACTATTCTCGTCGATTTTTAATTATTCCAGAATTGGCCAAATACCCATTCTTGATTAATCAAGAAAAGCTAACTACGAAAAAATTTGAAAAAATACTTCGGAAACCTCACTGCAATAAGAAAATTCTTTATAAAAACGGAAGGGCTTATTAATAGCGAACCCTTCGAGTGGTTGACTGAGAGAGAGAGAGAGAGAGAATTAACAATTAACATAATTTCATTGACATCTTGTCAATAAAAGATCAAGGTGCAAAATCTGCACAAATCAGGAAATACGAAAAGAAAATCAAAAAAAAAAAAAAATCAAAATTAAATATTTATACAACAGATTAATCCCTCAATGAAGTAACGTCTGGAATTCAGCTTCACAAGCCGCCCTGAATTCGGATAGCTTCTGGCTTATATAGTGTTTACTGTCCTCAACACTTGCTATTGCACAGTCGAGGAGCTCCGCGAGAATGATCTTTTCCTCGGGCGTAAGTCTGACCAGGACATCCTCCCTATCTTCGCTGCTAAAGACCGCCCATACTGTCATCTCTGTGTCATGACCCAGGGGACGAAGGACTGAGCGAGAGCCCAGTTTATAAAAATGTCCTTTGACCATATCCTCAACGTACTGAGGAGGCTTTTCAGTTTGGACATTGGAAAAATCCGGGATGCTGGTGGAGGGTGCAGTCTCAGGGGTTTTTGTACTTATGGGATGTTGGTATGAGGGTAATCTGCACCGGGGCAGCCTCTGGCGCAGCGTGGTCAAATGCTGCAGGTGGAGGTGCAGCTGTAGCGGTGATGGGAGCAGGCGTATGGGTCTTTACGCTGCTCCTCTGTCTTGAGGCCGAAGAGGGCGCTTGTAGTGACGTCAACCGGTTGGCGTTCGACGCTGGAGAAGGTTCAGTGACCGCAGTCACCTGGGGAGGAATAGAATGGTTCGCCGCAGGCGATGATTCGGCAAGGCTGGAGTTTGTTAAAGCGGAGCTGCCGGATATTACAGGCCCGTAGGACAGTGGAGTCGACACTGGACACTGCTGAGTGTCCTGGTGACGTTTCCTGTTTGTCCCCAAGGGGCAAGTGGCTTGCCGATGTCCATGGCGGCCACATTTGCCACACCTAGGTGATGTAGACGGGTGTAGAGTCTTCTTTGGAGATAATCACTAGCTTGACAGAGAGCTGGTTTAGTTTCTTCCTTCGTTCAGAAGGACGAAGGCCTCCCTGTTGCCCGGGGTCCGGGTGTAGCTGTCACTACCTTATAGGCCAGGGAGAAACAACCCGGCAGTATGGTCGCAGCGCTCCGACGATGTCTTCCTCCTTAACTGCGATGGCCAGGTTGCCGATTACGATATTCTCCGCCTTCCTTCTGCACGGGAATGCCCTCAGGAAGCTGTTATTGATGGTGACTCCTTCCTACACCAGATGTTCCGCCTTCTCAATGCTGGCCAGTCCGACCATAACATGGCCAGGCATTTTCCTCAGCTGGTAGACTGAACCCTTCCCCAGCATTTCCTCCAAGGCTTTCATATAGTGCACGGGATAGAAGTCCGCGCACCATTCGATATAGCAGCACTGGTCGAACGATGCTGCCACAGACCTGGCCTTGTTCAGCGTTAGCTGCTCTCTGGTACTCTTGACGAAGGCCAAGGAATCCCTTGTGACCCTTCGTGTCTGCCCACTTGACTTTAAACTGCAGGCGTCCGACTTCACGATCTTGGCTCGTTAGTTTTTGAGTCAGACCCTTTCCTCTTCTGCCGGATTATCCAGATGAGAGGGTCAGAATTCGTTTTTTTTTTATTTCTACCTAGGATCCACACACACAAAGCTGTGCCTTCTTTATACATCATTTACTGCTAAGGGTAAAAGACTTTCCTTTTGATGAATCTCTCAAAATATTCAATTATTCAACACAAAACCTAAATATGAAAACACATAAAACTTCTTCATCGCAAGACCTAAATATGAAAACACATCAAACTTCTTTAACTCTATTTCCCGACGACTCACTGTCGACCATTTCAAGGTATGAAGTCTAAATACAATGTGTTAAATTGGTTTAAATTATCTTAAACTTGTCACTTGAACTTAGCATCAAGCTTTTACTTTGAAATGGTCGAATGTGGCCTGCCGAAAGGTTGGGAAGTTAAATAAGGTTATATATAAATGATATGTTATTAAAAGAAACACATTGCTTAAAATATTAATTGTTGAAATTTTATAGATAGATGCCAATTAATTTGAAAGAAGGTTATTAATGTGTTTTCACACATTTTATAGTAATCAGCCTACAATAATGTTTAATTTATATATAAACACGAAAAAAGGTAAAGAACTTTATAAAATTAAATATTACATTTCCCCCCCGTAAAAATATACCATAAAATTAAGTTCTGTCTTTTGACAGTGCGCGCAAAGCTATCGGACTCGTGTCCGTAACAAAGCAACAACATCAGCTATCGAATACCATAATCAATTTAGCGGAATATACAAGTATCTACTTGTATCTCTGAAAATTGAATGAATTTTAGCATTATTTTTCTCTTTTAATTTAATATATAACAAAAATTAAGACAACGACAACAACAAAAAAAGTCTTTATTTAGGGTCACTGACCCTATATAGGATTCACCAGAGGTATGCATAAGAACAAAGCAGTGAGACAAAGGAAACAACAATATAAACAGAAGAAAAAAAAAGAAAGAGAAAGAGAGAAGCAAGAAAAAACAACACAAAAAGAGTAGCAGTAAGAAAGTGAGGAGTGAGTGTCACTTGGCCTTCTTCTGAGATATGGACTTGTGGAAACCATAAAACGTCGTATCAATATACTTATTCTGGGTCATATTGTCAATTATTGATGGAATTGAAGCACAGAGTTGCCCAGTTTTGAGCATAAAGGTTCTTCTTTCAGAGCAGAGCAATCAAAAATATAGTGGGTGATATCATTTTTTAGTTTTGAATTACAGAAGGTACAAATCGGGTCCTCACCGCAGAGCATCTTGGTGTGGTAACAAAATTAAGACAACAACAATCTCCCTATTCGCTATAGAAGAAGAAACACACAGGACGGGGAGAAGAACTTCTTTATATAAGAAAACGATTGTGCAAGTTTTCGGGAAAGACTCCCTTCTACGGTTACATAATGACACGAGTGGCAATGGTTTATATATGTAAACATTTTCATGACAATTATTTTTACATAATTCAATATTTTCTATGCTATATTACTAAACCTTTAAAACAAAGCGTGAAAAGATTGACAAAAAAAGTATGTGGCACAAATATAAAAGCATATTCAATATACTATGGAAGGGAGAAAACAAGTGTAAAGAGACGAATTCAAATCCAATGATATACTATGGAATGGAGAAAACAAGTGTAAAAGAGATGAATTCAAATCCAATGATATACTATGGAATGGAGAAAACAAGTGTAAAAGAGATGAATTCAAATCCAATGATATACTATGGAATGGAGAAAACAAGTGTAAAAGAGATTAATTCAAATCCAATCATATACTATGGAAGGGAGGAAACAAATGTAAAAGAGATGAATTCAAATCCAATCATATACTATTGAAGGGAGGAAACAAATGTAAAAGAGACGAATTCAAATCCAATCATCTACTATGGAAGGGAGGAAACAAGTGTAAAAGAGACGAATTCAAATCCAATCATCTACTATGGAAGGGAGGAAACAGGTGTAAAAGAGACAAAATTAAATCCAATCATATACTATGGAAGGGAGGAAACAAATGTAAAAGAGACGAAATTAAATCCAATCATATACTATGGAAGGGAGGAAACAAATGTAAAAGAGACGAAATTAAATCCAATCATATACTATGGAAGGGAGGAAACAACTGTAAAAGAGACGAATTCAAATAGGGGATCGGAATTAGTACAAATATTGGTTATATATATCTGGAAATTCTATCTTTCTATATCTTCTACGATCTTTTTCTTATATAGAGTAAGTATTCTCCCCGACTATAGAGTTGCTTCTTCAATATAACAAAAATGCGGGGTATATAGTAGATTTATTATAAAATAAATGAAGCTTCCAGGGTTAAGTTTCTTGTACAACTTTTTATATTCAAGCTTTAGTCTAATACAATAGTAGAGCGGTCTGGAGATTGAAATGGCTAAATTTCTGGGAGGGCTAACCTGTGTGAGCTATGCCATCTCTCTTTCAATTTTTGTTTATTGCAGTATAAGGTATGTAGAAATAACTCATTATCATATACATATACACTCTCATAGACAAAGCTTAAGAAGGTAAAAAGCTTTTGATGTTTCAGGTCTCTGTTTTTTTTTTTTAAGAGACAGGCAATTTTTTTCACACTTGGTTACACTTCGCGTATCTTCAATAAAGGTCACTGTTTATCAAATATCTTTCAGAATTAATGTCTGTGAATCCTTATGTACATTCTTTAAGGTATAACTTCCTTATGTTTTGTCCATGAGTGTATATATTATACAATTTTATCATGTGTATCGAGATTCAGACAATAACTCTGAAATAAATTTAATACACAGTGACCTTTATTGAAGACAAACGAGATAACCAAGTGTGAAAAAATTGCCTCTTTCTCCTTAAAAAAAGGACCTACGCCGTTTTTTCGAGCTAATGGCCCTCGTCACTCCAGGGCTTGCCTTAATTTCATGAGATCCACGAGGCCTTCATGGAATCCTCAGAAATTGCCAAAGAAGTGTTTAGCTGGGAGAGTTATATGTCCTATCCCATCTGTGAGACAGTTTTGTTCACTAATTGTGAGAAGTGAAACAGGTCTCGCGGTATATATAGCCCCGGCTGACACACAAACACTACAATAGCGTGAGCTAAAGAAAGGATTGTTTGCGAAACCAGGCGTCGGTTCGGTCGTCGGGTCGAGGCGCGGCCTAGAGGCGGAAGGAAGCGGGAACACCCCGCGAGGAGAGAGCCCGCACCTTTAATACCAAATAATGAAGCAATTAGTTGCATTAATTACAGCATATGGACTTCCTTCTTCCTGTCCACTTCTAAGAATGCTACACAAACGCAATAGATACGAAAAAGATTTAGAACGCTAAGTCCCTATTCAACCTAGATCTTAAATACTCGCTCTAGCCTATTCCGTAACAAATTTAAAAATCAAATATGTATACTTTAAGTCAAAAATTAAGCAAAACACAAAAAGCGATTTTTTTCTTAATCCTCTAAAATTGCGTATAACTCTAAATTAGGAATAGTATGGTATGTTGAAGATTAGTACTTTTTTATATTCTAGATACATCACCTTTAGAAATGTCTTAGACTTAATTATTTTAAACACTAGAATAAGCTTTTCTGAAGGAATAATATTGGAAAATGAAATAAATATATTTATAACCCGGGTTCTCCTGTTTGGAAAATGAATGAAAGAGGTAGAGGTATTGTGGAGATGATGCTTCCATTGAATAAAACAATCGCTAATAAAGAGACGACTGAAAATGAAATAAAAGTTTCATCTTCGTATTTTATTTTATTTTAAGGCAAATCAATTAGATGATAAATCAAGAAAACGCCATTCGTTGCGATTGTAAGGTAATGAACCTAATGATATAAAACAATGATTATATGTTGCAATATTTGAAGAAATAATGGCTATTCAAACCTCACAAGGGGTAATTCCCCTCTTTGGTCTTCTCTCCTCCTATCCGGTCATTCAAATTTACATAGTGCATTTGAAAGTACGAGAAGTACTCGTATAAGGCCCGACACCCCCTCTTTCTCTGCCTCACCAGGGTTTCTTCTCTAATTCTCATCTACCTCTAGTCTGCTCAGTGGATATTTTCCTTTTTATACCTAGAAATATTTGATAAATTTATTGTTTTAGATAGTAGTCGTCGGGCGCAAAAACGACTGATTTTGGATAAAAAATATTCCAGGTTCGAATCTTATCAGATTGGCTTTTTATAACCATTGTTTTCCATCAAGCATTTTTTTGACCTAATGAAAAAGCATTGGCCGCTTATTTATCGCGCAAGAGCACGTAAGATGCTAAAACTCGACCCACAATGGGAACAATAAACTATACCAATCTGTTAGCGCTCCCGAGTTAAATAGAAGTATTCCTTAGATAATTTAGATTACAATATACGCGCAGCGTGGAGTAAAATGAGTTATTATTAAAACAACAAAAGTCTTTTATTGCGATATTTCGTCTTACATAGACATAATACCGGAGTCCAAGAAATAAAAAGACAAACAGAAAGTATCAATAGGTAAATCAATAATTTACAATCTTGGTAGAGAGGCATGACAAGCATGGTGTACTCTCTTGTCATTTTATACGATAGTTTTATTGTGTTGAACTTTGTATTCAACACACTGATAGTACAAGTAGACATGGTTCTCATCGGCCAATACAACAGAGAGAAGCTTGTAAATCTATAACGGGTTGCAGTAGTAGATATATGTGAGGCTGCTAATTTTGTCTTTCACCCTGAAGTCGAAAATGAGTGAAGGAATATATAAACTCATAGACAAAACTTCAGAAAGTATTTAAAACGTTCATATAAAGGTAACAATGCGTTTAACGCTAAAGATATCGTTACAACCATTTAAAAACAATC
>CP092886.1:144778746-144798005 GCA_030710605.1 Cordylochernes scorpioides
TACCCAATATTCCCATAATGATATGCCAGGTTATCAAGAATCAAATCTCTAAGTCGCCAAACAAAATAAAACTTGATACCAACAGATTGTTATATGATAAATTTCTTGTATCTACAGTAAACCCAAATATGGATACAGTTCATATAGTGGTATATACAAATATATATATTTTATTATTTATTATAAAACACACGCTATATCCTATGTGGATATTTGCGTGTAAATATTTAATCTATTTTTTTACATAGTTTTTATATACCTATGTGTATATTAACAAATTATTTATAGTTATAGAGAGAGAGAGAGAGAGAGAGTGAAATTTATTTAAATTTATATTTTAGAGCAATATTTTATACAAGAAATAAAGGTTATTTACATACATATTATCATAAGTCCAATATATCTTTAGAATTACAACCACTAAACCACAAATATAGAACATTCCAAAACAATAACAGCAATAAAAAAAACTATCCTAATTAAAACTAGAAATTTCAATTTTTAATGTAATTCATGTCCACGGCATTTGAGATAGAGTCTACAGAATTTGTTAAAATATAGAAATATAATCGTAATATAGAAAAATAGCAATATGCTGAATTCCTAATTTACCAACAAGAACATAAAATAGGTTACATGATTAAATGTGCTAGAAGACGCATGCTACTTTTCTAAAACATATTTTCTCATCGCGGAAAAGATATCCTCGAATTCTTAACCAGCAAAGTATAGCGTAATCTGCAAATTTATCTACCGAAGTAGTTCCTTCACATAAGACGCTGATGTTTACCTAGAAAATATCTTCATCAGCCATTTAATACGAATTTATTCCGCAGAGAATTCCTTCCCATTACTTTAGTATGCTCATTTGTGGTATTTAGCTCATATTATTTTTATTATCAATTGGAGGGGATCGGTGAAAGGATGGTCTAAACCAGGGGTGGCGAACGTGCGGCCTTTTCTTGCCCAAGTTGTGGCCTTTTCTTAAATACAAAACTATAATTTTTGTTTCGCAGTTTTCAATTACTTTCATTATTTATTGAAAATATCTAATACGAATGTCATATATTATATAATATATATAATATTTATATATATATATAAATATGCGGCCTTCTCAAAAATGGTAAAATGAGAATTGGCCTTCTAATATAAAAAGGTTCGCCACCCCTGGTCTAAACTGTTGGTTTTCACCGCTACAACACGGGATCGAATACCGCATTGCGCACTTTTTTTATAATAATAATAAAAAAATACTCCAATGGCCCCCGATTCTTGCAAAAGTCCAACCCCGCCAGCGAGTGCAAGTAACCAAACGGGGCTCTGGCACATTTGTAAGTGCAAAGTCGAACTGCTTTTCACATGTGTATACATGTGGTGCACTTACAGTAAAAGCAGTCGCTATCTACCCACCATCATTATCATGGTCTGTACCACGTGTACTAGGGATAATAATAATAATAATAAATTAAATTATCAATAAGTTACTCAAAGGACACTAAAAAGTGTGAAAATTCCATATTTAAAAACTAATATGTGTATTCTTTGATAAATCACATTTCAAAACGCACCTAACATGTAAATATGCTAAATGACAGATGGCGTTTTTTGAGAGAGTCATAATTTACGGATTCATTAGGCCTGAGAGAGATAACGCTCGAAAGTGAACCGCTTTACAATAAAGGGAAACACTGTTAAAATCCATCTGTTGTGAGATTTCTAAAAGATTAATCAATTGATTAAATAATTAAATGAGAAAGAAAATAGAGGAGAGTAAATGAAATGAAGGTCTGTTTCGATATTAGTCTATTTTAAAAAAGATATGTGAAAACATTGTTTTAATGCTTTTTTAAAAAGGAGATGTACCTTATTTGGTACATGAATCCTTCTGCAACTTTAGGTTATAAATATTAATTTTGGAACTATATTTAGAATAATTATTTTATTAAAAAAACAACTTCCATTGCTATTTCAGCACTGAACTTTTTTTTTTGGGGGGGGGGGGGGGGGGGGCTCGATCATCAGTGGTAAACTCTTCCAGCGGTTCCGACAGATGGTGCCCAATATAATCATATATATACTTGCTCATCAATTTTTGTACCTCCTACTAAACTTAATGGAAGTTTAAAGTCTTTGATGGTGTCTGTTAATTTTTAGGAGACAGAGGGAATTTTGTTAAAACTTCGTTTTCTCGTGTGTCTTCAATAAAGGTCACCGTGTATCAAATATCTTTCAGAGTTATTGTCTGAATCAGATATACATGCTAAAAGGTACAATTTATTCAAATTTTGTCCATGAGTGTAGATGATATACAATGTGGCTGAATATAAATAATGCTTAGCCGCATCTTTCAATGTATCAAATCAGTATCAATTCCTCCATTCCTACCAATTTTATGTGAATATCTCATTTATCTATAGAGTGCACATCCACGTTCCAGCTAAGGGAAGCTCACCACCAATGCCTGGAGTCAACAGGAGGTCTGGAGGGGAAAATGGAGCAGTAAATGGGTATGTAGTAGATACAAAACCACAACCAGCCAACATTTAAGACCTTCTTGAATGCCCTAGAGTGTCTCTGACAATTTGTAATTGTTATTATAGAGCACGAAAATATCTTGAGAGGGTTCACCAGCGATGAGCTACACCATCAACAAATATTAATATAAAGCAATAACGCGCCATCTATACATATAAAATAAAAGGATTTAAAAGCGCGTATGTTTTTTTTTTTTTATACATAATATTAATATTTAGTAACAAAATATAAAAAGAAAGAAAATAGCACTAGAGCCATTCAACATAGTGTAACGGCCAAAGAACATATGAAGTAGCTGTGTAGGTTGACCTTCGGCTCTTCCTCCATTATATATAATACATACCACCCAATTAACATTAATAATTAAAGGATATGAGCGGAGGAAGTAAGGCGTAGGCCCTACTAACCTTGGCGCAGTTATATAAGGTACTTATTTATTTAGAGCGCCGCAGCCGCATTGTTTCTTCTTCCGCGCTCCTGTAATCCCATTGATTACTCCATTTGTCTCTCTATTGTCTTGTGCGCCCAGAAGTCATTCTTTTAAAACCGTCCTCCCAATTCATTCCCTCCTCTTATATTTACCTCATTGACTTAAATAATTGAAAAGTTTTTATTCAATTTCTCCATTGAATTTAATGTATGAATGGGAAATAGAAGACAAGGCCGTGATTCAATTAAAACAGTGACGTTGTGAATTTCAGCATAGACCTTTTGTATTCTTTGTTCTAATCCAGGTAAAGTTTTATAATTTAGGGTTTATTTGTTTAAAGTTAATTCGCATATGCTATATATAAATGTGTGTGGGCGAACACCGAACAAGACACATCTTCCTTTGAAAAACTTGAATTATATTGAAGTTATTTGTAGAATAAATTAATTAAAAGAGGAAACAATCGCTCGAAATATTTTGAAAATATTGTTTTCTTCACAGTTACAGGAACTTCTTAAATATATAATTATGACGAACAGAGATCATCGACTAAAATAATTCCATGAATATATATATGTGATAAGGTCCTGTCGACTTATCTGTGATGAGGTATCCTGTCGACTTATCTGTGATAAGGTCCTGTCGACTTATATGTGATGAGGTATACTGTCGACTCTTGCTATAGCTGTGGTAACCGAGGGTCAAACCAGTAGTAACCGAGAGGGACAGTCAGGGCCTTTAACAGTTCTCACAGAGTTCTCAGCTCTTAATCTATTACATAGTTTTATTTATTCATACTCAGTTTGTACAAAGTACATTACATATGGTGATGCAATGACACATATCAATCATGCGTATAATTATTTATAGATGTGTTTCTATATAATACAACATGTTAATCTTGTTATAAGTATTATACAATATAGGGTTGTTGGTTTAAATTACCATATATATATAACTAAATAATAACAATAAATAAATTATTGAAAGGAATTTATACACAATTATTGAAAATGATTTAGAACAGGCTAAAGCAACGTTTAGTTGATTTCTGTTCCACTAGATGGCGCTCTATCATCTAAAAATACATGTTCTCGTGGTCAGGTTATGTCTTTTTTTCGATTTTAATATATTGTTAAAGAATAGTAAAATTAATTACTCTATTTTGAAAGTTATCAAAAAATTATTTAAAAAAAAACATTTATTTCTTTTTCTGATTCCAGCTAAAACTGAACAATTATCATTTTTGTGATAAAAAATTGCTTCATATTTGAGTAATTAATTTATTTAAACCAACATTAAAGAGTTGCTTGAAAAGGAATTCGGGAGATGAAGAGAGAGAAAAATGAAGTATGAATAAAATAAATTCCAAAAATATTATTTAAATTTTTATTAACCATAACGGGCTATAACAATGTTATATATATATGATCTTTAATTAAAAAGGCATAAATTGGATCAAAAAAATAATTTATTTACCAATATTTCAGCTGGCTGAACGCCAACCTTTATCAAGGTGTTATAACATTTTAAAGTGTGTCAACACACTTTAAAATGTTATAACACCTTGATAAAGGTTGGCGTTCACCCAGCTGAAATATTGGTAAAATAAATTATTTTTTTGACCCAATATATGCCTTTTTAATTAAAGATTTATCTATGGATTTCTCTATTTTCAAAATATATATAATCATTGAGATAAAAATACTTGGATATAAAGATACATTTTAAAGATTTAAAAAGAATTGGCTCGAAAGTTTCTTACAAAAATCAGCCCTAAAACTTCCCTAAAGTGTTAAATAGTCACATGAAAAGAGGTACTATATATATAAGATATAGAATTTAAAAAAAATTCAAAACACTTTTAGTCATTAAAATATTACTTGGATTTTGGAAATTAAGCTTACAATATTAAAAGTGGTTTCTGAAAATAATTTGCTTATAAACAATCCCAGTATCAAAAAGGTTTATATAGATAAATATATAATTATTTTCCACCCAGTAGTATTTAGTAGTTTATCAATTAAGACAAACAAAATTCTATCATGGTAATAATAGAGATATCAATATATACTGTATATATATATAAAGGATGCTATATATATATATATCTTATATATATATATATCTTATATAAATAGAAAGAGATAAGTGAGATTTTCTGCTTGAAACTTCTTGAGATGGTGATGCAGTCGTGGTTGAAATAACAATTTTGAAAGTATGAAAATAAAATAAATTTTGAAAGAGATTTTTCTAATTGAGCTATAGGATAAAAACATAATTTGGTAAAAGTACTGCCTGGCTTAAGGCGTAAGAATAAAAAAATGAAAAGCTTATTTACATAATGTACAAATGTTTGAGCCGACCATCGGGTAACATTAACAATGAGTATTTATAGGGAAAGCACGACCTCTGGCGGTCGATTTAGCAGTATTTGTATCCATGAAATATATTTTTAAATAAACTAATATTTTAATATAACATTTTAAATAATACATTTATATAACATATATATATAAAGAATAACTTTTATTATTTATTTTTTTCTATTATATTTTTGTCGTATTTTATTTTTCAATACTCTGTGTGAAAGCTAGATTTTGAATAGGAACTAACCTATAAGTTTTGGTTTTGGCATTCCGTGTTTGTTTTTGTTTTCTTCTTGTCTTGCTAAATGCAATAAATAATTCTTTTGTTGCTTTAAAGAGAGTTGTAATTATTTAAAATACTACAATATTTTTCACATATAAAGAGTTCTATGAGATCCCGCCTAATAACATGTCGAAACTGGGCTCTCCTGGATGTGGTTGCTCATCAGAGATTCTGACTTACATGAAAGATTCTCTGATAAGAGCCTACCTCTGTGAGGGACCAGTTTCGCCACAATTTTAGGCAGTCTCTGAAGGAAGCCTCTATTATAATTGTATCTATTTTTAATATTGTTCTGCGCTACACTCGCACACAAATAAAGACATGACAATTTAACTATTAAAATGTTAGTCAATCCTCTCTACCTATATGGTATTATATATATGACACACTTATTTCATTTTAATTTTTTGGATACTTCTCAATAATTTATTCTAAGTTCACATAACTTTAATGGTATATTAAAAAACCGTGTCATTGTATATCATATCATTGACACTGTTTGGCATTTTCAGAAACCTTTCATTGATTATATGGATTTCACATTGAAATTCTCTAATATTCTTGTGATGAGAAGAATAGACCATGGTTAAAATATAAAATTGAATAAAATAGCAAGAGGTGAAATTTATTTATCTCTCAATAAATATATGAATAAAGAGTTCCGAAGTTAATGAAAAAAACTTTTGACCAGAAATTTAAGTAAAATCATGTTTTTTAATGAAAAAATAGATTAATATAAAAATGAATACTAAAATTGAAATGTTTGTTGTTTTCACAGATATTTTAATGCAATAAAATACAATTTATTTACAATGTAGCTAATATACCAATTTGTGACAAATCTTTTGAGAGGGTTTCAATATATTTTATATGTAGGAGTTAAATTTATTATTTATGAATGTGTGAATATATTATATGAATATTTTTGATATTTCAAATTCTCCTAAGTAGATGTCTCTAGCGCAATTTATAGTAAGGTTAGATTGAAAAAAACAATACGGAAGAATTTCTAAAGTTAAAGGTTTGTTTTTTATTTTGTAAAAGTGTTATTTGTTGATTTTAAATTGATGGTGAGATTGAAGAAATTGT
Source organism: Cordylochernes scorpioides (assembly GCA_030710605.1). Taxonomy (NCBI): domain Eukaryota; kingdom Metazoa; phylum Arthropoda; class Arachnida; order Pseudoscorpiones; family Chernetidae; genus Cordylochernes; species Cordylochernes scorpioides. The sequence continues at coordinate 144,785,456 of CP092886.1, forward strand.
CAATTTTATTGTTGGGGTTGTTTTCGTTGCTGATAGGATTAAGGTATATTGGGCAAATGTTGCTAGCAATTTTATTGATCTCTGAAGTTTGATCATTAACTAAAATGTCTTCCAAACACATATATATTAAGAAAAAAGGCATTTCCTGATCGTGCAACTGAGTAGCTGATGACTTGCGCCATCTATCGGAATAAATATCAACTAATCGTTGATTTTTAATTATTCCAGAATTGGCCAAATACCGTTTCTTGATTAATCAAGAAAACGTACACGTTTCGGTATGTTTACCCTCGTCAGCGTGGTGCAAGCTGTACATCAACGACCGAAAAGGCTGTTCTTTGGGGCCAAATGTGATTCAATACATCTGATAAAATAGCTAATGCTTCAAGTTATTGTTCTAATTTCAATGTTTGTTTGTGTATATAATTTAAAACCGCATTTTTCAAATAAAATAAGATTTTAGCGATATTTTTCCAATTTTCTATTTTCAGTTATTTAATTGTTAGGTTTTTGGTTGACGATTTTTCCTATTTGTTGATATTGCTTTTTTTTTTCTCATAAGTATTTTTTCAAAATATATTATTGATACATTTGTTAGTAATAGTTAATATGTAATTCAGGGTGTTGTGGTAACTTTTTCTTAATATTTGTCATATATCTCTTTATTTTCTAAAAAATATTTTGATTATTTAGATATTTAAAAATCATTTTTATAAATCCGTTTAATCTTTTAGATAAAATTATTTTTGGAGTTCCTCTTATAAATGACGAATCCGTCAAAGTTTTAAATTTGTCATTCTAGCAAGGTCACGTAATACTCTATTTTATGCTATATAAATATACAAAGGTCGCTCAATTAATAAATCTAGTTTTGATATATCCGAAAACAAAAATGTAATATTTGGGCATGTTCAAATCCAGGTTTATTATTTTGGCTTAGTTAGTAATAAAAATATTTTTCAAATGTGCAACTGGCTATAGCTGAAGTTTATAAGTAACTGGGTCAGCATTTCTCCCAAGACACGATAACAAATATACCAATATTATATACCTATTCTTGGTATTATATAAATAACCGGGTCAACGCCTCTCTCTCTCGATTCAAACCCTACAACAAAACAATATTGATTTTAAATGATGCATATGTTGACACGCTATGACCTTTAAAACTTTATTCCAACGTTTCGGCGACCCACTCTCGCATTTCTACGTTTTTGTTAATGTCATTTTAAACCTAAGTTGTTGAATGATTTGTTACGCCTAGAGCACGTCGCGCGTTGCTATTTTAATATAATGAAAATTAAATGTGAAAATATATATGACAATATATATATATATATGTGAAGATGTAGTAATATTTAAAGCCCATTCTTTCTATTATAAAAATAAGTAAGCGTCAACACATCTCTGCAAACCCAACAACAAAAGAAAAATATAATAATGTTAAATTCCTATTTTCTTTGATTCATATAAATATTTTAAGCACCAACACACAACTCCCTCTAAAATAACTCAACAACAAAAGCAAAATATAGTAATATTATATTCCTATCCTTTGTATTATATAAGTAATTAATCGCCAACACACACTTCGCTCTAAAGAACCTGGACAACAAAAGCAATATAGTAATATTATATACCCATTCTTTGTATATTGTATAAATATCTAAGCGCCAACATATCACTTATCACTACAAACCAGACTACGAGATCAAAATAAAGTAATATTATATATATGGCCATTCATTATATTATAAGAATAACAAAGCGCCAACACATCTCTCCGAACCCAATAACAAAATTAAAATATAGTAATATTATATGTTTATTCCTAGTAATATGTAAGTAATTGAGCGACAACACACACTTCGCTCTAAAGAACCTCGACAACAAAAGCAATATAGTAATATCATATGCCCATTCTTTGTATATTATATAAATAACTAAGCGCCAATATATATCTCTACAAACCAGACAACAACATCAAATAAAATAATATTTTATGGCCATTATTTGTATTATAAAAATAAGTAAGCGCCAACACATCTCTGTTCCCCCGACAAAATAAAATCAAAATATAATAATATTATATTAATATTTTTCTTTGAATTATATAAATAAAATTAAGCGCCAACACACTACTCCCTCTAAAGAACCTCGACAACAAAATCAATATAGTAAAATTATATACCCATTCTTTGTATATTATATAAATATCTAAGCGCGCCAACATATCGCTACAAACCAGACAACGAGATCAAAATGAAGTGATATTATATATATATATGGTCATTCATTATATTATAAGAATAACAAAGCGCCAACACATCTCTCTAAAAATCCGACAACAAAAGAAATAAAGTATTAATATATCCATTCTTTATATATATTGTATAAATAACTAAGCGCCAACACATTGTTTCACACACCTGACATCAAAAACAACATAGCATTATTATAGACACATTTTGTGTTATATTTGACACTGGTGGAAAAATTCCGTAAAATTCAAATAAAGCTTTTATAACCTGACATTACTGAAATGATAAAAAAAGATAAAGGAGGGCCATGAGTAATGAACCCTCCCGCTGTGTCGCCACTCTAATCTCAAGACAGCTTATCTAGCACAAGGTCGATGGATCGTGCTGGACTTTATTACGTTACTTCTTCCCAACCTTATAATGGAATTTGATGAAACAAAACATTTTTAGATAATCACATTTTCTAGGTATGTAGTTAACACAGGTGGACATGAGATCAGAACTTAAGTAATTATAAGATTGACCAAGTGCGGATTAGAGACAACTGGAGGAATCACGCAAAAACAATTTTAACTCGAGACCACGTTTTGCTAATCAAATTTGTGAGGGTCATTTTGCGGTGGAAGAAGAAACGTGAGATGTCATGGAAATAAAACAAACGCTTCTAAGGTAATTTACAGGGATTCTCTCCGTATCTTGTTTATTTGGAAGTAATTTGAAAGTTTAAATTATATATAGGGGTTGTATAGGCACGTGAAGCGATAAGCGATACTCTCCAAAGAATTTTGTTCTCCGAAAATGTTTGGAGTGTATCCATACAGATATTGTAAAAATAAAATATATTTGAATCAAAATAAACATTCTTTTAAATATATATATATTATATAAAATAATTAGATTTCTGTTGTAATTTGATTATTAGAGCTATATAGAATTAATACTTTATGCTGATTATTTTGAGAATAGAGATATTTGTTGATTGTAGAAGATTTGCATATTAGTTTTGCTTTTGCCATTTTGAAACAAACAGGTAAATATCCTTTCGACTTATATTATACTAGCGGATGTACCCGGCTTCGCCCAGGTTTTTCTCGAGGGAATGTTTGTAGTCTAGTAATAAGAAAATATACTACACCTAAAAACTATCAGAGAAAAGAGAAACCACGGAAGGTGAACAGAAAAATGCTTACAATGGATGTTATGTTTACGATATCAAGTTAAATAAAAACAAAGATAAAATTTGCATATGTTGGTCACTATAAATTTGTATATTTGTTAGGCGAAATTAGAAACATGATAAAACTATTGGGTATTTAAAACAAATGTAGAAATAAAAGTTGAAGTATAATAAACAATGTTAAAGATTAGTTTTAATTATTAATCAAGATTGTGTGTGAATATGTGAGAAAGATGTAATATCGTTGTTGTTTTCTTGGCCGTCTGTTTTACATATGGTGTTATCTTAAAATTGCTTGTTTTGAATATTTTTTAGATTGAGATTATTAGCTAGTATGTAAAAAAATTAACTCTGTTAAAATTTAATTTTGTATTTATATATAAATAAAATTAACTCTAATTAACTTTATTAACATCATGAAACGCGATATCCCAAACTCAGGGATATTTGCGCCAATACATTTCACTGCATTACAGCAATACGGCTATATACAATCCTGTTCAATTCATTATTTACATAAATTAACTAAAGAAAATTGTCCAAAGAGAAAAACAAACAACAAAGCAAAACACACAGAGCAAGCATCGCAGTTCTTTTTTTTTTTTTTTTTTCTAAGATTCCTTCTCTTTTTTCCAATTCAAGAGAAAGTTGTATATGTATTTACAAAATTGATCAAAATTTTTATACTTTTCTTTTTTGTCTACAAATTCATCAAGCTGTCCAATACGACCAAATCTATTTTCCCTAAAATCCCGGAAAATTGGGCACTCCAGAAGTAGATGTCTCGCGTCTTGAATTTCACCTCCGCAGAAGCATCCTGGTTCCTTCACGGCGCCGATAGTTGCCAAAAATTTCCCAAAATTGCCATGATCTGTAATGAATTGGATATTATAAAAATTTGGACGGAAAAATCTTGGAATTCCTAATACGAAAAAGCTTCTGAAAATTTCATTAGTGTTCTCAAAAATTTCATTCATTTTTGCGTGTAAGAATGATTTGACTATACTTGGAGCATGGGGTTCGTAAGTAATTAGATCTTCAATGGACATTTGAGCTAGATCAAATTTGATTATTCTGGATTCTATATAATCTGTTAGGAGTGGAATTTTTGCCAAGCTATGCACACAGTTTGATGAAGTGGTTTTGTATGCTCTAACTGCCCATAAAATGATCTGGTACTGCATGGAGTTCAGTTTTTGTTTACAACGATTGTTTAAATATTTGAACCAAATTTCAGAACCGTATGTAAGTACAGGCCTAATGATTGTTTTGAATAAAGTTAACCTCTTTTCAGTGTCTAAACCCCACATATTGCCACTTAGTGAACATAATACATTTTTCATACGTCCTGCCTTACACAGAATATCATTAACATGCGGTGTAAAGTTAACTTTGTTTTTCCATTTGTGATTAGAAGATTTCATTCCCAGAATTTTTACTTGCTTGACCGGCATTATTATATTGTTATTAACCTTAATAGGTATTTTTTGTCTGTTATGTAGGTATAGCATATTAGTCTTCTCTGTACTGATCGTTAATTTATTTCTATTACACCATTGGATCACATAATTTAAGGTGTATTCACTTGCGGTTTTTAGTCCTTCAATAGTCTTATTCCAGCAAATTATTGTAACGTCGTCTGCATAACATATAATATCTGCATTCATTGAATCAAAATTTATCAACAAATCATTTAGCAAAATATTCCATAGAAGTGGAGATAAAGGTCCACCCTGTGGACATCCTTTAGTTAGTTTCTTATAAAAAGTTTCTGATTCGTATGTAAATTTCACCTCCCTTTCATTATTCAAATAAGATTTTATGATCCGTATTAAATCTGAAGGAACATCATCATTATCCATTCTTTTTATAATAGCAGGCCACCATGCATTGTCGAATGCACCCGCAATATCTATAGCTATCAAGGAAGTCAATTCTTTTTGTTTATGTTTCAATATAGTTTCTATAATTTTATCCATTCCAGTAATTGTTGATCTAGATTTCATAAAACCATGCTGCCTTGAGCTCATTAAATTATTCTCTAAATAATAGTTACTTAATTTATTTTTTATTATATTCTCAAATGTTTTAGATAGATTAGATGTCAATGATATAGGTCTATAACTTTTATTTATTTCATAATTCGTTTTGCCTGGTTTTGGAATTATTTTTAAGAATGATTTTTTCCATTCATCCGGATAATATCCCATTTCTATACATTTATTGAATAATTTATGCAGAATTGGGATTATTTTTATTTTAGCCTGTCTAATCATATTGTTACTAATGTAATCAGGGCCCGGTGCTTTTTTAATATTTGTTTTTAAAATTGTTTCCTCTATTTCCTTAGATTCGATATAAACACTACTTTTATTTTTATATTTAGGCGTATAATTTCTAATCAAAATATGATCATCTTTATCCAAACCTCCAATATCATCCTGAAATAGATCGTTCATTAAACTTTTTATTTTGTCGGTCTTTAAATGATCTGGTAAATTATCTATTAGTGGTAATCCTAAATTTCTATTTTTCGATCTCAATGACTTGAATATTCTATAAGCATTACCAAATGAGTTATTTGAATGACTTTCTTCTATAAAAATTCTCCAACTCGCTCTTTTTGCCTTTTTACTTTTATTTAAATATTTATTTCTCATTGATTTATAGGTCTTTTGTTATTATTATGACAATTCTGTGACAGACAAGGTGATTTTTTTTGTATTTAATCGATAACAGCGAAGTTACGCATGTTAATGTTAGGAAAAATATTTTGATGTCAAGCAAAACCTGCTCCATCTCGTTTTACATAAATGTTGAAAATTTGGTCGAAATTGATGCATTGTAACGAAAGTTTTTAGTGGTGTCCACTTATGAAATTTCCATTTTATTAATATAGATATAAAAATTATATTTCTGTTGATTTTTGATCATGTTGAGGATTATGGTAATAGTGATGCAGTTGTGGTTAAAATCTTTAAAGTATGATAATTAAAAATAGTTTTGATCAGTAATATAATTGAAATAAAGGAATATATAAAATAACATAATTTGATAAAAGTATAATGCCTGGCTTAAGGCGAGTAGAATAAGGAAAATAAAGGATTATTTACATAATGTACAAAAGTTTTGAGCCGGCCAACGGGATAGAGAAAATATCTTTATTTTACGGGGCTGCTAACCAAAATGAATGATTTTTGAGCCCCGATGGACGCATAAAGCGGAATATATACAAAGCATAGTTGGAGGGGCCTGGGGATGGGTGGCCAGGGATCATCGCCAGGTGAGGCCAGGAGAGCCGGGATGTAGAGGAGGACCGGGGGGGGGGAGCAGGGTGGTGATCCAGGGAGTTCAGGGGGTGGCAGAGACGGGTTCAATGGTGTTGAGCCCAGGGGTGACCGTGGAGAGCAGACAGACCGCAATGATTAAAGTATACGATTTTTAAGCCCAAAAGGTGTAGCAGGCAGACAAGCCGCAATGCACAATGTCAAAGTATCAAGGTGCTGCACGCAACCAAGGCTGTTCAAAATGGGTTATCACCCCAGTAGAAAACGTAGTTTTGGTAATAACTAATGAGCCACAATACCAGTTTTGGCAAATTCAGGCAGAAGGTCATCCTATATACCATGGTTTCGGGCTATGAGCTTCATCATTACGGGGAAGCTTCGTTTTATAATTTCCTACAAGAGGAGTATTGAGATCGGTAAAATTGACTAAAAATATTTTTAAACTGGTGAAGTGGCAGGGACCGATTTTTATACCAGAATAAAACTTAAGTTGGCGGGAGGATGGTATTTATGTACCAAAGGTGTTGCATTTTCCTTTAAAAATACATTAAAGAAGTCGCCTCTCTACTGATGAGGCCCAAAGCCCGAAACCATGGTATACAGGTTGGCTTTTTGTTATACATTTTCTAAATTTATGTATGATGCATTTTGAATGATAGAAAGTAAATTTCCAGTTTAGCTTTGTTCATAGTTTCTCTCTCCCTCCCATTTCCTTAAATTCAATTTTATGTATGCAAATAAAACCAAAATCTCTAAATTCAATTGTACAATATAAATATTTTAATATGTAAATTTTAAAGCAGTTAACATGTATGTAAATTTTGTTTTTGTATAAAAGATTTGAAAAATAAAGAGAGAGATGATTGAGGTGGAGACAGCCACAAACGACTGCTAATTTTTCACACATCTATAGTAGAATTACATCATATATATATATAATATATATATATATATATATAGTAAAAATAGAGCAACCCATGAATAGATCTTCAATTAAAAAGACATATATTGGATCAAAATATAATTTATTTTACCAATATTTCAGTTGGCTGAACGCCAAAATTTTCAAGGTATAGTAACATATTAATGTGTGAATTTTAATATGTTATAATACCTTGAAAAAGGTTGGCGTTCATCCAAATGAAATATTGGTAAATAAAATGATATTTTGATACAATATATGTCTTTTTAATAAAAAATATATATTACAATATAATATAATGCGGCTTGTGATCGTAAAACGACATTTGAAAATTATACCGCGTGTGTTTCTTTTCAACGAAAAATCAAAATTTATTTTAAGGAGAGATAACGATTATTTCTAACCTTAGGGATGAGGTATGAAAGGATGAATTGTGAAGAGTGATGATAAACGGAAAAATAAATGTGTCCAGGGATGGGAACCGAACCCACAAAAAATATATTTATTTATTTATCTTAAACAAGATAATAAATAAATGTAAATACCAAAATTACCTATATTATATTTATTATTAGATAAACAGATTGATTTATAGAATCTTATAAATAAGAAGGCGATTATATATTTCGAATTTAATTTGTTTAATCAATATAAAAATTATATAATAATTAAAATTAATTTGTTTATATATGTAAGAAACAAAGTTTAATATTAAGTACATGTATATGGAAGTTTTATGCTATATAAAAATTTAGGGAAATATTCTTACTAAATAATAAAAAGTATAAAGTCGTCATATCTTGGTGATATTTCAGTTTTGTAATGAGTTGAAAGAAAAAAATGTTTTGAGAAAACTCGCACAAAAGTTAACAAGGCAAGAACCATCTTCCAGAGGGACGTGAACACTCTGGGTGATGAGACGATGTGCAATCTCGGAGAAACTTAATCAAGACAACACAGCGGAAACCTTGGAAATTACTTTCAGCACCAGGACGACAGCTAACAAGTTTTATCCGTCTAGGGCCTGAAGTTTGGGTTAAACATAGAGAAGGACATAGTTTATAATAAAGTTGGTTTTTTTCAGCACGCGATTCCTGCCATCTGGTAGTCATTTGCCTGCTTTTGACAGGCTGCGTCAGGTTACTGTGTAAGGTAATACCTCGATGGTTTTTTATTTTTGTTGAACACTGGAAAAAAATAGAGCTATAAATTTCAGCTGATTAATAATTGCATTTTTTTCATAAGATTATGGGAACAGTGGAAATTTGAGAGTATAAAATGATAAAGTAGTATTAAAAACTTGATTAATACATTTTGAATAATGCGCTTATACAGTAGTTTTCTTGAATCATTTATAGTGAATATTTAATTATTCAAAACTCTTTATTTCTATTGATATAGGACATATTTATACAATTAGTGAACTGAAATTGAATTAAAAGATTTTATAAAGAGTGGTTCATCAGTGGTGAGACTTTCCTGCGATTTCGCCAATCTACCAGATGGCCACTTGTTCATTCTAATTAAATAGTCTGCAAAGAAAGGCTATTTATTGGTTATGGATTTGAACGAACCTATGGAAAGAGTCTTCTGACATTGTGAAATTTCTCAAATATATTTTGCTTCACGTACAGCTCTCTCACTTCAAGGACAATACTGTATTACATACGGCCTGTTTAAGAAACACTAATACATAAAATATATAGCCTAATCTATATTGAGGATGGAATATTCAGCTATATTTTCTTTTCTCACTTAATTTGTGTGGTGTGGATGGCATATATATTATATATATTTTTAAATAAAAAATCATATACTGAGCAGGAGCACATATGTTTTCAGTATTGCAAATTTCAAGCTTTGATTATTGAATAGAATATTATTTTAATATATTTACATATCATATATCATTATGAAGCACGGTTTTCCCATTGTCATCATATCTACTAATATTTTTTTCAATACTTTTTTTCATATTTCATATATATAATTATATTGAAAGAATAACAAGAATACTTAAAAATTACAATATCAAAACCCGATACAAAACCACAGCATATATAAAAGAAATTCTACGCCATCCTAACACTAAACATAATAGCAATCATGAATTTAAATCAAATATAGTATATCGCATTCCATGCAAATCATGCCCAGCAACCTACATAGGAGAAACAGGCAAAACAGCTTTTAAAAACCATAGCCCATTATCACTTCTAGTAGATCACGCACTCAAACAGGACCATATACTAAATTTTGAAAATACAGATATTATATACAACAACATTCAGGATAAACACTCAAGACTCTTTTTAGAAAGTTGGACCTCAATGAAAGATACCAACAGTATTAATAGAAAAATTGACATCCCTCCGTTATATTTATCGTTCAATTCGATTTAAAATTCTTATACTTATTATGAACCATGTATATAGTCTATTATTATTGATATTTGTGTGTATATATTTTTAATTTTAGCCCCAGAGTTGTTAATATTTTATATATCGTCGCGTGAAGGCATCGCGTGATCATCCAAAGCAGTTTAAAAACAAGAAACGCCCTGATGAAGTTAGGCGTACAGCCTATTGAAATATTGGCATTTTATATTAAATAAAATGTTTGTTTTATTTTAGATCCAAAATATATATGCCTTTTAATTAATATATATATATTATATTAAATTAAAAAAAAACTATTTGTGTTGTTTTGGATCATCTGGTTGAGCAGTCGTGGCATAAATATTGAAAGAATAAAAATAGTTTTGATAATAGATTGCTTTAATTGAGCTTTAGAATAATATATAAAACATAATTTGGGTAAGTACCGCCTGGCTTAAGGCGAGTAAACAAAGGAAAACAAAAGATTATTTACATAATGTACAAAGTTTTGAGCCGGCCAACGGGGTAAAACAACAATGAGTATTTATAGGGAAAGCGTGACCTCTGGCGGTGATTTAAACAGAGTATTTGTATCTATGGTATATATAATTTAAAATAAAATAATATTTTATATAACATATATATATGAAAAAAAAACAAATGAATAAAATATATTATTGATAAATAAAGCAATCCTTTTAAAATTCATCAAATAATAAAAGCGTATTTTGATTAGTATGGTTTATACTAAATATCCAATAGTTGAACGAGGCAATTTTTGTCTATCTTATTCCGGGATTTAAACCTTGTAAACATACCATCCATGTAATACACACGTAGTGATGTTCAAAATACAGCAAGTGGTTATTTAAAACCTCTTTTACATAACGTGGATCATATGTTTACATGGTTTGAATCCCAGAAGAAGATGGAGAACTGCTTCGTCGAAATATTGGGTGTTTTTTTTTTAACAATATGATCCATCGTAAAGATAGAGGCTGCCTGGTTGGCATTTATAGTCCTTCAAATAAAAGACACTTCGGTCAGCAAATCTTTTTATTGTCTCGACGTTTCGACCTTTCTGACCAAGACAAAAGAATTTTGTTGAAACGTCGAGACAATAAAAGGATTTACTGGCCGAAATGTCTTTTATTTGAAGAAATATTGATCCAAGTAAAGCCTTTAGTATATATTAATATATATGAAAAATAGTACAAATGTAACATTGTACTGGGATAAGGTGAATAAATTAAGAAAAAGGCATCTCCTTATCGTGCAACTGAAAGTTGCTGATGGCTTGCGCCATCTATCGGAATAAATATCAACTATTCTCGTTGATTTTTAATTATTCCAGAATTGGCCAAATACCCATTCTTGTAGCGTCCTCACGCAATTCTGGCCTTAACTACCCGTTTCATGATTTTTCAATATGCTTTAATGACAATTTTCTTTTTGTCGTTGAGGTACAGCTTGCACCACGCTGATGAGGGCCAACAGCCCGAAACGCGTCCGTGGTTAGCTTTTCTTGATTAATCAAGAATGGGTATTTGGCCAATTCTGTAATAATTAAAAATCAACGAGAATAGTTGATATTTATTCCGATAGGTGGCGCAAGCCATCAGCAACTTTCAGTTGCACGATAAGGAGATGCCTTTTTCTTAATTAATATATATATATAATTGTGAAAGTGCTCTCATAGGTATTGCTCAATAACCTTCGTTAGAATACATCAATTTTAACCAAATTTAAAATACTTATCTCAAACAAGAGAATGTTTCCGTAACATAAAAATACATAACTTTTCATTTTTAATTAAATAATGAAACGAAATTACAAAACTTTAATAAGGAATATGTTTATGTATATAAATAAGTCTTATATTTCTAAGATAGCATTTGTCATTTGTTCCAAAATAAACTCTTAAACTGCTGAATCAATTTTCAAAAAATATTCCAGGTAATTCTATTTGATCCTTTAAACGGTTTTAGGCTCATTTTCTAGGAATCATTTTTTCGCTGCAATTGTATTCCTAAAAATAAAGTAAAATGGTTGGATACTAAGAAATTCTAAAATTTATCTGATTCTTATCTTTTTTCATGAACCTACCATCTATATGACTTTTTAGAACCGTGGCGTCTGTTTTAGCGCTGTTTCAATCATTTTTCTTTTCGCCTTAATTTTATTAACAAGCATTCAAGTAAAAATAAATTTTTAAAAGCTATTATTATTGCGAAGAACTTTTTCTTTAATTATATCAGCAGAAAACTAACCGTGACACCCCAGAACGAGTAAGGGTTTTTCAAACAAATGTTTTTTTAAATGTTATTTATTAAAATTGTAATTTTATCCCTTTGATAAGTAGTCATGGTGATGCATATTAATATATCATAATTACCATAATAATTTATCGCTCCATAATATCAAAATATTTCATTTCTACACAATATATTTAATCTTAAAATAATCCATTTTAAAGAGATCGATTATTATAATGGTATGATCTTAATGAATATGTTTTGTCAATA
>CP092886.1:144798105-144820929 GCA_030710605.1 Cordylochernes scorpioides
CACTCTTCCAAGATTTGAACCTGAAATCTTAATAGCTCTATTCAGACGCGTTATCTGTTGCACCAAGCCGATTAGGTTTTTCTCGTCTAAGATGTTTTTGACCGGTAAGTATAACTGTGAACACATGCACATTGCCACCTTTCCCTTTTAGATATACTCAAATGGAAATACAAAATCTTCATCGATATAGAAAGCCAGAGTTGGAATAAGAAGATCTAGAAATTGGGGAAAATATTCAGCCCTAGGCCTACTGTAGAGATCTTTGTACATCTAAGTACGTGGATAACATTATCATTATCGTACTTCGCACATGTGTAAGAATTTGATATGATGAAAAATATTCTTTGAAACCAGAATTAAAATTTACATAATGAAATTTCCTACTCTGATTATTTTATTTTATTTTATTTGACATATCGGACGCGATATCCCAGCTCGGGATACTTGCGCCTAAATACATTTTAGTAGATTATATACAATTCATTTTATACAATATAATAACCGGACTAAAAACATAATTAAAACTTAAACGATGGTACTCTAAAACAGAAGAGAAAATCCAAAATGGATTATTTTATCAACCTATATACAACTCAATAACCGACTAAAAACACAATTAAAACTGAAACGATGGTTTTCTCAAACAGAAGAGAAAATCCAAAATAAATTATTTTAGCAACCTATATACAATTCAGTATATACAACACAATAACCGGTTAAAAAACACAATTAAAACTGAAACTATGGTTTTCTTAAACAGAAGAGAAAATCCAAAATGAACTTACAAAAATTATTGAATTTTACATAAGTGTCTTTGTTATATACAAATTCGCAAACCTCTTCGATGGGATAAAAATGATTACTTCTGTAGCTGTGGAATATCGGACATTCCATCAATAAATGCATGCTTTTGCTGATGATGCTTTGAAGAAATGTTTTTAACCATTTCGAACCATTTTATAGCATCTAGAATTCGATAAATTATATATATACGTCATATATTATTTTATTATTCATTAATAGAAAATGTTGCACAACATTAGACTAACGTTTCTATATTTCACAAAAGGTCTTATTTGAAAGAGAGGTCGAACACCTTTAAAGTATAAACAGGAGCAAAAAGGAATGTGTAAAACAACAAAAAATACAAAATAAATCATTCAAAGAACACCAGATGGTGACAGGTGCCTATTCAACTATTCTTTTTCAACTTAATGAAATGCTAAAATATTTACAGCCAACCGAATTTCCTTCCCGGAAGAAATTTACTCAGCATCTCAGGAATTCTTTGAAAGAAAGCAAGAGAGTATTGCTTTGAATGCCTTTCCAAAACATTTCTCTTTACAGGTTTTCTTCATTTTGATTTTTTGTAGCCAAATTAATTTTTGTCGCCAGATTGCAGGTTCTTCTATTGTTTCATTCTTTTATCATTATAGGTTACCTTTCTTGTCTTGAAATTAAATATGAATTTTCTACATTTAGTATAGAATACATTAATGATTGTGTCGGTTAATATGGTCCTTACAACCGATATTTCTAAATCTCTTCCTTTAAAAAGAGACATATATATAAAAAGGAAAAATATATATATCGAATGTGTAAAAAATATTAAATAAAATAGATTTCTTAATAGTTTGGCGTGTTCTTTTAATAATAAAGAAGGCGATCCCCTAGAAATACATAAGGGCGACCAAATGTTCTTCATTTATTAGAAGTGAAATGGAATTCCTTGTCCGCGTCATTGGCTTTGTCCCCCTAACAAAGCAGGCTTCAATATGGCTGCGTCCAATACCGAGCTGTCATAAATAAACATTTTTCTTACAGAAGATAGATTCGGAAGAAAGAAAATACTTTTATATAGAACATTCTCACAAGATTATTATATAGATCTAAATTCAACATTTAATATTTCTATGTAAATTAGGTACGGCATATTATCAATTTATCATACAATTATATAAATCTATCTGCAATGAGACATAAATAAAGAAGAGGTTGTTAAATCAAGCTCACAGAGGCTGATGGATGTAGAAAGGAGCGCCAACATCAATTGGAGCTAAGTACTGCTGACAAAACATGGCTTTGTAATAAATTAGAAGCTGTTCTTTCTCTCCTCTAGAAAGGACATTAGGCGATGCATCAAGCTGATGATGTCTTCCCAACTTTTTCATTAACGATATTTTGCCATTCTTCCTCAAGGTCGACTTGTCAGGTTAAAGAGAATATATGTTCACCACTCTCTCTAAGTGATGTAAGTATGATCAATGTGAACCCACTAAATCAGAATTTGAAGGGAACATGAACAAGGACATTTTGCTCATTTTAAAATGGTTCGTTTAGCCATTAAGATACGATTTCCTGGCATTAATATTTTTATGTTCGAATAAGCTAACGATCGTTCAACACATAACAATGAGAATGCTTTCACATTCATAGAAATTGAGTGGTCGTTTCTTATTTATCTATTTTATTGTTTTTCACAGAAGTAATTTCAGATATCCATTGGAGGAAAAATCTAAAGTACCAACTGTAATGTGCTCCATTTTTAAAAACTCGTTGTAGTGATTGTGTGTATATTCAGTTTTCCTTAATATGACTTCATCCTTTGTTAGTATGTATAGACAAATTCAAACTTCAATAAAATGCTCTAAAATAAGCTAGCTTTCTAACATGCGATTTATAAGTTGGAGTTTCTATAACTCAAGGAGACTATAATAACCTTCTGAAATCAGTCTTTTTGTACCTACTCGAGTTAGCCAAAATGACTCAAATATGATAGTGCTGGAGATCACGACGCCTTGCACTTCAAGTTCACAGTATGGATATATAGGTTAGAACGTCTTACAGGTTGTTAGAGGATCATTTCCATCTACCTGATGAGTTTGGACTTATGCCAGAATCGGAAGATCCATTAAAGGCATTTTATCAAAAAATATTCATGTAAGTTTGAAACACTAAATTCTAGTGTACTACAAACTCAAAATAGACTACTAAATTTATTTATCAGATTTACTTTGTGGAAATTTATATAATTAGGAAAGTTAAAATAAGTAATTATGGAATTTCCTATCGCGATATATATATTTTTAAACTAATTTATAAAAGTTATTTCTCCAAGTTCAACCAGAATATTATATTGTTTTTAAAGTTAGTGCAATAACGCATGGAATATAGGGGCCATACCGATTTATATATACAAGTTTTATATACAAGTACAGATTTATATATATATACTTGTACTCAATCCAATATCTGCCATTTGATTATCTAATTTATATATGCAGTTAAACCTGTCTATAGCGCCCTCTTGGGACTCACCAAAATAGGGTGCTATAAAAGGGGGTGCTAAAGACAGGTCACTTTTAATGTAAATCGCATCGTACTACGTATTTAAAATCGGGCGTTATAAAAGGGAGGCAAAATTTAGAAGGGGCGCTATTGACAGGTTTAACTGTATGTTGAAGGAAAATGACTATTTAATCTTTATCTCATACACCAAATATATCGAACTTGTTCTATAATTCCAATATTTCAAAATTCGAGAGACAAGTTATAAAATGTTATTTTCAAATATATGTGTTATTATTGTTTTCTTTTTATCCAAGTAGAGAATAAATAAGTAATATTCAAGTGGGACAGCAATAATAGTTGAGTAGGGGGGGAGGGGTTTTCATTAAAGTTGAAACTTTTTCTATAGACGTTCATTTTCTTTTAAAGTTGAAAATATTTCTACAATCTTTATAAAATATACAGAATAAATGATAATGATATGGATTCATTATTAGAAAATTAATGTTGTATTTTGATCTGAAAATTAGCCCTGTCACTTACCCAGGCGTAAATACGCTTAATAAATGAAAAATAAGGGGAGGGGGGGGGGGAAGAGAGAAAAAGGTCAAGTGTCGATATCAAAAATGAAAATGTCATATCTTGACCCGATAACATGAGCAATTTATTTGGTATTTAGATTTCTAACTTTTCTTACGTGTTTAGCGTATTCACGCAAATTTAGCCTTAAGTACATTTTTGTTGATTTCTCAAGAACATCTAGTACCAAATATTTGGTCGTAGAGGTACATTCTGCATCACCCTGACGAAAGCCAACAGCCCGAAATGCGTAAAAAGTTAGAATTTTGTATTTATCAAGCAATTGGGTTTTGTTAAATATTATGAGCAACCCTCTAAATCAACGTTTAATTGATTTTTGTTCACTAAATGGCGCTCTGCTATCTATGATGCTCATGTGAGCAGTCAGGATATGCCCTTTCTATTATATATATATAAATTTATTTATGTGTGTGTGAAAAAATAGAAAAAAATATGTTGAAAATATATGGATCCTCAAGATTTTATTTTTTTTTAAATCGTGGAGCATCTGTATCGCTATTTGAAGAATATTTTGAAGCTTTGATGTCCGCTGTAAAGGTTTCGTAGAAACCTCTCTCGACTCCTGAGAACAGAATGCATATAACGTAAAGAACCAGGCGGTTTATCACAACGGCTCGGGTTGAAGAAGATATTGGTCTGTAAACAAATAGATTATAATTCCTTTTTCGATTCTTCCCTTTCGCAATGAGATATCGATAATGGATTCAAACCTATTCCTAATAAGGATCAAAATAATTGGTTTTCAAAGTCTCTTCCCTTGTATTGTACAAACAAAGTGTAAAATGTCGAGGCCGTAAGCCATTGATTTGCCAGCGTTCAATACCGATTAGTAAGTTGCCAAATAGGATTTCTTATGTTGGCTTCCAATAATTCAATAAGCGGAAATTTATTTTGGAAAGAATACATATATCTTTTTACAAAGCTTAAGTCATTATCAGCCGGAATCTCACGATGCTTCAATAAGCACTTCCCTAACACTCACCACCAAGAGAATATTAACAATCGATTTTTCAATATATTGTTTAATCTTATCTAGGTTGGGCTCCACCAGATAAAATACCTACTTGTCATATTTCATAACTCCTCCTATGGAATATCGTGCAATCGAAGCCCACCTTCTACTGATGAAGGTCACAGCCTAGCAAGGCTAAGAAGTGGTTATATAAAAACCTTAAAATTTCAAAATGTACAAAATTCCTTAAATAACTGCTTGAAATGCAATAGTGCAGAAGCTTCTCCGGAGCATATCTTGTCAAGCTCAGAACTGACAATAGAGGACCTATTTTCCACTACCATCGCAAATTTGGAGAAGAGTGGACTTCAGGAATTGGTTTAACCATGAAGATAAGCACCACCACCACAGCCTAAAACGGCTGACGTTGCTAAAGCTGGTGTTGTTGCATCTTCTTTGATCTAATATTGTTTGCTTTGCGCAAAGATAATAATAAATTTGCATTATTTTAAATCATTATTAAACAAATTAGTGCACTTTTACAAATATTTTATTAATTTATTAATGTTGATTTTATTTAACACATAATGTTTACAAAACTATACAGTTTACATTTTAATAGGTGAATGGAAAGTTCTAAGAGAGTATTCCACTTCCTAAATGATTAACGAACGCCCATTTAATCTCCTTTTGTCTTCAACCAATAGAACCACTCACATAAATAAGATAACTTTTCAACTAAATATTGTTATTTAAATGATGGTCTTAACCAATCTTTAGGCGAAAACAATTAAATTTTTCTAGAGAAACAATAGGAGATATTAAATGGGAGTTAAATTGGAGGCGTTGAGGGCCATTGTCAGTCTAGACAGTGTCTGAGGCATTGTGCATTGTACTTGGGGAATCCCGCGTTAGCCAATACCCTTGACAAACTTGGCGAAAATAACGTCAGAATCGATCGTTGAAGTCTTTTTTATGAGCGCATATATATTAAACGTTGGTCAGCATATTGCAATATGCTATTGATCGGTGAAATAAGTCATGTGAAACAGGGTATTGAAACATATTTTATATTTAATCCGCAAAATATTTTAAAGTTATTAATAAGAAAGGAAACTATTTAGCGCGATTTATTTTTTCCCATTAAATATATTTCACTGTCCTTATTGCAAAGTTTAATATTGGTGAAGGCCTGGCTCATCAGTGGTGAACCCTCCGACGGTGTCTACAGTTTAATAGGAGAATGCACCACTGAAGAGATAGACCCTGCCAATATTTTTTCTTCGCAGAATGGACAGTAGGAAGATTTCTAAATTGTAATAATTAATTAATAAAAATCGTTTTTAAAAGATTTTAAAATTATCTAATTATGTTTATTTTATGGTATCATTTTTTTATTTTCATTTGTTCTAGAGATGAAATTTAATTTCAATTCTCCTTCTAAATCCAGGGATTGTTTTAATTAGTTTTTCTACAACTGATTCGCTGGGTTTGGATGAGCTGGTGTCGTCAATTGGACTTGTCATTTCCTCAACCGAGCATTTTCCCTCTTAACTCAACCTGTTATGATCTCAAGAATTTTATCATCATTTATCGCGGATCTTTTTTCAATAATCGTTAGATTAATTTCGTCACTTTTATTTTTGGTGCTGTCTTTCTTCCCCTTTCTATCCATGTCGGTTGCTCTGATGGCATGAGGCGTAGAGAAGATTTTATGGCGCTAGATGTTGCTCGACGGAGGCTGTGACTAGTGGCCTGGCTCATACGATGATGCAAAGAGGTCGTAAGAAAACCGCGCAGGAGTAACGGCGCTGTTCCAGAAGTGGTTGACTCGAGGCAGGCAGCAGGCGATGGCTTGTAACACCTCTCTCTATCAATGCAGGATCTTTTTGCACAAGAGCCGTTCAATATATTTTATACTTTGAAAAATATAGAAGATCGCGCCATACTTTATAATCCTAAATGAGAGCTAAAATGTATAGAATAATAGAACAAATGTTCTCTTTATCTCCAAGTATAGATTATGCAGTAAAGGTTAGAGAGAGATGACCTATCTTTAAATCAAGTGTTAAGTCGTTGTTGTCTGATTATTCCTGATTACTTGCTAAAGGTGAGCAAGAATTCGGTCTGTTACTGCAGAGAATGATCTACCTGGCTTCACTTTGTCCCTGATTCGGAAACAATCAGTCTGTAAGCATTAAACTCATCTCCATATCGTGCTTCTATCCTGTTTCCTTTTCATAAACAGTCTGATACTTTGAACGAATACTATGGCTGAAGTGTGCCTGGACGCCAACAGGAACATCGACTCTTGTCGGATTCTTGTGCTCGCTTCAGCCCTCATTTTTGGAATTAGATTTATACATCAGATAAGTTACTTCTAATAAAACATTTGGAGAGAGCGATGAATATTTAAAACATCAGCAAAAATTTATTTCGTTATGCTAACTATTATGAATATAAAACAACCCACAATACGATAAAATAATCCCTTGAATTAATATTAAAATAAAAACATAAAACCTCCAGGGAAAAGTTTCTTTTAAAAGAAAATTCTCCCTGGAGGTTTTATGTTTCTATTTTAATATCAACCCACAATAATTATTTAAAGATGGGATTATTTTGGATTAAATAATATTTCAATTAATTAATCTTCCGTATTTTACGATGTTTTTTTTTTAAGATGCAGACGTTCACGTAGCTCACCTTCAGCACGCGACTTGCTGTGTTTCAAAACAAATTTTACAAAAAAACTAATAAAGACCGATGATTGGTCCATCGTAATATTGTCAATATTATTTAAATCAAAAGATATGCCACCTTTAAATAGATAATATTTGTATACCTTTTATACTATGGCGGATTGGGCATTACCTTTTGACTGAGACTCTTGTATATATTTATTAAAGAAAAACAATAGAAAAAAAAATATTTAGAAAAAAATAATTCGTGGATGGCATTTCTTGATTCATCAAGAAATTGGGTTGGCTAAATATCAGGGAACAGGTTAAATCAATGAATAGTTGATTTTTGTTCCACCAGATGGCGCTCTGCCTTCTGAAAAGCACATGTGCTCCTGGTCAGGATATGCCTATTTTGTTTTTAATATTTATTAATTTATAATGCTTCATACATTTAATTATATATCATCTTTTTGCAGATTTAAGTTCCAATTAGAGGATGAATTCACTGATCAATATTCCAACTTTCTGTACACTACCATCTTGTTAGGTTAAAAAGCGTGTTTTGAGAATTTTTCGCTTTAATCGCGGTATCTTCGTATTGATCGTGCATGCTGCATAACTAAGCTAAAATCAATCATTATGTCTGCACATAATTCACAATAAATTGTATTTTATAGTGTATTTATATTCTATATATATTTAATATATATTTTATACTTTAGTTTTGAGTCTATAAAAACTTGAAGTCGTCATAAAAAATATGTTTTATTTGTTAGGAGCATAGATAAGATGTGAGGGAAACCAAGTGGTTGCTAATAAAACAACGATATTTTACGAGGCTGAGGTTTCAAATTTGTAAAAGTTCGGATGTTTTAAAGTAATAGATTTCTTTAGAGTTCTCATCAATAATTTTACACCATTTTATGGCAGCCTTATTTCCAGATAAGGGCGCGTTTTATTCTTTTGCTTGATTTGATCATAAACTTGTTCGTGTAGAGCTAACCTAGCATGGAGATATTCGAATATTTTATCGTTAAAGCTAAGATTGAACTAGAAATCTAGAATCTCTGTAGTTGTAAACATGACCTATTTCATTAGATTCACGTTTATGTGGCATATGTGTTAAGTATTTGGCAATTCGCTCACTATATCCTAATAGGTTATTGATATACAGTTAAACCTGTCTATAGCGCCCCCTCTTGGTATTCACCAAAATAGGGTGCTATAGAGAGGGGGTGCTATAGACAGGTCACTTTTAATGTAAATATCGCATTGTACTACGTATTTAAAATCGGCTGCTATAGAGAGGGAGGGCTATTTAGAGGGGGCGCTATAGACAGGTTTAACTGTATATATAAAAATACAATTTTGCACATAGTATTTAGGGATAATAATACAGTTAAACCTGTCTATAGCGCCCCCTCTTGGTACTCACCAAAATAGGGTGTTATAGAGAGGGGGTGCTATAGGTAGGTAACTTTTAATGTAAAATGTGTACATTTTAATGTTTAAAATCGGGCGTTATAAAAAACGGAAGGCGCTATTTAGAGAGGGCGCTGTAGACAGGTTTAACTGTATTATATTTATAATTGTATGTAATTCTGCTGTCCTCAAAGCTTATGTCCATAGTTCATCTAAAATTTCCATTCCAAGAGTCTAGCATCAGTATCACTATAAAAGGAAGATCAAAAAATGCAATTTACCAACGGTATGGTAGATTAAACTGGCGAAACCGCTGAGAGGGTTCATAACTGATGAGCCAAGCCCTCCCATTAATTTTTCTTTTGCAGTAAGGGCAGTAGAAATTGTTTATTTAAAAAAAAAGAATCATACGCGTCTATAATAGTTTCGAATCTTGAAATATCATGGGCTAATAAAGCAAGGATTCCTAATTTTATCAAATGTTCATATAACATAATACACTGGTCCGCAAAATTAAAGGAACAACATATTTTTTTCATTTATCTCAAATTTTATTGAACATTTATCAATGAAATTTTATACACAAATTTATTATTCCATTATTGATTAGAATACCCGAAATCAAAGAATTCTAACACGTATTTATGCAAATTAGCCGGTCAAGCAATGATCTTCTTGCAGTCAGTGCATAAATATCTTGGATATTGTTGTTAATATGGGGTGTGATCGCCTTTAACTGATATACAGGCTCTACATCGGTGACCCATACTAAGAATTAGGGAGTTTATCAGCTCCTGTGCAATTAACGCCCACTCTTGTGTTAAGGCTGTTTCTAGCTCATGAATGTCTCTAGGAGGGGGTTGGAGGGATGAGATCCGCCGTCCTAGATTGTCCCATACATGCTCAATGGGATTTAGGTCTAGAGATCGAGCTGGTCAATTCATCCGAGCAATTGCATGGTTTTGGAGAAAAGTGTCGATCACATCAGCCCTATGTGGACGGGCATTAACATCCATTAGAAGAAAGTTTTCTCCCATTTCAACTGATACAATACGCAGAAGGCTTCACATGAAGGGCCTCTATGCTCGACGACCCATAATTTGTGTGCCGTTGACACCACCTCAAAAGAGAGCAAGGGAACTTTGGCGCAGACAACATGTCGCTTGGAATCCAGATGAATGGAGCCATGTAATGTTCATTGATGAGTCCAGATTCTCTCTAAACAGCTATTATCGTCGTGTCTTTGTCTGGAGAGAGGTAGGAACCAGAAATAATCCCCGAAATATGGTTGAAAGCGATCCCTACAGAAGCCAATGTTTTATGGTCTGGGCTGGAATCTTCTTGGGCGGTCACACAGCACTCCACATTTTTCGGCAAGGAACCCTGACTTGACAGAGGTATCGGGACGAGATCTTGGCAGCATATGTGCTGCCTCAATCATTAGAAATGGTAGAAAACCTTCTTATAATGAATGATAATGCCCGTCCACATATGGCTGGTGTGGTCGACACTTTTCTCCAAAACCATGCAATTGCTTGGATGAATTGGCCAGCTCGATCCCCAGACCTAAATCCCATTGAGCATGTATGGGACAACCTAGGACGACGGATCTCATCCCTCCAACCCCCTCCTAGAAACACTCATGAGCTAGAAACAGCCTTAACACAAGAGTGGGCGTTGATTCCACAGGAGCTGATAAACTCCCAAATTCTTAGTATGGGTCACCGATGTAGAGCCTGTATATCAGTTAAAGGCGATCACACCCCATATTAACAACAATATCCAAGATATTTATGCACTGACTGCAAAAAGATCATTGCTTGACCGGCTAATATGCATAAAATACGTGTTAGAATTCTTTGATTTCGGGTATTCTAATCAATAATGGAATAATAAATTTGGGTGTAAAATTTCATTGATAAATGTTCAATAAAATTTGAGATAAATGAAAAATATGTTGTTCCTTTAATTTTGCGGACCAGTGTATATTATAAATTATCTTGAAGATAGAGGTTGCTTGGCCGGCATTCATATTTCTGTAAAAAAATAGACACTTCGGCCAGTTAGAGTTTTTTATTTTCTCAACGTTTCAACAAAAATCTTCTAATCTTCATCAGAAGAAATAAATAAAAATAAACATTTGGCAAGCATTTTTAAAGCCTTGCCAAATGCTTTATTTTTATTTATTTCTCTTGATGAAGACAAAATATATTTGTTGAAACGTTGAGAAAATAAAAAACTCTAACTGGCCGAAGTGTCTATTTTTTTAGAACAAATAATATAAATTGTATACTTCACTATAATATTCGCGCAGGGTTATTTCGATTATTTAAAAAAAAAATTCTAACGGTCTAATTAGTGTCAACGTCTAATCGAGTTTCATATTAAATACAGGAACATGTATTAGAGTTTCGGTATTTTCAATTTTTTATTTTGTATGATTTTTTCTATTTTTACCTTTTCAAAAACGGATTGTTTTTCAAAATGAAAAAAATCATATTTGATTATTTTATCCCTGTATTAGAGGGATCTGACGTTCTATCTTCTTATTCTGGCATAATTGTAAATGTTAGATTGAATAACAGATGGTTTTATTAAACCAAAAACTTTTGTGTGAATTTTTATTGTTTATATATTAATGAAAAACAATAAAATATAATAATAAAATGTATATATATATACATAAGCAAAGGTCGACTTTCCCGTCAAAATAGACGCCATCTATTGACAGTCTACACTCATGGACAAAACTTAAAGAAATTCTACCTTTTAGTATGTATATCGGTATCCAGACAATAAATCTGAAAATATTTGAAACACAGTGACTATTATTGAAGACAGACGAGATAAACAAATGTGAGCAAAATTGCCTCTGTCTCTTTCAAAAAAAAAAAAAAAACAGACATACGGCGACTTCAAAGGTTTTCCGCTACCTTAAGTTTCGTCCATTAGTGTATTTAGACGGGAGAGGCGACTTTTGATTTGTAGATCATTCCTCCACCCCCACCCCCCCCCCCCCCCTCCCACCATGGTTTACATCTCTTTTTTTTTCTGCTACAGATATGGCTTATCCACTCTACCAGCTAAACACCTCTTTGGCAGATGATGAAGATTTCATTTTATTCCTTGAGAAAATCTCATGAAATCAAAGCCAACTCTGGACTGACGAAGGCCATTAGCCCGAAACCGTAGTCTCTAGGTGGCGGCTTCTCAGTTTGCCAAAGCTGGTGTTGTGGCTTGACTTCGAATTTCATTGAGCATTTCACTTAGTAATTTCCATTTAGTAATAAAATTATAATATCCGAAATAGATTTCAGAAGCGCAATGTACAGAATATTTTATCCTATAGAAAGTCCTTCCGATAATAAACTTACTTTCATTTTAGCCATATATTATTTTACTAATTATTTAAAACAACAAATATTTAAACCAAGGCTTAATATCGAATTTCTATTTGAACTTCATTTCCTTCTTCATTAAAGTCAATATTAAAAGATTCCAAAACCCGAGGGTATAAATCCTGAAACTAAATTATAACCCCGGCTTATGTAATTGAAAGAATTTCTATATATGCATATGATTCTCCAATCTTCAGCTAACCTCTGAAACATTTCTTAAGCCTACTTTTGTTGATATTATAAATATAATTCTGATATCGTACCTATTCCCGCTTTTGATGAAGATATAAGTTTTCTCGTGTTATTTCTTCCATAAGAGATATTTGTGAATATATATTCTCTGATATAATTATATGTGATCTCATTTTCTTTTTGTCACATAGATTTGCATTGCTATTGTAAAATTCCTATGAGAAACATGAATAAATATAGATGGAGAATATTGTCTTGGCCTTGATTCTTAGCACATTCTTGGAAGACACGCTCGTCCATCCCTAAGCGCGTTACAAAGAACGAGCGTTGTTGGTTACGTGACGGTATAAACTGGCCCTTTCCGATAACAAAAACCTGGATCAAATTTCGCATTGAACGCTTTTCTAAAAAGATGCCTTAATAATCCGTTATTATTTCACAAGTCCTTTTCAACCTGTGAGTTTAAGTAGACAAATCAGCCTCTAGCATCGTAGAAGAACAAATTTCGGAATCTTTACATAGGTAAACATGTGGTGCTCCTACAGTCGCTAACTACCCTCACACTAAGATTAACATTACCTGTAAGACGTGTACATGGGATCAGTAGCATCTTATTTTAGACCGAAGCACGTTTTCAGGTATGTCACTACACCTACACTATATTTAATAATAATTGTCTGGGGCTCGGCAGATCATCATTTATAAATTATTTCATCGGATGAGAACATTTCGAGGTAGATGTTGTCAGATGATCTCACAACAATTACATATCTTGTTACGTTGAGGGTGTCGTTACGTTGGAATTATGGAACAAGTCCTTCTCTCTAAGCATCTCTCTTCTAATCCTTAATCTGTCTTCTCTATCAAACTACAAAACAATTGCCTTAAGATGCTTAAACTTCTTAAAGCGCACTGGACCTGATATAATTAGTATATTCTCTTTCAATGTTTTATATGAGAGAGGGAGTGTTTTTATATTGTATTTATATGTTTAAAGAATTCAGAATGTTATGGATTTGATCTCTTGCCGTCCCCTAATTGAAAATACGAGAGATAAAGATGTTACGTGAAAGCGCGCGAAAAGCCAAATCGTATAAAATTGACGACCAAAATATTTTTAATCACTGGTGAAAGGTTTCGCATCAAGAGGTGCTGAAAATACGTTTATGCAAATTCAGAGTCAATTTGTAACTTGGAAGATCAGACATAATACGCCATTTTTAAAGGAAGAAATCCAAAGCATATCTTGGATTTATTCTCAAGTGTCATGATAGAAAAACTGATAGGTGATCTGGAAAAAGACGAAAGAAAATATAAAGCGTCAGGCGATAATGTTCAAGGAAAAAAAAGGAATTTCATCAGAAATTCAGAAATGCTTGATTGAAAATGTCAATCAGATATTGGGGAAGAAGTTGGGATATTGATAAATATAGAAGAAAGTAAGTATTTCTAAATGTGTGTGTGATAAAAAGGTCAGGCCGTTTTAAGGGCATAAAAGAAGTATTGACGATTCAGATACGCAAAATTTCAGATCATGACAGCATTAAAACGCTGAGTAGTATCTCGCCCTTTCCCACTTTCTCACTCATGACTCAGCAGGAATAGTAGCTTTAACATATTCGAGCCCTTCTATAATCCTCCTGACGTCCAATATTTTTGGGTAAAGTAATTGAAGGAAAAATATTAGCGTGGAAGGAATCTGTAGTCCATTTCTCCACAAATCTAAGTACGCTAATGGCTAAACGATATCGGCACCAATATGAAGGCTGATACCTTGCCTTAATCAACATTAAATGAATGAAGGTTACTGGACAGATCAACGTCCATTACGTTCAAAATCATCGCTCAGCACCTTGAGGCTAAAAATGATCATTATTATTATTTATTTTTTTTTTGCAAAAATGGCAAACCAACAACACCGATCAGGACATCAACCGGATTCATTATTTCTTGCACAAAGTGGATGACGCCTTTGTACGGAAGCTAGCGATGGGAACGAAAAAGAGAATCTAAAATGTATGAAGATGCGTTAGAGAAGTAAATTTACCTCATATATAGCATTTTCCTGCAGGATAATGATCTATAAGAAAAATAATCACTTTAAAAAAAATAAATGCTGAAAATAAGCGCCGTATATTGACTGTCTCCAAATTTGACGAATTTGGGTCGGTGAGAAAGGCACAACATCAGCGTTGGCAAACCCAGAAAAGGCCGACCTGGAGATCATAGTTTCAATTCATGGCTGGCCTTTATTTAGTGACTAGCCGAATGGCCTGGGCAACGCCCGTGTTTTACCCGATTGAATGTTTTTATTCAAATACTATTTGTTACAATTATAATTGATGCCTTAAATAAATGCATATATTAGTTAATAACTATAGCCTATGTGCTTTATCTGCTATGTACTGTTGGCTTCCGTAGGCGTCTCATACTGGGAAAAGGAAAGAGAAGATTCCATTTAGTTATTAACTAATATATGCATTTATTTAAAGAGCGACCCGCTCCAAAACAATAGTTACAAAAACGAGAGAGCGAGTGGGGGAGGCATGATGGGGGGGCAAAGGTGGCGTGATCGTAGCCAACCAATAGGAGGGCGCCATTCAAAAAAAAAAAGCAAACGGTGACAGAGACGACTGATGAGGAATGACGCTCGTAACTGTATATAGAATATCCACCAGGGATTCATAAAATCTTAAGAATTTCCCAAATAGGTGTTTAGTTACATAGTGGCCAGTTCTATGGCCAAGACATGTTCTATGTGGACGGAAGGCTATTCATCAATGAGAGGAATGGCCACGTCTCCCGTCAAAATATTCGCTAAAACTAAGCTGGTGTTATGACTTTGTAACCGACCCGAGTCCGATAGTTTGCGGAAATGGTCAATAGATAGCGCTTAGTTCAATGTCTATTTTGACATGAGAGAAGTCACTTTACTTCTTATAGATATAAAATTCGCATTTTATTACAATAAGTAATTGTTACTTTATATACTGAGTTATTACTTTTTGTTATATAATTATTGTTAGAGAACCAAAATATAACTTTATATATATTATTAAAATATTTTATAATTTAAAAATATATATATTTTATTTTCATTATTTGATAATTCTACATTTTTTTACCATAGAGTTTTAGAATATGCCACTTTTTAAATATTGTATTGTGAATATATGTTGTAAATTCACCTATTTTTAAAATTTCACAAATAAACATTTAATTTAGAAATCCTATATAGCTGTGAAAAATGTTTTATTGTAATTTTCTTCAAGTAATTCAAAATAAAACTACTGTAAATGATTATTTTTCCTACTTTTCTATTATCACGACTGCACCTTCAAATCTTTATTTTACAAAAATAAATCAAAAGAGTAAGTCGACAAATTTATCATAACATATATACAAGGTGCTCAGATTATTTCCGAATACCCGTTAAATATGTATAAAAGGGCTCTATATAGTTACAAATTTGAATCGAATTCGTTTGAAAAATGTTTCCAATAAAATGTATAATGCGTTTGAATAATTGTTATGATATCAATAGTAAAAAGAATTCTACGAAGAGACAGGAAGATTTAGGAATTTTATACAACTATCTTCAACAAATCACTAAAGGGGAATATTCATTTTTTTTTCCATTTTTGTTCCATATTTTTTCAATAGATTTTTTATGAAAGGGTTTCCCGTATATATAGAAAATACAGTTCGTTGAAATTAACTAAAAATTCCTTGAAAAACATCAAATTTTAATTCGGTATAATTGGTGTGCTTTTAATTAATTCCCAGAGGAACCTTTTTTTGATTTAAAAACAATTTTATCTTCGTTATCTAATTGTTTTTCATTTTCTGTTAATCTCCTCGTATTCCCCAATGGTCCTAATCATTTCTCCCTAGAGCTCTACAAGTGGTGATGACGTAATTAAAGGAAGTTCCTCACATGTTGAGCTTGTGTAGAGGGGCTACACAGAAATTCAATTTTAAAACCTTTTAAATGACCATCTCGTTATCGGTAAGACCTCATTAAAACACGAGCTACCTTGAGAGTTAGAATTGATCAAGAAGGGATGTTCTGTGGTGGAGTCCCAATTATAAGAATGATCTTATTTCCAATTATCTTCCAGTCGATACTGTTTATATAAGAAAGCTGAAGCAACACTATAAGCTCTCTCTCGATCTTAAATATATTTATCTTTCATATCTGGTAATAAGAAGAAAGTTCTTCCGTTTCTTCTCCTGATCGATTATTTTCCTTCGTCCTCTCTCTATGTTTTATTAGGTTTTAAGGAGATTCTCCGACATAGTTTATATGTGCATATTTATCTTCAGGGTTTCGTGCTTACATGGCTAAAGTTTAAGCAAACTGTAAATAAAGTTGGAACGAAACAAAATATGTAAGGCTATTACAATATTCAAATTTCTTTGGCTACTTTGAACCTCAATAAGGTAAAGTTTTAAATTAAATTGGGTTATTTTTTTTCTTTCCCGCTTGTGTAATATTATTTTATATACCTGTAAGATATTGTGACAAAATTAAATTTAAAAAACTTACTGTTTATCGAGATTAAAACAATAAAACACTACTAACTAAATTATTTGAAGTTTGTTTTTAATATAAGCACCTGAACTTTTTCTTTTTTTTTCATATTTGTGTGTGTAATTATAATTGAAACTACTACAGCTGAACCTTTCGCTAAGTAAAAGTCTAAAAATACTAGATGATTAGACTTTACTGATAAAGCAGGCCTTTTTAACCTTATGTACCACAGTATATAAATAACGATTGAGGAATCTTGACTAGAATATCGTTTAAAGTATTCTTCCCTATACATATAGTGGTAGTGGTACTAATCCTAAGTATTCTAAGATCATCATGGTGGGTAGTAAGAACCTGCTAGTACTGCTACATGTCTACGCATGGAGAAAGTAGTTCGACTTTTTCACTTGCAACTGTGCCAGAGCCCCGTTTGGATACTCGCACTTACTAATTGGATTGTATTTTGCAAGAATCGGGGTCCATTGTAGGATTTCTCAATACGGGATTCAATCCCGGGTCGCGGTGGTCGGAATTCGGTAAAACAATAAAATGAAAAAATTAACAATGAAAGTCAAATATTAAATATTAAAATCATTTATAGCCTAGTAATTCGAAACTATTACAGACGCGTATG
The DNA here is from genome assembly GCA_030710605.1 of Cordylochernes scorpioides. Lineage (NCBI taxonomy): Eukaryota > Metazoa > Arthropoda > Arachnida > Pseudoscorpiones > Chernetidae > Cordylochernes > Cordylochernes scorpioides. Next base: position 144,815,810 of record CP092886.1, read on the forward strand.
ATTCTTTTAAAAATTAAACAATTTCTACAGCCCTTACTGCAATGGAAAAATTAATGTACGCGTATGTTATGTAATTGCAGTAAGGGGGCAGTAGAAATTTTTAATTTTTTTAAAAGAATCATACGCGTCTAAAATAGTTTAGAATTTTCATAGCAGATGGCGCGCTAAATGCATCTTATTTAAATGGGCTATGTGTATACAGATAATATAAACCACGTCAATAATCAAACGCTACAAAAAATTAAATAACAGTTAAAAATATTTACAGAGAGTTTCTTTAAAAAAAAGATGGGGGGGGGGGGGGGGGCAAGCTTTCACGCGGTCGCGCTGGCCAATGAATCCGGAAAAGGCGTGCAACATACAATATTATTGAGTCACTAAAATATATATTTTACAATCAAAATAAAAAAGATAATACTCATTGTTTGCAACTGTTGTTAGCCACACACAGTACACATTGGCCCGATGAAGCGTGACCGCGTGAAAGGTTTTCCCCTTTTTGAATAAGAAAAAGAAAGTATAAATTTTCCTTTTCACTTTCTCTCAATTCAATTCTTTTTTTTTTACTCTTTATAATTTACATACATATACACACATGTATATATTCAAACAAAAAGGCCTATCCTGACAACCAGCACATGAGCTTTTTTTAGATGGCAGAGCGCCATTTTTTTTTACATGTATATATGTGAAAAAAAAAAAAGTACAAATGTAACATTGTACTGGGATAAGGTGCATAAATTAATAAAAAGGCATCTCCTTATCGTGCAACTGAAAGTTGCTGATGGCTGACGCCATCTATTGGAATAAATATCAACTATTCCTGTTGATTTTTAATTATTCCAGAATTGGCCAAATACCCATTCTTGATTAATCAAGAAAAGCTAACCACGGACGCGTTTCGGGCTGTTGGCCCTCATCAGCGTGGTGCAAGCTGTACCTCAACGACCAAAAAATTGGTTATTAAGGCATGAGGGCCAACAGCCCGAAACGCGTCCGTGGTTAGCTTTTCTTGATTAATCAAGAATGGGTATTTGGCCAATTCTGGAATAATTAAAAATCAACGAGAATAGTTGATATTTATTCCGATAGATGGCGCCAGCCATCAGAAACTTTCAGTTGCACGATAAGGAGATGCCTTTTTCTTAATTTATGCACCTTATCCCAGTACAATGTTACATTTGTACTATTTTTCACATTGTGTAGCGTCCTCACGCAATTCTGGCCTTAACTACCCGTTTCATGATTTTTCAGGATGCCTTAATAACCAATTTTTTGGTCGTTGAGGTACACCATACTTACCTTATACCTACCATACTTACCAATACTTAAACGCTCTGGCATACTTACCATACTTACCCCCGGTTCTCTGCCATGGCTCCCTCTAGGAAGAAGAAGAAGAATGCCGAGGAGCCCCTCGTAACCCAGGAGAAGAAGAATGCCGAGGAGCCCCTCGTAACCCAGGAGAAGAAGAATGCCGAGGAGCCCCTCGTAACCCTCGCCCTATTAGAGCTGGAGCATAGCCAGTTTATGGAGGACGTCGAGATAGCATTACGCTATCCTCATCCTATCTCCCAAGAATGCCTGTGCGAAATCATTACGAATATCACCAGCTCACGGAACGAGCAGATCAAGGCCCTCATTGCCGAGGTAGAGAACCTCTCTGGCACCCTCGCGTCCTTTAAGGAACTGGACGAAATCATGCCACAGACTGCCTGCCAAAGCTCCCAGACTGACCCCACCAAGCCCGCCACTCCTTCTCCTGCTGACAAGCCTGCCTCCACCCTGCCTGCTCCTGTTGCAACCAAGAGGAAGCAGCTTGCGGCTCTCAACCCGCCCGCAAAAAGACCCAACCTAAAAGGTCCAAACAAACTTGCGTCATCCCGCGTTTCCAAGCCTGCGGCCGCCCAAGTGGTCCTCCATGGGGAAAGATCGGCGGCCCACACAGTGGTCGTCTCTGACGACCCACAGGCTGACCCCAGGGACATTTACAAGGCTGTCCGCGCTGCCCACCCCCTACCCCAAGGTGTTTGGGCCTCTCTGCGCACCAAGGGGAAGCTGGTCCTCCATTCCAGCAATCCCAACATCATCCCTGAGGTGACTACCTCCCTGGCCAGCAAGCTAACGGGAATGAAGGTCCGCCAGCAGAAGGAAATCCTGCCAAGAATCTGCCTCTTCAGAGTGGATGAGGAGACCTCCAATTCCACAATCGAGGAGACCTTCCTGGCAACCGCCGCTGTCAGCCAGCTCCCCGGGAACAAAGTGGTGCGCGTGGCGCACCGTTCTGCACTCAGAAACGGGACCTGCACCGCCTTCATCGAGGTGGACCTCAAGACCTTTGGAGCCCTGGGCAACCGCGGAAGAATCGTGGTTGACGGTGTGATCCTCAACTTCGAGGCGTCCATCCGCGCCCGCGTCTGCTTCCGCTGTTGTGGCTTCGGCCACAACTCCACCCACTGTTCCAGAGCTCCCAAGTGCTTCCACTGCGGTGAAGACGGCCATGAAGGCCGCTCCTGCCCAACCAGAGCTGACCAGCACACTTCCAAATGTGCCAACTGCTGCCAAAAAGGCCTCTCAGACAACCACGAGGCGAGAGCCTCAATCTGCCCCATCCTGAGGTCTAAGGCCCGCACGTTTTAGGCTTCAAGAAACCCCCCGCCTCCAACTCCTCCCGCCACCTTCCACTGGTTACTGGACCCCTGCCTCACTTCTCCCAGGCGCTGTTCCCCTGCTTTCTCAACGTTTCCACTTCCCTGCGAGTCTTCTCCTGCCGCTACATACCCCTATTCCTTGCCTCCTCACATCGCGCATGGGCTCAAAAATCATTACTTTTGGTTAGTAGCCCGTTAAACCACATATAAATCGTTGAGGTACAGCTTGCACCACGCTGATGAGGGCCAACAGCCTGAAACGCGTCCGTGGTTAGCTTTTCTTGATTAATCAAGAATGGGTATTTGGCCAATTCTGGAATAATTAAAAATCAACTAGAATAGTTGATATTTATTCCGATAGATGGCGCCAGCCATCAGCAACTTTCAGTTGCACGATAAGGAGATGCCTTTTTCTTAATGTATATATGTGGCAATATCGTTGCGGAATTTCTTGTTGTTGGATGCGAATGGTGAGATTTGATTGAAGCGCAGTCGTTTGAGTGGAAGTTGCAGCATACAGTTAGGAATAATCAGGACACGTGATGGGGTTTGAAAATGAAAGGCAACTGGATTGGAGGAAAGAAAGCTTGAGAAGAGCTGAGCGATTTGACTTATTAATTATCTGATCACATGGCGGTGATTGACTTAGTTATGGGGTGAGCGGGAAGGTCTCGAGAGTAGATGTTACCTTGTTGAGAGCGAAATCACTACTAGGTCCGAACTCGGCGAGAGCGAGTGAACAACTGCCCATTCTTCCTTTTCGATTTTACACCAAGACTCAGTTTCTTTCTGATTGGTTGAGAGATGATCACATGATCTTTTCCTATTGGTCGACCTATTTAGGTGCTGTCTTCTGATTGGCCGGCGGTTTCCTTTGGTGTTGTTTTTGCCGGAAGATATATCCGATTTCGTCAGGAAGTGTTGGATAGCTCGACGCTTATAACTTCGGCGGATATTAGATACGTCCTGTCTTTGCCGGAAATATTGGGTGTTAGCTTAACATTTATAACTTCTGGTCACCAGATACATCCTGCTTTGTCAGGAAGTATTGAGTGCTTCTTGACTAATATAACTTCTGCGGCCACTAGATACGTCCGGTCTTTGCCCCTGCAATATTGACACAGGGGTGCCAAGAATAGTCGTGCCAGCTTTAGGCCTACTTCCTATGTCTTATTGCTACTTGCTTTCCTCCAGTTACCTTGTTCTTTATTAAGTCTTTGAAAATCATACATGGTACATACATAGTGGGTCGGGGTTGCATTTAGTTATATACAAATTATGACATATATATGAAAAAATGATAAAAAAAAATAATAAATGACGCTCTGCCTTCCTTAAAGCACAAGTGCTCCTGGTCAGAATATGCCTTTTTTATTTTATATATATTAAAAATATAAAAAGGCATATCCTTACCAGGAGCACATTTGCTTTTCAGAAGGCAGAGCGCCATCTTGTGGAACAGAAATCAACTAAACATTGATTTAGACTGTTCCCTGATATTTGGCCAACCCAATTTCTTGATAAATCAAGAAAAGCCATCCACGAACGCGTTTCGCGCTGTTGGCGCTCGTCAGCGTGGAGTAGGCTGTACCACTGCGACCAAAAAGACCAAACGCGTTCGTGGATGGCTTTTCTTGATTTATCAAGAAATTGGGTTGGCCAAATATCAGGGAACAGGCTAAATCAATGTTTATAATAACGAATAGATTCAAAAAGGATAAGTTTCTTTATTTGAAAAATCAATTCGAGCTTTCGGGCGCAAGTTGCCCTTCTACAGGAATAATGGATACAATTTCAAGTAGTCATGTATGTACAGATATATATATTTTCTTTAAATGATTTCTCGCTTTGGTTTTGTATAGCGTGAGTGGATCTCATACCCACGTGATTTAGTTTAACTCAAAGAAAAGCCTTGATAAAGAGAGGCGTGTTGCCCCTAGAAATACTAGCTGATTAATAATTTATATCCAGTATATGCCCTATATTTATTTATACATATATATATAAGCTATTTTTTGCGTATCTAGGATTATTTATGAAGTTTTATATTTTATTATTTAAGAAAATGTATTGCTATGTAAATTAGTCAATTGGTTATTATTATTATATGCTAATTGTTAAGTGGTGTGATGAAGAGAAAACGGATAATTCTATTTTAGTTTTTGGACCAGCCTATCATATGTCTCTGGGATATCTATGTGTCTATTTATGCTATTATATTTTGATGAAATCAGTGCTTCCAGTATTAATCTTTTGTATTTACTATTTATGTTTGTATAATGAATATTAGGGTTTGCTAGGTTGAAATCGTGATCTGTGTTTCTAATATGTTGTACTATTAGAGATTTGGGGTCTTTGTTTTTAATATTTCTTCTTTGTTCGTCTATTCTGTCTTTTATATGTCTGCCTGTTTCACCTACATATACATTATTACATTGGTTGCATGGTATGGAATATACGGCTTTGCTA
>CP092886.1:144821029-144908180 GCA_030710605.1 Cordylochernes scorpioides
TTCAATATTATTTTGATAAACCGGGCGAAGCCGGGTCAGTAGGCGCTAGTATATATACATATATAATTATAAAGGGAGTGTTAAAAAACGAATTACAAAATGCTTTTTCATTTATGAATTTCATGTTTTAAAATTCGTTTGTATTACCTTTTTTTGAACATTTCAGGATTAAGAATTTATAATTATCTGCACAAAAAGCATAAGCATTCATTGTATTTATTCATAGGGATGATTTTAATTTGTGATTTTGAGAGAAAAATATATTCGTGTCCAAAGATGACACTCCCGTTTAAAAGAAGCATCAAAACAATGCATTATATTCATCACCTCTGCGCATAACACAATTCCTGATGGAATAATATGTCACAACATCAGTTTCATTAAGCTCTGACAATATCCAACCTTTATACCCCATAGACCTCTCATTAAATGTGCAGTTTCGATATCCTAAATCATATACCAGAAGTTAGTAAATCGAACCATCCTGCCAAAATAGTGTTTTAAATGTATTGATTAAGACCATAGCCCTAATCAATCGCACACGGGTTTACTCTTATCGGAATTTGCCAGAGCTGGGTCTGGGATTTATTCTTGAATCGGAATCTGTGTGGTCTGCGCAGAAATCGTGAATATATTGGGTTAAAGTTAAATGTCCTATTTCTATAATACAAATTTCAAGCTTTGATTATTGAATAAAATATTATTTTAATATTTAAATATCATATATCATTATGAAGTACGTTTTTCGCACTGTCATCATATCTACTAATATTTATATTTCTAATAAATTTTGGGCGATATCAGACTTTTAAAAATACTTTCAAACTAGGGATTTAGCATAATTTTGTTTCTTAGTTAATAATTGACCGCAGCGCTGCGGAAACAACTCGTAATCTCATCAAAGTGCGGGGTAAGGGTACTATCTAAAAACGTAATACACGCAGGTGGCTCGAGAAATTTCGCAAAGGCGATACCATCCTTGGAAATGAAGAGGGCCGTGGATGTCCATAGCTGTTTGACGAGGACCATTTAAAGTCAATAATCGAGGCGAATACAAACAAAACTACACGTGAAGTAGCTGAAGAGCTTAACGTTGGCCCTTTACAGTGGTTTCTCATTTGAAACAAATAGGAAAGGCGAAAAAGATCGACAAATGGGTACCATAGGAATTGAGTGAAAATCAGAAAAGTCGCCGTTTTGAAACGTCTTTGGCGCTACTTCTAAAAAACAAGATTAATCCATTTTATCGATCTTATTGTCACCTGCGGGGAAATATGGATCCTCTATTATAACCGGCGACGTTCAGCGCAATGATTGGACCGTGATGTAGCTCCGAAACACTTCCCAAAGACCAAATTGCACTGAAGGAAGATTATAGTGACTGTTTGTTAGCCTAGAGCAGGTTTGATTCATCACAGCTTCTTGAAGCCTGCTGAAAAAATCACAGCGGTGAAGTATTGTCCGAATATTTGCTAAATGTACCAAATACTTCGCCTCATCTGCTCTGGTTTGGTCAACAGAAAAGGGCTTATCCTTCTCCACGACAACGGCAGAGCCCACGTCTCAATGATCACGTGACAAACGCTGAATGATCTGGGCTATGAAACTCTTGATCACCCACCATACTCACCAGACTTCTCACCTACCGACTACCACTTTTTCAGGCACCTCACCAACTTCCTGAAAGGGAAATGCTTTAGAAATCAAGGCGATGCCGAAACGGCCATTAATGATTTAATTGCCTCTAGAACTTCAGAATTTTATTAAAATTGAATAAAATTCAGCTAGTTTCTCGTTGGCAAGGATGTATATCTCCTAATGGTTTTTAATTTGATTAATAAAGTCTTATTTGAAACGAGTTATTGCATTTAAAGGTAAGGCCAAAAAGTGACAATTATTTTTGTAGCCACCTAATAAGAGGTTTTAACACATTTCTAAACGAGAGAGGTGTCCTTCTTGGACATGAATATCTTCCTTCCGCGAAATTACAATATAACTTTCATATTATTATTTTTATGTGAGTTTTACTATTCATATGGATATAAACTAATGACTACATATACTAATGGGTAGCATAAGTAAGCATCATCCCCATGAATGAAAATATTATGAACGCTCACTTTCTGGGGGAGGGGGGAGGATAAAGATTTAAATTTAAATACATTCATATTCAGAAATTGATAATAAATAGATCTATATATAAACTAATAATCACACAAAATGTAAATCAATATTCAATAATATATTAGATATAGGAATATAAAAATGGTTAAATATTAATTTAAGAAAGTTTGAACTTCCACATACATAAAGGGCTTATGCTGAACAAATCCAAGGAGATGCAAGGAAAAAAACTATTCGCCCAATTGATTTTCTTTCAAAGTCATTCGCTAACACCCAAATGTGTGACAAAGTAGAACTAAAGTAGAAAAAGATAGTTTCCAAATACAAATTAAGATTCTAGTTTTTGTCGGTAATTATTGAAATTGTTTCTGGTTAACAGCTGTTTCCAAAACCAAAAAAAATCCATTACTTAAGTTCTTTTTAATATTCTTGCAGCTTAAATCTGGCCGGGAAACAAATTTCAAGGGTTCAGTCAATTGCGCGAGATGTGCGAAAAAAAGAGGGCAGCCGAACAGCCATTTTGGGAAGTAAGGAAGGGATCGATAAATCCGATCAATTGATTATTTCTTACGTTCATGACCTCGCGCCATGTTTCCCCCGACTCTAATTAAGCGTCTCCCTTTGAACCCAACTCTCCCCGGCGTCGCGTTCTGGACCGTTCCAAGGTTCACTTGTAGATCTAGGCAAATAATTATTTTACTTTTTTTTCTTTATTAGAAATTCTTTGGTATCGTCTTTAATGAAGTAAAAACAACTAAAATAAATTAAACTCTCAAATGTATAGAAATTAGGAGTATAATTCTATATTGTTGTTTAAAAATCAGCCTTTTGTATTTTATCGGATATATCTCGCTTTTGCTTTATTGATACAAGTTAACAAAACATTTTTGCTCTAGAGTATAAATAAAGCATCATATATATAACGATCAAAAAAATAAAAACTAAAATAATAGGTTCATGTTTTCCTGAAATGAATCTATTTATTTTATCGCGACTATATCAGTCCTTCTTTCTTTCTATTTATTGATTATTTCAATATTAAAGGATATATATATGAATATACATTGTTCTGAAAATAGAGCAATCCATATCTAAATATATATATATTTATTCTTCTTAGTGATTAGAATTTTATATATATATAAATAAATATAAAGCATATATTGGATCTGAATTTATTAAACGGCCAATATTTCTAGGGGCAACACGCCTCTCTTTATCAAGGCTTTTGATTTAAACTAAATCACGTGGGCATGTGATCCACTCATGCTATACAACAGGGGTCTCCAAACTTTCCAGCCTTAGGGCCATACTGATGGGGTCTTTCCAGCCTTAGGGCCATACTGATTACTCCAGTAAGTTCCGAGGGCCAAGATGGCAACACTGCATATTATTAATTTTCCTGTATTAATTGTTATGTTTATTTGTTATTAAATGTTATTATTAATTGTTGCTTTTGTGTGTGATTTAGCAGAATGGAAAAGAAGCGAAAAATTGATAGTGAATGCAGAAAATTCAAAGATCAGTGGAACATTCAGTATTTCGTAATTGAGTCCAGTAACAAGGCGCTATGTTTGATTTGCAATGAAAGCATAGCCGTTCTCAAAGAATATAACATGAAACGTCATTATGAAACAAAACATTCTCAAAATTACTCAAAATATACAGGAATTGGACGGACAGAAAAATTCGAAGCTTTGAAGCGCGGATTGAAATCGCAGCAATCTTTATTTACAAAAGTCAAAACTGAACAAGAGGCGGCAACTCGTGCCAGCTTTCGTGTGGCTCTTGAAATTGCAAAACGTGGAAAACCATTCACCGATGGAGAAATGATCAAGGAATGCATAATTGCAGTAGTAGAAGAAATGTGCCCTGAAAAGGTAAATTTATTAAAAACTGTCAGTATGTCAGCAAACACTGTGGCTCGAAAGGTAGAAAACATCGCTGAAAATATATCCTCTCAACTGTTCGACAAAAATGGACATGTTGAGTGGTTTTCTTTGGCCTTGGATGAGTCAACGGATGTGTCAGATACTGCTCAGGTGTTGATTTATATTAGAGGAGCATATAAAAGCTATGAAGTGCACGAAGAACTTCTTGATATGTATAGTATTCATGGCACAACTACTGGTACCGATATTTTTAAAGGAGTTGAAATGGTCATTAATAAAAAGAACCTTCGATGGAAAAACTTGAAATGTATTACAACTGATGGAGGCAAAAACATGAGTGGGAAAGATAAAGGAGTGGTCGCTCTTGTGTCAAAGGCTGTAGAAAATGACGGCGGCTCAAAACCATTAGTCTTACATTGTATCATTCATCAACAGTCTTTGTGCGGAAAATGTTTGGATATGTCTGACGTTCTGAAACCAGTCATATCAACTGTTAATTTCATCAGATCTTTTGGGCTGAATCACCGACAATTCCGACAATTTGTTGCAGAGATTGTAGAAACAGACTTACCTTATCATACTGCCGTACGCTGGCTTAGTTGTGGGAAAGTCCTTCAGCGCTTTTTTGAACTTCGAGCAGTGATCGAAATTTTTTTGAATGAAAAGCACCGCCCTCTTACTGAATTACAAAACAACGCATGGCTATGGAAGTTAGCATTCTATGTTGATTTGACAAAACATGTGAACGAACTGAATTTGAGATTGCAAGGAGAAAACCAGCATCTTCCTGATTTATACACTAATATCAAGTCATTCCGGATGAAATTGATACTGTTTCAATCACAACTACGAAGTAAATGTTTTTCACATTTTAAAACATGTGAAATATTCAGCCACACTACTGAGACTGAGTTTCCTATCGATTTTGCAATCGAAACTTTGAGTGCTTTGAAGATAAATTTTGATACTCGTTTCTCGGACTTTGATGCCATTGCGAATCAAATTAAGATTTTTCAGAATCCTTTTGATGCTGACATTGAAACCCTAGCCCCGGAACTTCAAATGGAAATGATTGATCTTCAGTGCAGTGATATAATTAAGAACAAATATGAAAACTCATCTTTGTTGGAATTTTATAAGAGTCTTCCACTGACACAATTTGATAATTTGCATAAATTTGCTCGTTGCTGTTTTCCGTTTTTGGTACTACTTATTTGTGTGAGAAAACCTTCTCCAAAATGAAGTACACAAAAAATGTATACAGATCTAAATTACTGCCGAGCTTCTTAAATCTCTTTTAATAATTGGTACAAGTAAAATTAGTCCACAACTACAAACTATTGTCGGTGGAAAATCTCAATTACATACATCTCATTAGCATTTCATATGTCATGTTATAAGGTATGTGTTGTTCATTACTTACAATGTATAAAATGTAAGTTGGATTCATTTCAATAATTTGTTAGTTATTATATGCTGAAGTTAAATTTACTGCATAAATTATACATGTCTTTACTCATTACCATTCTGTGTTTCTTTATCCAACTTATCACAAACATTTTATTTGCTATAAAAAATATTTGTTCTCTAAAAGGAGTTTTCAAGTATGTCTCCGCGGGCCGGACAAAATCTGTCTGCGGGCCGGATGTGGCCCTCGGGCCGTAGTTTGGAGACCCCTGCTATACAAGATCAAAGTAAGAAACTATCTGATGAAAATTTCACTATATATAAAATATATGTACAATGGTTATATTTAATAACTAGCGGATGTACCCGGCTTCGCCCGAGGTTTTACCCGAGTGAATGTTTGTCTAACGAACATTTGTTAAAGCAATTCTCTATAAACTTATAAAACGTACTCGGCTTCTCCCAGGGTTTTACCCGAGTAAAGGTTTGTCTAGCGAACATTTGTTAAAACAATTCTCTAAAAACTTATTTAAAAAAAAAGATATATTTTGATAATTTGAAACTCGTAAATTTGAATCTCTCGATAAAGTGAACATTTTTTCCCGGTCCCTGTGTGCCGTGTCATCCTGAATTTTATCTTTCCTAATGCATTGGGGGGCAAATAATATTGCCAAAGATATATATAGCTAAATATATTTTTCTAATATTTTTTGTTTACTAAAAATTACAACGAAAAAAAAATCTTATATATTTAAATTTTTTTGAAAAATTTTGAAAAAATCAATATTTGTGTGTTTACTAAATTAATTTTTATATAATTAAAAAAATTCTATTATTTAATTTAAAAAAAAAAACAGATTATTTGACTATTGACCACCATATTGAATACACATATTGTTTGTAAACAAAACCATTTACTTTTGATAAATAATCAATTCTCCCAATATATATGTTGTATATTAATGATAAAACTAACTTTGACTTGTGCGCATTTAATAGGTAGAAATCTTACTTTTGATAAATAATATTTAAGATAATAAACTTATAAAAAAAAGAGATATATTTTGATAATTTGAAACTCGTAAATTTGAATCTCTCGATAAATTGAAAATTTTTCCCGGTCCCTTGAAAAATACTCGATAAGTTGAATAAAATCAATATTAATTATCATTATTCTTGTCTCAAATAAATTGCCGTGTCATCCTGAATTTTGTCTTTTCTAATTTTCTACATTACAAAATCATCATTTTATCTATTCTCCCAATATATATGTTGTAGATAAATGATAAAACTAACTTTGACTTGTAAGAATTATTAGGTAGAAAATCTTACTTTTGATAAATTATCTTTAAGATAACAAACTTATTTCAAATAAATTGCCGTGTCATCCTGAATTTTGTCTTTTCTAATTTTCTACATTACAAAATCATCATTTTATCTATTCTCCCAATATATATGTTGTAGATAAATGATAAAACTAACTTTGACTTGTAAGAATTATTAGGTAGAAAATCTTACTTTTGATACATTATCTTTAAGATAACAAACTTAGTGATAATAAAACTTATAGATAAAAAAAACTTGTTTTCATCGTCGCAATGGGGGCGCTGCTTGCGAGTTAAATATACAAATCTGCAAATAACTCTAAATATATTCAAGATATTCATGAAATTATTTTTCAAAAACCTTCCCGGGGATATACGTAATAATATCCCAAAATTTCACGGCGATTGGATGTATGGTTTTTGAATCTATAGAGTACAGACATACAGACATTCAATTTTATATATATAGATAATTAAAAGAGTATACAATTAAATAACCATTTGATTAAATAAATGAAAAGATTGATAAATATTAGAAAATAAAAATGAGTAGGGATTATGATTCAATATGTTATGTTGATAAATATAAATAAAAATATATTACAAGTATAAATATATGCAAAAATAATTTTAAAAAATAAAAAAATAAAAATAATAATTAAATAATTTAGGAAGATATAAATTCTCTATAAATTGCTGGTAGGTCGATTTTTCTATTTATGCTTTCTGTATCTTTTATAGAGGCCCAGCTTTCTAAAAATTACCTGCAATGTTTTTCTTTAATATTCTGGTATAAAATTGATGCTTTGTCAAAATCGGGTATATGACTATTGTTTAGCGCATGGTCTACTAGGATAGATAATGGTTTATGGATACGAAGGGCTGCTTTGTGCTGGTTAATGCGTTCTTTCAATGCTTTGCTGGTTTCTCCAATGTAAGTGGCTGGACAGGTTTTGCATGGAATTTTGTAAATAATATTGCTTTTGTTTTCCTTTTTACTATTATTCTTGGTGTTTGATCCAAATAGTCATATACCCGATCTTGACAAAGCATCAATTTTATACCAGAATATTAAAGAAAAACATTGCAGGTTATTTTTAGAAAGCTGGGCCTCTATAAAAGATACAGAAAGCATAAATAGAAAAATCGACCTACCAGAAATTTATAGAGAATTTATATCTTCCTAAATTATTTAATTATTATTTTTATTTTTATATTTTTTATTATTTTTGCATATATTTATACTTGTAATATATTTTCTATATATATAAAAATGAATGTATGTGTGTCTGTTTGTTTGTTTGTTTGTCCTTTATGCCTGACCAAACCACTCATTGGATCGCCATGAAACTTTGGGAAGTTATTTAGTATAGTACTGGGAAGGTTTCTAGCAAATAAAATTTTTGAAATAACTTTTCGCCTAGAAATAATCAAGATAAATATTCTAATTTATCTGTTATAATTCAACAATCTGCTCTAAATATTATCATGATGATACGATGATTTTGTAGTGTAGAAAATTAGGAAAGACAAAATTCAGGATGACACGGCAATTTATTTGAGACAAGAATAATGATACAATTCAAAGGCAAGATACTATTCCTTTAACTTCCAATTACCGAGGGAACCAATTAATATTGATTTTATTCAACTTATCGAGTATTTTTCAAGGGACCGGGAAAAAATGTTCACTTTATCGAGAGATTCGTTAAACAAACCTTTACTCGGGTAAAACCCGGGCGAAGCCGGGTACATCCATACAAGAATAATGATACAATTCCAAGGCAAGATACTATTCCTTTAACTTCCAATTACCGAGGGAACCAATTAATATTGATTTTATTCAACTTATCGAGTATTTTTCAAGGGACCGGGAAAAAAATGTTCACTTTATCGAGAGATTCGTTAGACAAACTTTTACTCGGGTAAAACCCGGGCGAAGCCGGGTACGTCCGCTAGTACTTTATATTTATCAACACAACATATTGAATCATAATCCCTACTCATTTTTATTTTCTAATATTTATCAATCTTTTCATTTATTTAATCAAATGGTTATTTAATTGTATACTCTTTTAATTATTATTAAATATAACCATTGTACATATATTTTATATATAGTGAAATTTTCATCAGATAGTTTCTTACTTTGATCTTGTATAGCATGAGTGAATCACATGCCCACGTGATTTAGTTTAAATCAAAAGCCTTGATAAAGAGAGGCGTGTTGCCCCTAGAAATATTGGCCGTTTAATAAATTCAGATCCAATATATGCTTTATATTTATTTATAGATATTATTATGGATTGCTCAATCTTTAAAATATATATACGATATATATATATATATATATTAAAAAACGAAAAAAAATAAAAAATAAAAAGATCAGGTGTTGAAATCAATATTAAAAATGGCATATCCTGACCAGGAGCACATGTGCTTTACAGAAGGCAGAGCGCCATCTGGTGGAACGGAAATCAACTAAACATTGATTTAGCCTTTTCCCTGATATTTGGCCAACCCAATTTCTTGATAAATCAAGAAAAGCCATCCAGGAACGCGTTTCGCGCTTTTGGCGCTCGTCAGCGTGGAGTAGCCTGAACCATTGCGACCAAAAAAGATTTTTTGATCCCAATGGCTTCCTGAAAAACCAAGAAATGGGTATTTAAGGCCAAACTTGCGTAAATACGCTTAGCACATTAAATTGGGTTGGCCAAATATCAGGGAACAGGCTAAAACAATGTTTAGTTGATTTCTGTTCCACCAGATGGCGCTTTGCCTTCTGTAAAGCACATGTGCTCCTAGTAAGGATATGCCATTTTTAATATTGATTTCAACACCTGATCTTTTTATCTTTTTTTTTTTAATTAGGTTTTTTAATGTGCTAAGCGTATTTTCGCAAGTTTGGCCTTAAATACCCATTTCTTGGTTTTTCAGGAAGCCATTGGGATCAAAAAATCTTTTTTGGTCGCAATGGTTCAGCCTACTCCACGCTGACGAGCGCCAAAAGCGCGAAACGCGTTCGTGGATGGCTTTTCTTGATTTATCAAGAAATTGGGTTGGCCAAATATCAGGGAACAGGCTAAATCAATGTTTAGTTGATTTCTGTTCCACCAGATGGCGCTTTGCCTTCTGTAAAGCACATGTGCTCTTAGTAAGGATATGCCATTTTTAATATTGATTTCAACACCTGATCTTTTTATCTTTTTTTTTTTTTAATTTCGTTTTTTAATGTGCTAAGCGTATTTTCGCAAGTTTGGCCTTAAATACCCATTTCTTGGTTTTTCAGGAAGCCATTGGGATCAAAAAATATTTTTTGGTCGCAATGGTTCAGCCTACTCCACGCTGACGAGCGCCAAAAGCGCGAAACGCGTTCGTGGATGGCTTTTCTTGATTTATCAAGAAATTGGGTTGGCCAAATATCAGGGAACAGGCTAAATCAATGTTTAGTTAATTTCTGTTCCACCAGATGGCGCTCTGCCTTCTGTAAAGCACATGTGCTCTTAGTAAGGATATGCCATTTTTAATATTGATTTCAACACCTGATCTTTTTATCTTTTTTTTTTTTAATTTCGTTTTTTAATGTGCTAAGCGTATTTTCGCAAGTTTGGCCTTAAATACCCATTTCTTGGTTTTTCAGGAAGCCATTGGGATCAAAAAAAACTTTTTTGGTCGCAATGGTTCAGCCTACTCCACGCTGACGAGCGCCAAAAGCGCGAAACGCGTTCGTGGATGGCTTTTCTTGATTTATCAAGAAATTGGGTTGGCCAAATATCAGGGAACAGGCTAAATCAATGTTTAGTTGATTTCTGTTCCACCAGATGGCGCTCTGCCTTCTGTAAAGCACATGTGCTCCTGGTCAGGATATCCCTTCATTGCAAAAGAACCATTTACACATCAATAATAAGACCAATACTCATATACGGCCACCCAATTTTTATGACAGCACATAAGACCATCCTTAAAAAGCTAGAAGTATTTGAAAATAAAATGATCAGAAAAATCATGTCTCCACCCTGGTTCGTTCGGAACACAATCCTCAGGAACGATCTAAATATCGAAAACATCAATGACTACATTATTAGACAATCATTTAAATTTTACGAAAAATCCGAAAAATTAGAAAATCCCACCTTTAAGGAAGCCACAAACTACAAATGCGGAAAAAGGAAAATAAGGAATTTGAAACCTAGACAAATTCTCCATCAATTAAGCCAGAATGACGAAAAGTGGAAAAAAAGTAAAAACAAACCCACCTTGAATATCAAACAAGCCCGAAAAAACCTTCTCAAGAAAAATATCCCCAAGGACCTGAGAATCCGGACCCAACGACATCATTATAAATTATAATTGTAAATGAACCCCTGTACATAACCACCCCCCTCAGTATATTGTAAATATGATGATCTAGGTTGTTCTTTTTGAACGGCACCTAATAAAGTTATTTGGAACTGGAACTGGAAACTAATGAATTAAGTATGGATTGCTCTATTTTCAAAATATATATATATAATAAATAAAACACTTTACAATGTGTATATTATAGAAAATATTAAAAATAAAAGAGGCATATCCTGACCAGGCTCACATGAGCTTTTCTAGATGGCAAATCGCCATCTAGTGGAGCAAAAATAAACTAAACGGATAGAAAATATATATTTAAAAGTCTAAAATATTTTTTAGAATCAATCTATATATATATATTTTTTATTTTGTGCATTTTTTATTGACTATCTTTAATAAATCCCCTTTTTTATATAGACAAATAAATAAACGGCTATGATGCATATATTGATAAGATAGGACCATATTATTGCTCTACAATAATGTATTATGATGCATTAGCTGGGAGGGTTCACCACTGATGAGCCAGGCCCTCCCATTAATTTTTCCATTGCAGTAAGGACAGTAGAAATCGTTTATTTTTAAAAAGAATCATACGCGTCTATAATAGTTTCGAATTTTGACAATAATGTATGTTTATATTATTATTTTTCAATTATTTTCATATTTTAAAAAGTGGATATTTTATTGAAAGCTTGTAATGTCATAGAGAGAATAAACAATAAATATCATGTGAATGTGGATGTCTAAATATATTTGACGATATATATATTAACAATCAACACGATAAATAACGTTCTATTTGAAGTAACGATAAGTTCAACTGAGCTTCCTATTATATGTGATGTATTTGGATTATTTGGTTTAGTTTAAGATTTCATAAAATATTATTTAATAGCAAAGAATACAAATTACATTTTAATACTGTATTAAGATATGCAGGAATATAAAATAATGAAAACAAGATGATAATAAATTAATATTTACAGATGATATTTAAAGTTTTATAATCATAGAATTTTATGACCAAACATATATAACAATTAGGAAAAAGGCATCTCCTTAACTTTCAGTTGCACGATAAGGAAATGCCTTTTTCTTAATTTATGAACCTTATCCCAGTACAATGTCACATTTGTACTATTTTTCACATATATAACAAGTGTTTCCCCTCTTTTAAAAACTGAATCTGTGAGGTAGTCTTCTTTCTCTGATAGGATACCGTCTTATGTCTTTTGTTCGTTAGCTGAGGGAGGCACTGGATTCGGTTTCTCTAACGCAGAGGACTCAGGTGTAGACTGGAACACTGGGGGGTCTTCACTAGGGGAAGCAGCCTTATTTGAGACGATCTCTGGTACGTTCTTGAGGATTTATTGGCCCTGGTAAGAATACCCCCGGAGCAGAATTTTACAAAATCCATTTTTTTTCTCACTCTATTATCACTTAACTGGATATTATACACTGGTGCCCAAAACTAAGGTAACAGATACTTAATGTTGGTTTATAAAAATATATATAGAATTGTTTTGAACGAAAATATGTAGGTGGATAAATAAACTATAACAAAAAAAGTTGACAAAATACATTTATTGTTGACATTTATTAACAGAGCTATGCAAATTCATGTTAATTAGTCCAAAAGGCAGGTAGAATTTGACAATTGAAAATAAAAACAAGTTTATTGACACTCAGTAAACAGCAAAGTGAGGTTTAAAAATTAGTTTTAAAATAAATAAAAATATTTACAACAGACGAGCCTTCTCCGAAGGGACGTCTTGATCCTATCAGGAGCTTAAAGCAGCCTTGAGTTCAGACAGGCCCTTGCCAATTCTGGATTTCTTGTCTTCAACATGCTCGATGACAATGTTGAGGAATTTGGAGAGAATAATCTTGTTTTCAGGCGAGAGTCGCTCGAGGAGATAATTCTTATCATTGCGGTATAGAACCGCGAACGTGATATTTCTCCTGGTTATATTTTCTTCATATAGGGGGCTCAGAAAAGTAGCTGCATTGTATGTAAATGTATTACATTATTACATTACATGCAAATGTAGCTGCGAGTATCTCGCTTATCTGATTCTCGCGTTCCTCGTCCGTCTCAATGGGTCAAGGAGCGGCCTGGAGCTTATGTGTCGCCGGGGCAGGTAGTGAAAGCGGAGGGGCTACAACAGCTGTAGCTGATTCCTCCTCATGGGGAAAAGCGGGCGCTGGTTCAGCAGGGTGAGGCGCAGTGGAGCGAAGGGGCGAAGTGTGGGCCGCGGAACCATTACTTGGAACATTCACAGATGCAGTAGGGGGTGCTGGTGCAGAAGTCGCGGGTGCTAGCTGGCTGGGCAGCTGAGGCGCAGTCGGTGATGGGACATCAATGGAGAAGACCTGCACAAAACGCTCAGTCAAGCCTTTAATAGCTGGAAAATATGGAGCAGACTTAAGATGTTGGATTCCATTTGATTTAAATAAAAAAGAAATTTAATTTTAAATGAATTGTGGTCCATTATCAGAAATCAATTGTTTTGAAATTTCACATAACGTGAGAACATTTCTAAGAATTTTCATTGCATTTCGATATGTGGTGAATTTATCATTAATAATTAATTATAAAAAACACTTTTTTAAAAAGCTTTTATTTAAAATGCACTAAAAATAACAAAATAAATATTTCTGAAGTATTGCTTTTTTTCTGAAGGTACCATTTAACAAATAAAATAATAGACTTAGAAATAAAAGCGGTGGGGGATGATGATCATTTATGCAGCAAATAGGTATAAATTCAATGAAAGGCATAATCTTGCTAATCATTTGGCTTCATATAAAATCACATTGATCTCAAATTTATTATTATTGTACCCCACCGCTTTTATTTCTAAGTCTATTATTTTATTTGTTAAATGGTACCTTCAGAAAAAAAGCAATACTTCAGAAATATTTATTTTGTTATTTTTAGTGCATTTTAAATAAAAGCTTTTTTAAAAGTGTTTTTTATAATTAATTATTCACGCTATTTTTAGTCGTATATATGCCAGTCCAAAAAAAAAAAAGGCTTATCACTGAGACGACGTTGGCCTTAAATAGCTGCAAGCCTGCTCGCAGCATATTGGTCAATTCCTCGTGGGAGGTCGGAAGTGACGTAAGCAAAATCCGTTACTAACAGAACTGCGTCTGTTTGCTCTCTTTTGGGAACCCTAAATTTATTGAATTATATTACAAAGTTAGAGACACCCAGTGGATTATTTTTAGGGGATTATTGGTACATATAAAATTTGAATTATAATTAAACAATTGATTAAATAGTTAAAAGTAACAACATACTAATTGAAAAAGGGGAAGTATTTAAAAAGGTGTCGTAAAATGTATGGTGGTATATTGTTACACACACACCTATATATATATATAATGAATATAAATATATGCGTGATGATATTGGAATAAGATGACTAAATTATAACAGATAAAATTAATATATTTGTTGGCTTTTCTCATATATTTGCTTGTAATTCCAAGGACGTATTAGATAGGAATCTGAATATTTGGATTTCTAATTCCTTCCATGTCTTGAACATTTATTGACACAATCTTTTGGAAACCTCCAGCATTTTCCGAGTAGATATAATGCAACACATAATATTAAAAAAGAAATATAGATAATGGTGCATTTCCCGCCTTCCCGACCACCCAGAAGTCTGAAAATTAGTACACTTGCATTGTTAATTGGACTGAGCGAGTATTGTGAGTTTCATTATTCTATATGGTTGGAAGCATATTAAAATTAAATATACAAATTTGAAAGGAAATTTGGAAATTTGTCCGTTCTTGGCCAACCTGACAACCCAGAAATCTGAAAATTGGTCAGCTAGCATTGTCATCAGGTTTGAACATGTGTACCAAATTTCATATTTCTAGGTGCCCTATAAGTATATTAAAAATTGATTACAAGATTTGGCGACAGACATCCAGACAGACATGGAGGCAAGTTAAATAAAAGCTTTTAAAAATTCTGGTTATTTAGATAGTTATCCACTAATATCAAAACCATATTATTCATAAATGGACCGCTAAAATCCATATCGATGCGATACCAAGATGTAGGAGCCGTTTTCTATTGATGAACACTTTTCTGTTTAAAGGTATGCTGGTTTATATATATATTTCGTATTGTCTACAAGTTCTAGAGATTTATTCGATTTTCAGGCTACACCAATTGGAATATCGGACCAGTCATTTTGACTATACTTATGTATCCTTGATATAATTCAGTTTTTATTTTATCTCTATATTTCTTTAAAATGATCAGCCAAATGCCTAAAGGTATAATTCCCTTTTCAATAGATAACTAATATTTTCTCAAGTCAAATGAGACCAATTCCGGATGAATTTTATGACTAAACCCTTGCAAGACTCTTTCCTGATGTGTCTAGACAAAAGCGGCAGTTCTTCACTGTTCAATTATTTGAAGTGAATTAAGTCTATAATCTTAATACAATCAGTGTTGTGTGTGTGGTTAGGGGTGTCTTTATACATTAAGTTTTGATGTACGAAAACAAAACTGAAGACCATCGCTACAAGCGTGCAGACATATTTGATACTATTTCTCGCTTGGGACTTAAGATATATTTCAAGGGCTTATTAACTGTTATGAGCGTAAATTTTCTACCAAATAAATAATTACTTAGTTTCTTAAATGTCCAAATTATGCTTGAACATTACCCTTGACAATTTGTGAATATTTATTTTCAGCTTGCGATAAATTCCACGAGATGAAATAAATTGTTCGTTCATTTCCCTCGATATCAATATGCGATAACACAGCGCCAATTTTATATCTGCTTGATTTGGTAATGTATCGTAGGCTATATTAAAATTTGATCGTAAGAGATCATTTCTTTAATTTGTTTAAAAGTTCTTTTTGAGACGACTATTAGACTAACTCCACTTAGTGCCCTTTTTGAGAAGATTATATAAGGGTGATAAAAACCTGCCGCAGTTTTTGTAATATATTTATGATAATAGGTAAAAACCTATATATTCACACACACACGCAAATTCGTTATATTCAAAGGTTAAGGAGCATCCATAATTGCTCTAATTTTATCAACTGCCTTATACAATCCATTCCGATCAATGACCGCAATTAATTACATGACCGCAATATTCCAGACACTCTTTAAATAATTAGTATTTTTCTTTTTATAAGCCTTTTAGGTCATATTCATTTAATCTATTCAAAACCGACCTCAAGTATTTCTATTTATTAGTTTCTGTTTTACTTGTAATTAATATATCGTACAAATAAACTAGCGTAGTTGGTATCCCTTCAATAATTTGTCAAATAATAATATGCCAACGGTGTGTGTTTATTTGTGTTTCTGAGACTAAATCTATGCGCCAAAGGGTAGCCTATTAAATCTATAGAGGCCTTTCGTGTATTGATTAGAGCTATTTCCCTCGATGCAATATCTAGTTCTAATTGCAAGTATGCCGAGACAAATCTGTTTTTTTTTTATTTATTTACCTATTTTCCAAATGAAAAAGAGAGGATGAGTAATATACCTTATATTTTAGGTAAGAGGTATCCTTTAATCCAGGATTTAGGGTTATTTTTTAAAACGCCGCAAATATGAACTTCGCCGTTCTTTTTTTATTTTTGGCAAAATTGGTGTTGCCCATTCACTTTCTTCCACTTTAATTACCACACCTTGGATTTTTTCACAATTACTTTTCAATATAATTTCTCAATGAATGGAACGTTTCTTGATTTGAAGAATTTCGAATTAGAATCCTACTTAAGAACTAGGGGGGAAGCATGGTATTTTCACCATCCTAATATCTGAAGTGTTGAAAGCATTTGAATATTTATTCAGAAGTGAGGCACAGGAGATTTCATTAATATAATTTATGTCTGAAACAATAATATTTAAATCTCCAACATGTAACAAGTAATATCGGCCTATTAGCTTCTTTGATGATGAAGGTAGTTTCTTATTATATCTTCTCGCAAATACATCTATTTTCCCTACGACATTTATTTTGGTAGTCTAGAATGATCTAAGATTTGAATTCTCAGGAGTTAATTTTCTTTACTAGTATTTCTTAACGATATCTACTGTGATTGAAGTGTAATACCTGTCCGTATTAAAATTATCTAAATTTAATTCCAAATAGTATTTTCCATTTGTATTATCTTGGATTTTATTAATATTTTAGATTTTTATTCAACTCAGCCTGTGCTGCACTATATATATAGTTTTAAATTGTATATTTTGAAGAAGAATTGTATTTTTAGTATCATTTTATTTATATATATTGGATTTATGTCACGGCATTTAGATTTTCTGAAGTAACAAAAATTTGATTACTTTAATCACTATGGGAAAAAAACACTTACACTTTAGACCTATTTTTATTTTCATGGACACTTTCATTTTATTTTGTATAATTCCCTTTAGATTATTTTCAGCAGTTTTATATGCTAAAGCGATTTCATATATTTTGTCAAGACGTTCTTCAACACCCTTATTTAATATCTACTCTGTAATTTATCCGACGTAACACCAATTTATCTCTTAACTATTTCGTTAAACTATTTCCAAATTTACAAGAATCTGAAAGTTTCTCAATAATGTTATATGCTCTGCGATGGATTAATTTTCTGCATTCTTTTATGAAACTTGAATTGCAGTAATTACTTTCGGTATAGGTAATTGGTGATGCTGCAACTTATTGACAATTTCATTAAAAGTTTTGGACGCCAAATCGTTTGGTACAAATAGATCTTCGACCTATTTAAGCAATTTTGGACCTGTAATAATTTAAAGGGAATTGAAGTATATTTACTTTGAGGAGTTTCATTTAACTAAAAACGCTGAACGTATAGATTTTAAAGAAAAACTTGGAAGTTTTCGTCTTAATTAAAATCGGAAAATCGACTATATCTGTTGCGCAAGCAAACCATTTTGTATAATTAACGTACCTGAAATAGTTTTGTCCTCGTCGTCAACACCGTGATGCATTTGGGTTATTAAGTTTGATTAAGGGTGTTTTTTACATAAAATATAATTATTATAAAAAAATACAATTTACATTTTAATATTTAGATATTCAGGAATAAAAGAATGTAAACAATATGATGATAAGTTAATATTTACAGATGATATTTAATATTTTATGATCATAGAATTTTATGACCCCCCAAATATATAACAATTCCTTCCTCCTTTAAAAACTGAATCTGTAAGATGATCTTCTTGCTCTGACAGGATACCGCCTCGGTGTCTTGTGCTCCTTAGCTGGCACTGGACCCGGTTCCTCTGACGTAGAGGTCCAAGGGTAGACTAAAACACTGGAGGGTCTCCTTCACTAGGGGAAGCAGCCTTATCTGAGACATTCTTATTGGGAGACTCAAAATATTTTGTGTGAACAAAGTACAAAAATAAGGATATTTATGTACCCGTCAAAATGATCTCGTCAATATTAGGGCCATTTATTTTCCTTCTCCGTAAACTAGCGGACTCGGGTCAATGAGACAACACCAGTTTTGTCAAACTAAGAAGCGCCCACTTAAAAACAATGATTTTGGGCTAATTGTCCTTGTCAGTTCAAGGCAGTCTTTAATTTACTGAGATCTACAAGGGATTAAATGAAATCTTCTCAATCTGCAAAAAAGGTGTTTAGCTGGTGAAAAATCTAGGCCTTATTTATTGTTGAAATATAGATTGAAATTCATCCTCCCGGCATAATTTCCAACTATATTTCAGCTATAGATAAGGACTAGCCACTATTACAGCTAAAATTATCTTTGTAAAATTGAGAAGATTTCATTAAACCATTGTGTATATTGTTACATCATGATTAATGGCGTATTTCTTATATTATTTTTAATATATTTGAAATTTAAATTATATATTTATTTATTTTTATATTCTATGATATTTATTTAAAACAGATTATTTAGATTATCATCATTTGTATTTAGGTACACGTGTGACTTCACTGCTCTCTTTGATGTGAGAAAATAAACAAAAGGATTCTGGAGGCTACTTAAAGAAGACTTATCTCGTTATTCCCTTTTATAAAGTTGTAGGATGGTTGAAACACGCTCTGGTAAAATGCAAGACCCAGCACAGGAGAGAATCAAGGCTGAAGAGTCTGCCAAGCCGCAACTTGGTGCAACAATATCATGGAATAAAGCCCACCCTGGACTGACGATGATCATTAGATAATCTACAAGAAATGGTAAGGGGTAGTGATGTAACCAAATATTTTAATTGCTAAACAAACAACAGAGTATTTATAATAATTAATCATGTGACAATATTATAATTTCAAACGGTTCTATTAATTAATGTAAAACATCTGTTTGTACAAATGAAAGTAGCTGATGGCGTGTGCCATTTATCGGATTAAATACCAACTAATCGTTAACGTTTATTCAAGAATACTGGTCGAATATAAACCCTTTCTTATGATAAATACAAAATTCCGAGCACGTAGTCGTGTTTGAATGTGCACTGATTTCCCAAAAAAAGATTGTTTTTTTACGGATTTTTATAACAATTTTTGGTCCAACCCCACCAGCGAGTGCAAGTAACCAAACGGGGCTCTGGCACATTTGTAAGTGCAAAGTCGAACTGCTTTTCACATGTGTAGACATGTGGTGCGCTTACAGTAAAAAGCAGTCACTAACTACCCACCATGATTATCATGGCCTGTACCACGTGTACTAGGGATACGCAAAAAAAAAATATATATATATATAACAATTTAAAAAAAACGAAACTAAAACTTAAGTGATACGGGAATTTAATATATTTATTATATTATTTTGATAGAAATGAGTTAGATAGATGGAAGCGATACAAGGCTCAGGCCCCGGAAGCAATTACCGGGCCGTATGGCCCACCCCGACACCATAATGACCGGTAACACGTCGCCGCTGATTGCCTCCTACTCCTTCATAATTACCTCGCTGCCGCTCCGATACGTTATTTTTAAGTAAATATTTGCTGATCGTGTCGCAAACTTGCCAGACTCCCATTGTATCGATTTGATTGGAAGACCGGGTTTCTCCAGGAAACCTGCATCCGCTTGGAAAAAATCGTAGATCCCAAATTGAGCAATTATATTTTTGGTTTTTATTTCACTTATAGCTAACATTCATTCCTCCATATTACGGGGATTGCCTTGTGGAGGCTATCTTTGTTTTGGAAATTGTGAAATTATGAAAAAGGCATCTCCTTATCGTGCAACTGAAAGTTTATGATGGCTTGCGCCATCTATCGGAATAAATATCAACTATTCTCGTCGATTTTTAATTATTCCAGAATTGGCCAAATACCCATTCTTGATTATAATAAAAGAAAATAAGACCTAATCCAAATAATTTATTAGTTTGTGACGTTTCGGCAACAACATTGTCACCATCATCAGACAAAAGAATAAATGAGAAAAAATATTACAGCAAGTTCTTATATAGTCCTTTTATCAAGTATTCAAAAAGGCTTTACCATTTTGATTAATCAAGAAAAGCTAACCACGAAAAAAAAAAAAGAAAAAATACTTCGGAAACCTTACTGCAATAAGAAAATTATTTATAAAAACGGAAGGGCTTATTAATATGAACCCTTCCAGTGGTTGACAGTTTAATCTCTCTTCGGCCATTTCTATTATTGTTTCAGAGAGAGAGAGACAATTAACAATTAATATAATTTTATTGGCATCTTCTCAATACAAGAACAAGGTGCAAAATCCGCACAAATCAGGAAATACGAAAGAAAATTAACAAAAATTTAAAAAATCAAAATTAAATATATACACAACAGACTAATCCCTCAATGAAGTAATGTCTGGAATTCAGCTTCACGAGCCGCCCTGAATTCGGATAGCTTCTGGCCTATATAATGGTCACTGTCCTCAACATTTGCTATTGCACAGTCGATGAGCTACGGGAGAACGATCTTTTCCTCGGGCGTAAGTCTGACCAGGACATCCTCCCTATCCTCGGTGCTAAAGACCGCCCATACTGTCATCTCTGTGTCATGACCCAGGGGATGCAGGTCTGAGCGAGGGCCCAGTTTATAAAAATGTCCTTTGACCATATCCTTAACGTACTGAGGAGGCCTTTCAATTTGGGCATTGGAAAAATCCGGGATGCTGGTGAAGGGTGCAGTCTCAGGGGTTTTGTACTTATGGGATGTTGGTATGAGGGTAATCTGCACCAGGGCAGCCTCTGGTGCAGCGTGGTCAAATGCTGCAGGTGGAGGTGCAGCTGTAGCGGTGATGGGAGCAGGCGCATGGGTCTTTACGCTGCTCCTCTGTCGCGAGGCCGAAGAGGGCGCTTGTAGTGACGTCAACCGGTTGGCGTTCGACGCTGGAGAAGGTTCAGTGACCGCAGTCACCTGGGGAGGGATAGAATGGTTCGCCGCAGGCGATGATTCGGCAGGGCTGGAAGTTGTTAAAGCGGAGCTGCTGGATGTTACAGGCCCGTAGGACAGTGGAGTCGACACTGGACACTGCTGAGTGTCCTGGTGACATTTCCTGTTTGTCCCCAAGGGGCAGGTGGCTTGCCGATGTCCATGGCGGCCACATTTGCCACACCTAGGTGATGTAGACGGGTGTAGAGTCTTCTTTAGAGATAATCACTAGCTTGACAGAGAGCTGGTTGAGTTTCTTCCTTCGTTCAGAAGGACGAAGACCTCCCTGTTGCCCGGGATCCGGGTGTAGCTGTCACTACCTTATAGGCCAGGGAAAAATAACCCGGCAGTATGGTCGCAGCGCTCCGACGATGTCTTTCTCCTTAACTGCGATGGCCAGGTTGCCGATTACGATCTTCTCCGCCTTCCTTCTGCACGGGAATGCCCTCAGGAAGCTGTTATTGATGGTGACTCCTTCCTACACCAGATGTTCCGCCTTCTCAATGCTGGCCAGTCCGACCATAACATGGCCAGGCATTTTCCTCAGCTGGTAGACTGAACCCTTCCCCAGCATTTCCTCCAAGGCTTTCATATAGTGCACGGGATGGAAGTCCGCGCACCATTCGATATAGCAGCACTGGTCGAACGATGCTGCCTCAGACCTGGCCTTGTTCAGCGTTAGCTGCTCTCTGGTACTCTTGACGAAGGCCAAGGAATCCCTTGTGACCCTTCGTGTCTCTGCCCACTTGACTTTAAACTGCAAGCGTCCGACTTCACGATCTTGGCTCGTTAGTTTTTGGGTCAGACCCTTTCCTCTTCTGCCGGATTATCCAGATGAGAGGGTCAGAATTCGTTTTTTTTTTATTTTTATCTAGGATCCACATACACAAAGCTGTGCCTTCTTTATACATCATTTACTGCTAAGGGTAAACGACTTTCCTTTTGATGAATCTCTCAAAATATTCAATTATTCAACACAAAACCTAAATATGAAAACACATAAAACTTCTTCATCGCAAGACCTAAATATGAAAACACATCAAACTTCTTTAACTCTATTTCCCGACGACTCACTGTCGACCATTTCAAGGTATGAAGTCTAAATACAATGTGTTAAATTGGTTTCAATTTACTTAAACTTGTCACTTGAACTTAGCATCAAGCTTTTACTTTGAAATGGTCGAATGTGGGCTGCCGAAAGGTTGGGAAGGTAAGTTAAATAAGGTTATATATAAATGATATGTTATTAAAAGAAACACATTGTTTAAACTATTAATTGTTGAAATTTTAATGATAGATGCCAATTAATTTGAAAGAAGGTTATTAATGTGTTTTCACACATTTTATAGTAATCAGCCCACAATAATGTTTAATTTATATATAAACACGAAAAAAGGTAAAGAACTTTATAAAATTAAATATTACATTTCCCATAAAAATATACCATAAAATTAAGTTCTGTCTTTTGACACAGTGCGCGCAAAGCTATCGGACTCGCGTTGGTAACAAAGCAACAACATCAGCTATCGAATACCATAATCAATTTAGCGGAATAAACAAGTATCTACTTGTATCTCTGAAAATTAAATGTATTTTAGTATATAATTTTTCTCTTTTAATTTTAATATATAACAAAATTAAGATAACAACAACAACAACAAAAGCCTTTATTTAGGGTCACTGACCCTATACAGGATTCACCAGAGGTATGCATAAGAACAAAGCGGTGAGACAAAGGAAACAACAATATAAACAGAAGAAAAAAAAGAAAGAGAAAGAGAGAAGCAAGAAAAAACAACACAAAAAGAGTAGCAGTAAGAAAGTGAGGAGTGAGTGTCACTTGACCTTCTTCTGAGATATGGACTTGTGGAAACCATAAAACGTCGTAGCAATATACTTATTCTGGGTCATATTGTCAATTATTGATGGAAGTTAAGCACAGAGTTGCCCAGTTTTGAGCATAAGGGTTCTTCTTTCTTCTTTCAGAGCAGAGCAATCAAAAATATAGTGGGTGATATCATTTTTTAGTTTTGAATTACAGAAGGTACAAATCGGGTCCTCACCGCAAAGCATCTTGGTGTGGTAACAAAATTAAGACAACGATAATCTCCCTATTCGCTATAGAAGAAGAAACACGGGTCGGGGAGAAGAGCTTCTTTTATAAGAAAACGATTGTGCAAGCTTTCGGGAAAGACTCCCTTCTACGGTTACATAATGACACGAGTGGCAATGGTTTATATATGTAAACACATGTTCATGACAATTATTTTTACATAATTCAATTTTTTCTATGCTATATTACTAAACCTTTAAAACAAAGCGTGAAAAGATTGACAAGAAAAAGTATGTGGCACAAATATATAAATATATGCAAATCCAATCATATACTATGGAAGGGAGAAAACAAGTGTAAAAGAGACGAATTCAAATCCAATGATATACTATGGAAGGGAGAAAACAAGTGTAAAAGAGAAGAATTCAAATCCAATGATATACTATGGAAGGGAGAAAACAAGTGTAAAAGAGACGAATTCAAATCCAATCATATACTATGGAAGGGAGAAAACAAGTGTAAAAGAGAAGAATTCAAATCCAATGATATACTATGGAAGGGAGAAAACAAGTGTAAAAGAGACGAATTCAAATCCAATGATATACTATGGAAGGGAGAAAACAAGTGTAAAAGAGACGAATTCAAATCCAATGATATACTATGGAAGGGAGGAAACAAGTGTAAAAGAGAAGAATTCAAATCCAATGATATACTATGGAAGGGAGAAAACAAGTGTAAAAGAGACGAATTCAAATCCAATGATATACTATGGAAGGGAGAAAACAAGTGTAAAAGAGACGAATTCAAATCCAATGATATACTATGGAAGGGAGGAAACTAGTGTAAAAGAGACGAATTCAAATCCAATGATATACTATGGAAGGGAGAAAACAAGTGTAAAAGAGACGAATTCAAATCCAATGATATACTATGGAAGGGAGGAAACTAGTGTAAAAGAGACGAATTCAAATCCAATGATATACTATGGAAGGGAGAAAACAAGTGTAAAAGAGACGAATTCAAATCCAATCATATACTATGGAAGGGAGGAAACAAGTAAAAGAGACGAATTCAAATAGGGGATCGGAATTAGTACAAATATTGGTTATATATATCTGGAAATTCTATCTTTCTATAGCTTCTACGATCTTTTTCTTAGAGTAAGTATTCTCCCCGACTAGAGTTGCTTCTTCAATATAACAAAAATGCGGGGTATATAGTAGATTTATTATAAAATAAATGAAGCTTCCAGGGTTAAGTTTCTTGTACAACTTTTTATATTCAAGCTTTAGTCTAGTACAATAGTAGAGCGGTCTGGAGATTGAAATGGCCAAATTTCTGGGAGGGCTAACCTGTGTGAGCTATGCCATCTCTCTTTCAATTTTTGTTTATTGCAGTATAAGGTATGTAGAAATAACTTTTTATCATACATATACACTCTCATATACAAAGTTTAAGGAAGTATAAAGCCTTTGATGTTTCAGGTCTCTGTTTTTTTTGTTTGTTTTTTTTTTAAAGAGACGGGCAATTTTTTTCACACTTGGTTACTTCGTGTGTCTTCAATAATGGTCACTGTTTATCAAATATCTCTCAAAATTATTGTCTGAATCCTTATACACATTCCTTAAGGTATAAATTCCTTATTTTTTGTCCATGAATGTATATATTGTACAATTTATCATGTATATCGGGATTCAGACAATAACTCAGATTCAGAAATAAATTTGATACACAGTGAACTCTATTGAAGACACACGAGATAACCAAGTGTGAAAAAATTGCCTTTGTCTCCTTAATAAAAAAAGACATTTGCCGTTTTTTCGAGCTAATGACCCTCGTCACTCAAGGGCTTGCCTTGATTTCATGAGATCCACGAGGTATTCATGGGATCCTCAGAAATTGCCGAAGAAGTGTTTCGCTGGGAGAGTTATATGTCCTATCCAATCTATGAGACAGTTTTGTTCACTAATTGTGAGAAGTGAAACAGGTCTCGCGGTATATATAGCCCCGGCTGACACACAAACACTACAATAGCGTGAGCTAAAGAAAGGATTGTTTGCGAAACCAGGCGTCGGTTCGGTCGTCGGGTCGAGGCGCGGCCTAGAGGCGGAAGGAAGCGGGAACACCCCGCGAGGAGAGAGCCCGCACCTTTAATACCAAATAATGAAGCAATTAGTTGCATTAATTACAGCATAGGGACTTCCTTCTTCCTGTCCACTTCTAAGAATGCTACACAAACGCAATAGATACGAAAAAGATTTAGAACGCTAAGTCCCTATTCAACCTAGATCTTAAATACTCGCTCTAGCCTATTTGTAACAAATTTAAAAATCAAATATTTATACTTTAAGTCAAAAATTAAGCCAACACTGAAAGTGTTTTTTTCTTAATCTTCGAAAATTGCGTATAACGCTAAATTAGGAATGGTATGGTGTGTTGAAGATTAGTACATTTTTATATTCTAGATACATCACCTTTAGAAATGTCTTAGACTTAATTATTTTAAACACTAGAATAAGCTTTTCTGAAGGAATAATATTGGAAAATGAAATAAATATATTTATAACCCGGGTTCTCCTGTTTGGAAAATAAATGAGAGAGGTAGAGCTATTGTGGAGATGATGATTCCATTGAATAAAATAATCGTTAATGAAGAAATGACTGAAAATGAAATAAAAGTTTATTCTTCGTTTATTATTTTCTTTTAAAGCAAATCAATTAGATGATAAATCAAGAAAACGCCATTCTTTGCGATCGTAAGGTGATGAGCCTAATTATATCAAACATTTATTATATAGTGCAATATTTGAAGAGAAAAATGGCTATTCAAACCTCACCAGTGTAATTCCCCTCTTTGGACTTCTCTCCCCCATCCCCGGTCATTTATATTTACATTGTACTAGAAATTATAAAACCAGATACACACTTGCCTCACCATGAATTGTTTTCTAATTCTTATCTACCTCTAGACTTCATAGTAGATATTTTCCTTTTTATACCTAGAAATATTTGCTAAATTTATTGTTTTAGATAGTAGTCGTTGGGCGCTAAGGTTAAGTCCCCTGATCTTGGATAAAAATATTCCAGGTTCGAATCTTGTCAGACTAGCTTTTTATAACCATTGTCTTCCATCAATCATTTTTTGACCTAATGAAAAAGCATCGGCCGCTTATTTATCGCGCAAGAGCACGTAAGATGCTAAAACTCGACCCACAATGGGAACAATAAACTATATCAATCTGTTAGCGCTCCCGAGTTAAATAGAATTATTCCTTAGATGATTTAGATTACAATATACGCGGGGCGTGGAGTAAAATGAGTTATTATTAAAACAACAAAAGTATTTTATTGCGATATTTCGTCTTACATAGACATAGTTTCGGAGTCCAAGAAATAAAAAGACAAACAGAAGTATTAATAGTGCCACGTGGAAAATTAGGGAAGACAAACTTCGGGATGGGACAACAATTTATTTCAGGCAAGAACAAACTATGAATGGTAAACAAAAGATAAGCCATGAGGGAAATTTACAGAGTAGCAAAATATAAAGATAAAAATGACCACTCTGTTAATAAAAATAATAAAATTAATAAATACTTTGTTACATAGCTTCTTCCTATGGGAGCTGTGACCCACAGCTAGCAGTTATTGTAGATACTGACATGGATCTGACGTGCTTCTGCCAAGGATTCCATCGAAGTCTTGGAACTTTGTCCCTAGTACCTTTGCGTCCTTTTTCTTGCGGCGTGAAGAGCAGTTTTGTCGTCGTATCGTCTATAGGGGCATCTTCATCTTCGAGGGAAGTCTTGGCTTTAGCACGGCGGTGGAATCCTGGAGTCAGTCTCCGAAAATGTATTTCACAGCACCCATGGCTTCAAGGTCTTCTCGGCGGTCTTCAGTTTGTCTTCCCTAACTTACCCAGCATCTTCACCAAAATTCCACGTGGAAAATTAGGGAAGACAAACTTCGGGATGGGACAACAATTTATTTCAGGCAAGAACAAACTATGAATGGTAAACAAAAGTCACGAGGGAAATTTACAGAGTAGCAAAATATAAACATAAAAAAATGACCACTCTGTTAATAAAAATAATAAAATTATTAAATACTTTGTTACAATAGGTAATCAGCTATTAACAATCTTGGTAGAGAGGCATAACAAGCACGGCGTACTTTCTTGTCATCCTATACGATAGTTTTATTGTGTTGAACTTTGTATTCAACACACTGATAGTACAAGTAGATATGGCTCTCATCAAAGAATCTCATAAAATCAGAGAGAAGGTTGTAAATCTATAACGGGTTGCAGTAATAGATATATGTGAGGCTGCTAATTTTTGTCTTTCACCCTGAAGTAGTAAATAAGGAAAATAATATATACACTCATAGACAAAACTTCAGAAAGTATTTTAAAAGTTCATATAAAGGTAACAATGCGTTTTACGCTAAAGATATCGTTACAACCATTTAAAAACAATCCACTCTTCCAAGATTTGAACCTGAAATCTTAATAGCTCTATTCAGACGCGTTATCTGTTGCACCAAGCCGATTAGGTTTTTCTCGTCTAAGATGTTTTTGACCGGTAAGTATAACTGTGAACACATGCATATTATTGCCACATTTCCCTTTTGGATATACTCAAATGGAAATACAAAATCTTCATCGATATAGTAAGACAAAACAATTGGAATAAGAAGATCTTGAAATTGGGGAAAATATTCAGCCCTAGGCCTACTGTAGAGATCTTTGTACATCTAAGTACGTGGATAATATTATCATTATCGTACTTCGCACATGTGTAAGAATTTAAAATGATTAAAAATATTCTTTGAAACTAGAATTAAAATTTACATAATGAAATTTCCTACTCTGATGATGCTTTAAAGAAATGTTTTAACCATTTCGAACCATTTTATAGCATCTAGAATTCGATAAATTATATATATGCGTCATATATTATTTTATTATTCATTAATAGAAAATGTTGCACAACATTAGACTAACGTTTCTACATTTCACAAAAGGTCTTATTTGAAAGAGAGGTCGAACACCTTTAAAGTATAAACAGGAGCAAAAAGGAATGTGTAAAACAACAAAAAATACAAAATAAATCATTCAAAGAACACCAGATGGTGACAGGTGCCTATTCAACTATTCTTTTTCAACTTAATGAAATGCTAAAATATTTACAGCCAACCGAATTTCCTTCCCGGAAGAAATTTACTCAGCATCTCAGGAATTCTTTGAAAGAAAGCAAGAGAGTATTGCTTTGAATGCATTTCCAAAACATTTCTCTTTACAGGTTTTCTTCATTGTGATTTTTTGTAGCCAAATTAATTTTTGTCGCCAGGTTGCAGGTTCTTCTATTGTTTCATTCTTTTATCATTATAGGTTACCTTTCTTGTCTTAAAATTAAATATGTATTTTTCGACATTTAGTATAGAATACATTAATGATTGTGTCGGTTAATATGGTCCTTACAACCGATATTTCTAAATCTCTTCCTTTAAAAAGAGACATATATATATATAGGAAATATATATATATCGAATGTGTAAAAAATATTAAATAAAATAGATTTCTTAATAGTTTGGCGTGTTCGTTTAACAATAAAGAGGCGATCCCCTAGAAATACATAAGGGCGACCAAATGTTCTTCATTTATTAGAAGTGAAATGGAATTCCTTGTCCGCGTCATTGGCTTTGTCCCCCTAACAAAGCAGGCTTCAATATGGCTGCGTCCAATACCGAGCTGTCATAAATAAACATTTTTCTTACAGAAGATAGATTCGGGAGAAAGAAAATACTTTTATGTAGGCATTCTCACAAGATTATTATATATAGATCTGAATTCAACATTTAATATTTATAAGTAAATTAGGTACGGCATATTATCAATTTATCATACAATTATATAATGCTATCTGCAATGAGACATAAATAAGGAAGAGGTTGTTAAATCAAGCTCACAGAGGCTGATGGATGTAGAAAGGAGCGCCAACATCAATTGGAGCTAAGTACTGCTGACAAAACATGGCTTTGTAATAAATTAGAAGCTGTTCTTTCTCTCCTCTAGAAAGGACATTAGGCGATGCATCAAGCTGATGATGTCTTCCCAACTTTTTCATTAACGATATTTTGCCATTCTTCCTCAAGGTCGGCTTGTCAGGTTAAAGAGAATATATGTTCACCACTCTCTCTAAGTGATGTAAGTATGATCAATGTGAACCCACTAAATCAGAATTTGAAGTAAACATGAACAAGGACATTTTGCTCATTTTAAAATGGTTCGTTTAACC
This sequence comes from Cordylochernes scorpioides, assembly GCA_030710605.1. Taxonomy (NCBI): domain Eukaryota; kingdom Metazoa; phylum Arthropoda; class Arachnida; order Pseudoscorpiones; family Chernetidae; genus Cordylochernes; species Cordylochernes scorpioides. Next base: position 144,850,880 of record CP092886.1, read on the forward strand.
ATTAAGATACGATTTTCTGGCATTAATACTTTTATGTTCAATAAGCTAATGAACGTTCAACACATAACAATGAGAATGCTTTCACATTCATAGAAATTGAATGGTCGTTTCTTATTTATCCATTTTATTGTTTTTCACAGAAGTAATTTCAGATATCCATTGAAGGAAAAATCTAAAGTACCAACTGTAATGTGCTCCATTTTTAAAAACTCGTTGTAGTGATTGTGTGTATTCAGTTTTCCTTAATATACTTCATCCATTGTTAGTATGTATAGACAAATAAAAACTTCAAAAATAAGCTCTAAAATAAGCTATCTTTCTAACATGCGATTTATAAGTTGGAGTTTCTATAACTCAAGGAGACTATAATAACCTTCTGAAATTAGTCTTTTTGTACCTACTCGAGTTAGCCAAAATGACTCAAATATGATAGTGCTGGAGATCACGACGCCTTGCACTTCAAGTTCACAGTATGGCTATATAGGTTAGAACGTCTTACAGGTTGTTAGAGGACCATTTCCATCTACCTGATGAGTTTGGACTTACGCCAGAATAGGAAGATCCATTAAAGGCATTTTATCAAAAAAGATTCATGTAAGTTTGAAACACTAAATTCTAGTGTACTACAAACTCAAAATAGACTACTAAATTCCTTTATTCAATTTTTCCTTTGTGGAGATTTATATAATTAGGAAAGTAAAAATAAGTAATTATGAAATTTTATATCGAGATATATATTTTTGAAAAATAATTTATAAAAGTGTGTTGAAGTTTCTCCAAGTTCAACCAGAATCCTATATTGTTTTTAAAGCTCGTGCAAATAAGCATGTAATATAGGGGCCATACCGATTTATATATACATGTTTTATATACAAGTGCCGATTTATATATATATATACTTGTATTCATTCCAATATGTGCCTTTTGAATATCTAATTTATATATACAGTTAAACCTGTCTAAAGTGCCCCTCTTGGGAGTCACCAAAATAGGGTGCTATAGAGAGGGGGTGCTATAGATAGATAAATTTTAATGTAAATCGCATCGTACTACGTATTTAAAATCGGGCGCTATAGACAGGTTTAACTGTATGTTGAAGGAAAAGGATTATTTGATCTATATCTCATCCACCTAATATATCGATATCTCATTCTATAATTTCAATATTTCAGAATTTGAGAGACAAGTTATAAAATGTTGTTTTCAAATAAATATTTGTTATTATTGTTTTCTTTTTATCTAAGTAGAGAATAAATAAGTAATATTCAAGTGGGACAGCAATAATAGTTGAGTAGGGGGGGAGGAGTTTTCATTAAAGTTGAAACTCTTTCTATAGACGTTCATTTTCTTTTAAAGTTGAAAATATTTCTGTTATCCATATAAAATAGAATTTTCAAATTACAAAAGAATTCTTATCTCTCTCTATATATATAAAATATAGGAAATGATCATTATATGGATTCATTATTATAAAATTTATGTTGTAATTTGGTCCGAAAATTATCCCTGTAACTTCCCCAGGCGTAAATACGCTGAATAAATAAAAGTAAGGGGGAAAAAGAGAGAAAAGGGTCAAGTGACGATATTAAAAATGAAAAGGTCATTTCTTGAACGCTCACATGAGCAATTTAGATGGTTTTTAGATTTATTACTTTTCTCACATATTTAGCGTATTTACGAAATTTTAGCCTTAACTACCCATTTGTTGATTTCTCAGGAAGCTTCTAATACCAAATATTTGGTCGTAGAGGTATATCCCGCATCACCCTGACGAAATCCAACAGCCCGAAACGCGTAAATAGTTAGAAATTTTAATTTATCAAGAAATTTGGTTTGTCAAATATTATGGAACAACCCTAAATCAACGTTTAATTGATTTCTGTTCACTAAATGGCGCTCTGCTATCTAAGATGCTCGTATGAGCTGTCAGGATATGCCCTTTCTATTATATATATATATAAATTTATTTATGTGTGTGTGAAAAATAGAAAAAAAATATGTAAAAAATATATGGATCCTCAAGATTTTATTTTTTTTAAATCGTGGAGCATCTGTATCGCTATTTGAAGAATATTTTGAAGCTTTGATGTCCGCTGTAAAGGTTTCGTAGAAACCTCTCCCGACTCCTGAAAACAGAATGCATATAACGTAAAGAACCAGGCGGTTTATCACAACGGCTCGGGTTGAAGAAGATATTGGTCTGTAAACAAACAGATTATAATTCCTTTTTCGATTCTTCCCTTTCGCAATGAGATATCGATAATGGATTCAAACCTATTCCTAATAAGGATCAAAATAATTGGTTTTCAAAGTCTCTTCCCTTGTATTGTACAAACAAAGTGTAAAATGTCGAGGCCGTAAGCCATTGATTTGCCAGCGTTCAATACCGATTAGTAAGTTGCCAAATAGGATTTCTTATGTTGGCTTCCAATAATTCAATAAGCGGAAATTTATTTTGGAAAGAATACATATATATTTTTACAAAGCTTAAGTCATTATCAGCCGGAATCTCACGATGCTTCAATAAGCACTTCCCTAACACTCACCACCAAGAGAATATTAACAATCGATTTTTCAATATGTTGTTTAATCTGGTCTAGGTTCGGCTCCACCAGATAAAAGACCTACTTGTCATATTTCATAATTCCTCCTATGGAATATCATGCAATCGAAGCCGCCCTTCTACTGATGAGGGTCACAGCCTAGCAAGACTAAGAAGTGGCCATATAAAAATCTTAAAATTTCAAAATGTACAAAAATACTTAAATAACTGCTTGTAATGCAATAGTGCAGAAGCTTCTCCGGAGCATATCTTGTCAAGCTCAGAACTGACAATAGAGGACCTATTTTCCAGGCCTATAACTACCATCGCAAAATTGGAGAGGAGTGGACTTCAGGAATTGGTTTAACCATGGAGATAAGCACCACCACCACCACAACCTAAAACGGCTGACGTTGCCAAAGCTGGTGTTATTGCATCTTCTTTCATCTAATATTGTTTGCTTTGCGCAAAGATAATAATTAAATTGCATTATTTTAAATCATTATTAAACAAAATAGTGCACTTTTACAAATATTTTATTAATTTATTAATGTTGATTCTATTTAACACATAATGTTTACAAAACTATATAGTTTATATTTTAATAGGTGAATAGAAAATTCTAAGAGAGTATTCCACTTCCTAAATGATTAACAAACGCCCATTTAATCTCCTTTTGTCTTCAACCAATAGAACCACTCACATAAATAAGATAACTTTTCAACTAAATATTGTTATTTAAATGATGGTCTTAACCAATCTTTAGGCGAAAACAATTAAATTTTCCTAGAGAAACAATAGGAGATATTAAATGGGAGTTAAATTGGAGGCGTTGAGGGCCATTGTCAGTCTAGACAGTGTCTGAGGCATTGTGCATTGTACTTGGGGAATCCCGCGTTAGCCAATACCCTTGACAAACTTGGCGAAAATAACGTCAGAATCGATCGTTGAAGTCTTTTTTATGAGCGCAGATATATTAAACGTTGGTCAGCATATTGCAATATGCTATTGATAGGTGAAATAAGTCATGTGAAACAGGGTATTGAAACATATTTTATATTTAATCTGTAAAATATTGTAAAGTTATTAATAAGAAAGGAAACTATTTAGCGCGATTTATTCTTTCCCATTAAATATATTTCACTGTCCTTATTGCAAAGTTTAATATTGGTGAAGGCCTGGCTCATCAGTGGTGAACCCTCCGACGGTGTCTACCGTTTAATAGGAGAATGCACCACTGACGAGATAGACCCTGCCAATATTTTTTCTTCGCAGAATGGACAGAAGGAAGATTTCTAAATTGTAATAATTAATTAATAAAAATCGTTTTTAAAATATTTTTAAATCATCTAATTATGTTTATTTTATGGTATCATTTTTTTTTGTTCTAGAGATTAAATTTAATTTCTCTTCTCCTAAATCCAGGGTTTGTTTTAATTAGCTATTCTACAACTGATTCACTGGGTTTGGATGAGCTGGTGTCGTCAATTGGACTTGTCATTTCCTCAACCGAGCATTTATCCTCTTAACTCAACCTGTTATGATTTCAAGAATTTTATCATCATTTATCGCGGATCTTTTTTCAATAATCGTTAGATTAATTTCGTCACTTTTATTTTTGGTGCTGTCTTTCTTCCCCTTTCTATCCATGTCGGTTGCTCTGATGACATGAGGCGTAGAAAAGATTTTATGGCTCTAGATGTTGCTCGACGGAGGCTGTGACCAGTGGCCTGGCTCATATGATGATGCAAAGAGGTCGTAAGAAAACCGCGCAGGAGTAACGGCGCTGTTCCAGAAGTGGTTGACTCGAGGCAGGCAGCAGGCGATGGCTTGTAACACCTCTCTCTATCAATGCAGGATCTTTTTTGCACAAGAGCAGTTCAATATATTTTTTACTTTGAAAAATATAGAAGATCGCGCCATAGTTTATATTCCTAAATGAGAGCTAAAATGTATAGAATAATAGAACAAATGTTTTCTTTATCTCCAAGTATAGATTATGCAGTAAAGGTTAGAGAGAGATGACCTATCTTTAAATCAAGTGTTAAGTCGTTGTTGTCTGATTATTCCTGATTACTTGCTAAAGGTGAGCAAGAATTCGGTCTGTTACTGCAGAGAATGATCTACCTGGCTTCACTTTGTCCCTGATTCGGAAACAATCAGTCTGTAAGCATTAAACTCATCTCCATATCGTGCTTCTATCCTGTTTCCTTTTCATAAACAGTCTGATACTTTGAACGAATTACTATGGCTGAAGTGTGCCTGGACCCCAACAGGAGCATCGACTATTGTCGGATTCTTGTGCTCGCTTCAGCCTCCATTTTTGGAATTAGATTTATACATCAGATAAGTTACTTCTAATAAAACATTTGGAGAGAGCGGTGAATATTTAAAACATCAGCAAAAATTATTTCGTTATGCTAGCTATTATGAATATGAAACAACCCACAATAATTATTTAAAGATGGGATTATTTTGGATTGAATAATATTTCAATTGATTAATCTTCCGTATTTTACGATGTTTTTTTTTAAGATGCAGACGTTCACGTAGCTCACCTTCAGCACGCGACTTGCTGTGTTTCAAAACAAATTTTACAAAACAACTAATAAAGACCGATGATTGGTGTCCATCGTAATATTATAAATATTATTTAATTCAAAATATATCCCAACTTTAAGTAGATAATATTTGTACACCTTTTATACTATGGCGGATTGGGCATTACCTTTTGACTGAGACTCTTGTATACACTGCGTGACATTGAAAATGGAACACCAAGAAATAGTGGCCAGAAAGTGATGAAACTCGGCAGACAGAGAGAGACAGGGACGAACAATAAGTGATCTTTATTTCAAAATGATAGTCATAATACAGAGCGAGAACGGCGTCGGCTTAGTAGCAAGTAGGACCACCGCGGACGGCGATGCACGCAGCAACACGTCTAGGTAGAGAGTCAATCAGAGTACGGATGGCGTCCTGAGGGATGGCTCTCCATTCCCTCTCAACCATTTGCCACAGTTCGTCTTCTGAACGCGGCTGTGGCAAGGCATGCAAATGGCGTCCAATGATATCCCAGACGTGCTCGATTGGTGAGAGATTAGGAGAGTACGGTGGCCAGGGAAGCATCTGTACATCTTGCAGAGCTTGTTGGCTAATGCGAGCAGTGTGCGGTCGGGCGTTATCCTGCTGATAAAGGGCATTGGGTACCCCCTGAAGGTAGGGGAGTGTCACCGGTCGCAGCACATCATCAACGTATCGTTTTGTCTGTCATAGTGCCCTGAATACGAAGTAAAGGTGACCTGGAATCATACGCGATTGCGCCCCAAACCATGATTCCACGTTGTCGCACGGTGGGGCGTTCCACAATTGCTGCCGGATTGGACCTTTCTCCACGTTGACGCCACACGCGTACACGGCGACTATCACTGGACAAGCAGAAACGCGACTCATCTGAGAACACGACCCTGTGCCATTCTGTCATCCACGTCGATCTAGCCCGGCACCATTCCAAACGTTGGCGCCTATTCGGTGGGGTCAATGGCAGTCTTCTTAGCGGACGGCATGCGTGCAAGCCATTAGCAACCAATCGACGGGAAATGGTTCTGGTCGAGATGGAATGATCTAGGGTGTCTTGCACATGTTGCAGGATGGCGGTACAAGTGGCTTGTGGGGCCGCCACTGCTTGTCGAAGGATACGCCGATCCACACGTGCTGACGTCACTCTGGTTGCACCGACATTCCTATAAATTGCCACATTTCCTTGTTCCAACCATCTTCTCCACAGTCGGTGCACCGTGGACGCATCAAGGTGTGTATCAGCTGCGATTTGACGTATGGACCAACCTGCCCTTTTCAGTCCGATCACCATGCCCCTCGCAAAAGCGTCTGTCTGCTTGAACTGCCTCCGTTTACGATGACCTGGCATTCTCTGTTATTACACGTGTCTTTTGACACAAGAACAAAATTTCTACAATGATTTTCCTTGAAGAAATAACGACACGAATACTGTCCTTTCTGCAAGTTCCTTCCCTTATATCTTACTCCATGTGCGCACGAGAGCTGCGCATTTTACATCATTTGCATAACTCGGTTAGGCGCGTCTACCCTGAAATTTGCATAATTTTCTGGCCACTATTTCTTGGTGTTCCATTTTCAATGTCACGCAGTGTGTATTTATTAAAGAAAAAACAATAGAAAAAAAATATTTAGAAAAAAATAATTAGTGGATGGCATTTCTTTATTCATCAAGAAATTGGGTAGGCTAAATATCAGGGAACAGGTTAAATCAATAAATAGTTGATTTTTGTTCCACCAGATGGCGCTCTGCCTTCTGAAAAGCACATGTGCTCCTGGTCAGGATATGCCTATTTTGTTTTTAATATTTATTAATTTATAATGCTTCATACATTTAATTATATATCATCTTTTTGCAGATTTAAGTTCCAATTAGAGGATGAATTCACTGATCAATATTCCAACTTTCTGTACACTACCTTCATGTTAGGTGAAAAAGTGTGTTTTGAGAATTTTTCGCTTTAATCGCGGTATCATCGTATTGATCGTGAATGCTGCATAACTAAGCTAAAATCAATCATTATGTCTGCACATAATTCACAATAAATTGTATTTTATAGTGTATTTATATTCTATATATATTTAATATATATTTTATACTTTAGTTTTGAGTCTATAAAAACTTGAAGTCGTCATAAAAAATATGTTTTATTTGTTAGGAGCATAGATAAGATGTGAGGGACACCAAGTGGTTGCTAATAAAACAACGATATTTTACGAGGCTGAGGTTTCAAATTTGTAAAAGTTCGGATGTTTTAAATTAATAGATTTCTTTAGAGTTCTCATCAATAATTTTACACCATTTTATGGCAGCCTTATTTCCAGATAAGGGCGCGTTTTATTCTTTTGCTTGATTTGATCATAAACTTGTTCGTGTAGAGCTAACCTAGCATGGAGATATTCGAATATTTTATCGTTAAAGCTAAGATTGAACTAGAAACTCTGTAGTTGTAAACATGACCTATTTCGTTAGATTCACGTTTATGTGGCAATATGCGCTAAGTATTTGGCAATTCGCTCACATTAACCTAGTCGGTTATTGATATATCTATAGACAGGTCACTTTTAATGTAAATCGCATTGTACCACGTATTTAAAATCGGGTGCTATAGAGAGGGAGGCGCTATTTAGAGGGGGCGCTATAGACAGGTTTAACTGTATATATAAAAAATACAATTTTGCACATAGTACTTAGGGATAATAATACAGTTAAACCTGTCTATAGCACCCCCTCTTGGTACTGACCAAAATAGGGTGCTATAGAGAGGGGGTGCTATAGACAGGTCACTTTTAATGTAAAATGTTTACATTTTAATGTTTAAAATCGGGCGCTATAAAAAACGGAAGGCGCTATTTAGAGAGGGCGCTGTAGACAGGTTTAACTGTATTATATTTATTATTTATTATTTATTTATTATTATTTTAAATCGTACATTTATAATTGTACATTTACATATAATTGTACAAATGTATGTAATTCTGCTGTCCTCAAAGCTTATGTCCATAGTTCATCTAAAATACCCATTCCAAGAGTCTAGCATCAGTATCACTATAAAAGGAAGATCGAAAAATGCAATATAACAGCGGTATGGTAGATTAAACTGGCAAAACCGCTGAGAGGGTTCACCACTGATGAGCCAGGGCCTTCCATTTATTTTTCCATTGCAGTAAAGACAGTAGAAATTGTTTATTTAAAAAAAGAATCATACGCGTCTATAATAGTTTCGAGTTTTGATATATGTTGGGTTAATAACGCTAGGATTCAGAATTATCAAATGTTTATATAACAGAATATATTATAAATTATCTTGAAGATAGAGGTTGCCTGGCCGGCATTTATCGTTCTGTAAAAATAATAGACACTTCGGCCAGTTAGAGTTTTTTATTTTCTTAACGTTTCAACAAAATTCTTTTGTCTTCGTCAGGAGAAATAAATGAAAATAAAGCATTTGGCAATCATTTTTTAACGCCTTGCTAAATGCTGTATTTTTATTTATTTCTTCTGACGAAGACAAAATATTTTTGTTGAAACGCTGAGAAAATAAAAAACCTCTAACTGGTCGAAGTGTCTATTATTTTTACAGAAAAAATAATATAAATTGTATACTTCACTATAATATTCGCGCAGGGTTATTCCGATGATGTCAAGAAATATTTCTAACGGTCTAATTAGTGTCAACGTCTAATCGAGTTTCATATTAAATACAGGAACATGTATTAGAGTTTCGGTATTTTCAATTTTTTGTATATGTTAAAATATATTTTTATTTTGTATGATTTTTCTATTTTGCCTTTTTAAACGAATTGTTTTTCAAAATAAAAAAAAAATAATATTTGATTATTTTATCCCTGTATTAGAGGGATCTGATGTTCTATCTTCTTATTCTGGTATAATTCTAAATGTTAGATTGTGATTAACAGATCGTTTTATTAAACCTTTTGTGCTAATTTTTATTTTTTATATGTATATATGAAAAAACAATAAAAAATAAAATATATATAAGCAAAGGTCGTCTTTCCCGTCAAAATAGACGCCATCTATTGACAGTCTACAATCATGGACAAAACTTAAAGAAATTCTACCTTTTAGTATGTATATCGGTATCCAGACAATAAATCTGAAAATATTTGAAACACAGTGACTATTATTGAAGACAGACGAGATAAACAAATGTGAGCAAAATTGCCTCTGTCTCTTTCAAAAAAAAAAACAGATATACGGCGACTTCAAAGGTTTTCCGCTACCTTAAGTTTCGTCCATTAGTGTATTTAGACGGGAGAGGCGACTTTTGATTTGTAGATCATTCCCCACCCCCCCCCCTCCCACCATGGTTTACATCTCTTTTTTTTTCTGCTACAGATATGGCTTATCCACTCTACCAGCTAAACACCTCTTTGACAGATGATGAAGATTTCATTTTATTCCTTGAGAAAATCTCATGAAATCAAAGCCAACTCTGGACTGACGAAGGCCATTAGCCCGAAACCGTAGTCTCTAGGTGGCGGCTTCTCAGTTTTCCAAAGCTGGTGTTGTGGCTTGACTTCGAATTTCATTGAGCATTTCACTTATTAATTTCCATTTAGTAATAAAATTATAATATCCGAAATAGATTTCAGAAGCGTAATGTACAGAATATTTTTCCTATAAAAAGTCCCTTCGATCATAAACTCTTACTTTCATTTTAGCCATATATTATTATACTAATTATTTAAAACAAAACATCTTTAAACCAAGGCTTAATATCGAATTTCTATTTGATCTTCATTTCTACCTCCATTAAAGTCAATATTAAAAGATTTCAAAAAGCGAGGGTATATATCCTGAAACCAAATTATAACCCCGGCTTATGTAATCGAGAGGACTTCTATATATGCATATGATTCTCCAATCTTCAGCTAACCTCTTAAAATTTTCATAAGCCTACTTCCGTTGATATTATAAATATAGTTCTGATATCGTACCTATTCCCGCTTTTGATGAAGATATAAGTTTTCTCGTGTTATTTCTTCCATAAGAGATATTTGTGAATATATATTATCTGATATAATTATATGTGATCTCATTTTTTTTGTCACATAGATTTGCATTGCTATTGTAAAATTCCTATGAGAAACGTGAATAAATATAGATGGAGAATATTGTCTTGGCCTTGATTCTTAGCACATTCTTGGAAGACACGCTCGTCCATCCCTAAGCGCGTTACAAAGAACGAGCGCTGTTGGCTACGTGACGGTATAAACTGGCCCTTTCTGATAACAAAAACCTGGATCAAATTTCGCATTGAACACTTTTCTGAAAATAAAATGCCTTAATAATCCGTTATTATTTCACAAGTCCTTTTCAACCTGTGAGTTTAAGTAGACAAATGAGCCTCTGGCATCGTAGAAGAAAAAATTTCGGAATCTTTACATAGGTAAACATGCGGTGCTCCTACAGTCGCTAACTACCCCCACACCAGGATTAACATAACCTGTAAGACGTGTACATGGGATCAGTAGCATCTTATTTTAGACCGAAGCACGTTTACAGGTATGTCACTACACCTACACTATATTTAATAATAATTGTCTGGGGCCCGGCGGATCATCATTGATAAATTATTTCATCGGATGAGAACATTTCGAGGTAGAAGTTGTCAGATGATCTCACAACAATTACTTATCTTGTTACGTTGAGGGTGTCGTTAGGTTGGAATTATGGAACAAGTCCTTCTCTTTAAGCATCTCTCTTCTAATCTTTAATCTGTTTTCTCTATCAAACTACAAAACAATTGTCTTAAAACTCTTAAACTTCTTAAAGCGCACTGGATCTGATATAATTAGGCGATTCTCTTTTAAAATGTTTTATATGAGAGAGGGAGCGTTTTATATTGTACTTATATGTTTAAAGAATTCAGGATGCTATGGATTTGAACTATTGCCGTCCTGTAATTGGAAATCCGAGAGAAAAGATGTTACGTGAAAGCGCGTGAAGAGCCAAATCGTAAAAAAATTGACGACCAAAATATTTTTAAATAAAAACAAACGATAGCAATGCGTCTCTTTATACATAAAATTTTTAATATGCTACATACTCACAGTCGTCAGAACACTCACGAAAAGAACACATACACACTGCTCCACCCCAGCCTTCAAAAAATTAGAAAAGACAACCATCATCAGTAATCTAACAGCAAGTGGCTATCCACTTCCCTTCATACTTAGACATAGTTTCAACCCTTCCAAACACACTCAGCCCGTAGTAAACCGTAACACCTGTATTATACCTTATTCCTTTGAAAATCAATCAATAGCCCTCTCCCTCAAGAAATTTGGTTTAAGAACCTTTTTCACCAACCACCTCTCAATAGGCCAAATACTCCGGAACCCCATCACCAAATCTAATATTAAGAAACGTCCCGACCAGCAACCATATGCCATTTACTCCATAGGTTGCCAAGATTGCAACGCTAAATATGTGGGTGAGACTGGCCGTTTCATTTACAACAGAATTTCCGAGCACAACAGAAATATAATAAACAAAGATCCCAAATCTTTGATCTTTCAGCATACCTCTAAAACCGGCCATGCCTTTAACCTTTCCGACCCAACCTGTCATTACCACAACATCAAATCCAAATATCAAAGATTATTAATAGAATCCTTCGTCTCTCAAGATTTAAACAGTATCAACAGGCGTATAGAACTACCATCTCAGTACCACTCATTCAAAAAACAGCCCAGCCATTAGAATAAAAGGACCAATTGACTATAAAAGAAAAGAAAACAAACTGAGCTTTGGACAGAGATGAAACAACAGCAGCCTGGCCACGAGAAAACGTGAACTCGTGAAATGTGTTTATATTTATTTTATTTTATATTTTATTCTCTATCTTCGTTGGTGTATATAAATAATAATTTACATTTATATATATATTCTTTCTCTCAATTTACAGCTTGGCCTGTTGAAGGATCGATAAGATCCGAAAGCTAGCATATTAAAAATTTTATGTATAAAGAGACGCATTGCTATCGTTTGTTTTTATTTAATAATTTATAGCAATTCTTTTGTCTATTTACAAAATATTTTTAATCACCGGGGAAAGGTTTCGCGTCAAGAGGTGCTGAAAATACGTTCATTCAAGTTCAGAGTCAATTTGTAACTTGGAAGATCAGACATGATACGCCATTTTTAAAGGAAGAAATCCAAAGTATATCGTGGATTTATTCTCAAGTGTCATGATTGAAAAACTGATAGGTGATCTGGAAAAAGACGAAATAAAATATAAAGCGTCAGGCGATAATGTTCAAGGAAAAAAAATGAATTTAATCAGAAATACTACAGGAGAATTTGAATGTTTAGTTGGAAATGTCAATCAGATATTGAGGAAGAAGTTGGGATATTGAAAAATATCGGAGAAAGTAAGTATTTCTAAATGTGTGTGTGATAAAAAGGTCAGGCCTCTTTGAAGGCATAAAAGAAGTATTGACGATTCAGATGCGCAAAATTTCAGATCATGACAGCATTATCACGCTGAGTAGTATCTCGCCCTTTCCCACTTTCTCACTCATGACTCAGCAGGAATAGTAGTTTTAACATATTCGAGTCCTTCTATAATCCTCCTGACGTCCAATATATTTGGGTAAAGTAATTGAAGGAAAATATTAGCGTGGAAGGAATCTGTATTCCATTTCTCCACAAATCTATGTACGCTAATGGCTGAAAGATATCGGCACCAATATGAAGGCTGATACCTTGCCTTAATCAAAATTAAATGAAGGAAGGTTACTGGTCAGATCAACGTCCATTACGTTCAAAATCATCAATCAGCACCTTGAGGCTAAAAAATATATTTTTTTGCAAAAATGACAACGCACTCAACTTTCTGGAAGTTCATTTTGGTCATACCTCAACACCCCGGTTTACTTAACGAGATGGAAGACCAACAACACCGATCAGGACATCAACCGGATTCATTATTTCTTGCACAAAGTGGATGACGCCTTTGTACGGAAGCTAGGGATGGGAATAAAGAAGAGAATCTAAAATGTACGACGACGCGTTATAGAAGTAAATTTACCTCATAGATAGTATTTTCCTGCAGGATAATGATCTGAAAAATAATCACCTTTGTTTAAAAAATAAACGCTGAAAATAAGCGCCGTATATTGACTGTCTCCAAATTTGGCGAATTTGGGTCGGTGAGAAAGGCACAACATCAGCGTTGGCAAACCCAGAAAAGGCCGACCTGGAGATCATAGTTTCAATTCATGGCTGGCCTTTATTTAGTGATATCCACCAGGGATTCATAAATTCTTAAGAATTTCCCAAATAGGTGTTTAGTTACAAAGAGGCCAATTCTATGGCTAAGACATGTTCTATGTGGACGGAAGGCTATTCATCAATGAGAGGAATGGCCACGTCTCCCGTCAAAATATTCGCTAAAACTAAGCTGGTGTTATGACTGTAACCGACCCGAGTCCGATAGTTTGCGGAAATGGTCAATATATAGCGCGTAGTTCTAAGTCTATTTTGACATAAGAGAAGTCACTTTACTTCTTATAGATATAAAACTCGCATTTTATTACAATAAGTAATTGTTACTTTATATACTGAGTTATTTCTTTTTATTATATAATTATTGTTTGAAAGAAATTAGAACGAAACTATAACTTTATATATATTATAAAAATATTTTACAATTAAAAAATATATATTTTTTAATTTTCATTCTTTGATAATTCTACATTTTTTTACCATAGAGTCTAAAACTCTATATACGCCACTTTTTAAATATTGTATTGTAAATATATATAGTAAACTCACCTATTTTTAAAATTTCACAAATAAAGATTTAATTTAAAAATTCTATATAGCTGTGAGAAATGTTTTATTGTAATTTTATTCAAGTAATTTAAAATAAAACTACTTCATAGTAAATGATTATTTTTTCTACTTTTCTATTATCACGACTGCCCCTTCAAATCTTCATATTAAAAAAATAAATCATAAGAGTAAGCCGACAAATTTATCATAACATATATATAACGCACATTTTTCCCCCTTTCAATATCATAAATATTTTAAATATGTAAATAATAATTTTTGTATATAAAAATAGTATTTATAATTAATTCATTAACGTGATACTCCTGTTGAAGGACTGACAAGTCCGAAAGCTTGAAATTAAAGGTTGTACAAGAAACTTATCCCTGGAAGATTTATTTATTTTATAATATATATATATATAAAGGTGTTCAGAGATTATATCCGAATACCCGTTAAATATGTATAAAAGGGCTCTATAGATGTTACAAAATTTGAATCAAATTCGTTTGAAAAATGTTTCCAATAAAATGTATAATGCGTTTGAATATTTGTTATGATATCAATAGTAGAAAGATTTCTACGAAGAGATGGGAAGATTTAGGAATTTTATACAACTATCTTCAACAAATCACTAAAGGGGAATATTCATTTTTGTTCCATTTTTGTTCCATATTTTTTCAATAGATTTTTTATGAAAGGGTTTCCGGTATATATAGAAAATACAGTTCGTTGAAATTAACTAAAAATTCCTTGAAAAACATCAAATTTTAATTCGGTATAATTGGTGTGCTTTTAATTAATTCCCAGAGGAACCTTTTTTGATTTAAAAACAATTTTATCTTCGTTATCTAATTGTTTTTCATTTTCTGTTAATCTCCTCGTATTCCCCAATGGTCCTAATCATTTCTCCCTAGAGCTCTACAAGTGTTGAGGACGTAATTAAAGGAAGTTCCTCACATGTTGAGCTTGTGTAGAGGGGCTACACAGAAATTCAATTTTAAAACCTTTTAAATGAACATCTCGTTATCGGTAAGACCTCATTAAAACACGAGCGACCTTGAGAGTTAGAATTGATCAAGAAGGGATGTTCTGTGGTGGAGTCCCAATTATACGAATGATCTTATTTCCAATTATCTTCCAGTCGATACTGTTTATATAAGAAAGCTGAAGCAACACTATAAGCTCTCTCTCGGTCTTAAATATATTTATCTTTCATATCTGGTAATAAGAAGAAAGTTCTTCCGTTTCTTCTCCACATCGATTATTTTCCTTCGTCCTCTCTCTATGTTTTATTAGGTTTTAAGGAGATTCTCCAACATAGTTTATATGTGCATATTTATCTTCAGGGTTTCGTGCTTACACGGCTAAAGTTTAAGAAAACTGTAAATAAAGTTGGAACGAAACAAAATATGTAAGGCTATTACAATATTCAAATTTCTTTGGCTACTTTGAACCTCAATAAGGTAAAGTTTTAAATTAAATTGGGTTATTTTTTCTTTCCCGCTTGTGCAATATTATTTTATATACCTGTAAGATATTGTGACAAAATTAAATTTTAAAAAACTTACTGTTTATTGAGATTAACATAGTAAAATACCACTAAGTGAATTATTTGAAGTTTGTTTTTAATATCAGCACCTGAACTTTTTCTATTTTTTTTTCTTATTTGTGTGTGTAATTATAATTGAAACTATTACAGCTGAACCTTTCGCTAAGTAAAAGTCTAAAAATACTGGATGATTAGACTTTACTGATAAAGCAGGCCTTTTTAACCTTATGTACCACAGTATATAAATAACGATTGAGGAATCTTGACTAGAATATCGTTTAAAGTATTCTTCCCTATACATATAGTGGTAGTGGTACTAATCCTAAGTATTCTAAGATCATCATGGTGGGTAGTAAGAGCCTTCTAGTACTGCCACATGTCTACGCATGGAGAAGGTAGTTCGACTTTTTCACTTGCAACTGTGCCAGAGCCCCGTTTGGATACTCGCACTTACTAATTGGATTGTATTTTTGGCTGGTCCAAAAACTAAAATAGAATTACCCGTTTTCTCTTCATCACACCACTTAACAATTAGCATATAATAATAATAACCAATTGACTAATTTACATAGCAATAATATTTCTTAAATAATAAAATATAAAACTTCATAAATAATCCTAGATATGCATAAAAAGCTTATATATATATGTATAAATAAATATAGGGCATATACTGGATATAAATTATTAATCAGCTAGTATTTCTAGGGGCAACACGCCTCTCTTTATCAAGGCTTTTCTTTGAGTTAAACTAAATCACGTGGGTATGAGATCCACTCACGCTATACAAAACCAAAGCGAGAAACCATTTAAAGAAGATATATATATCTGTACATACATGACTACTTGAAATTGTATCCATTATTCATGTAGAAGGGCAACTTGCGCCCGAAAGCTCGAATTGATTTTTCAAATAAAGAAACTTATCCTTTTTGAATCTATTTGTTATTATAATTATTGAAGGGATTATTCGTCTTAAATCAATGTTTAGTTGATTTCTGTTCCACCAGATGGCGCTCTGCCTTCTGAAAAGCACATGTGCTCCTGGTCAGGATATGCCTTTTTTATTTTTAATATCAACACCTGACCCACTTATTATTTATTTTTTTCTGTTGTTTTTTTTCATATATATATATATAGAAATTGATCAATACATATATAGATCTTTAATTAAAAAGGCATATGAATAAGCGATGCAACTCTTCCTGTTTAGATAATCAAATATAGTGAAGCACGAAGGAAGATGAGTTTCTTTTTAATAAACTCGAGCAAGCTTTCGGGCCACACGCCCTTCTACTGGCAAAAAACTAAGATATTCAAAGAGATACAAGCCTATTTATACTATGATAAGCAATATTTTAGCATATTTACATTTTTTCTTATAGGAGGAGAAGCAAAATACAACTATGATTACAATTAAGATATGCAAATATAGGGAAAAAAGACAATGAGGTAAATTCTAAATCTGACACATTAGGGAAGACAGGAATATCACTGTGAAGGGAAGACAGAATAAACAGATTAAACACATCAGGACAGGAATACTTTATAAATATCTGGTATGTCTATTTTTCTATTAAAACTGTTCAGATTGACAGAGGTTATAGCTTCCAACACCAATCTTTGGTGTTGGTTTGGGACGTGATGGTAGTGGATGGTCGGCTGGCTGAGGTTGAATTTGTGGCCTGTGGAAGACATGTGTTGGTAGAGTAAGGAGCGGGGGTCACTGTTTCTAATATTCCTTTTGTGTTCTAAAATTCTAAGAGCCACGTTTCTACCTGTCTCACCCACATATGTGGCAGCACATTGCGTGCATGAGACAGAGTAGACCGCGCTGGTACTATGGAGGAGTTCAGGGGGCGAGTCTGATGTGGTTAAGGGATGTCTGAGGTGTGTGGATAAATTTTGGGTATTACTGAAATATGTGTGGATGCCATATGTTTTAAGGATTCTTGAGATGTTAACTGTGTGGGAGGAAAAGGGTAAAACAAATGTCGATCTGTAGACTGTTGGAGGGTTGGGGGGACTAAGCCTGTAAGTGTGTCTATTAATAAAAGGAAGTGAGAAATCTGCTGAGGTGAGATTCGAGATTATATTTTCTTTTTCTATAGATTTAAAGATGGAGAGGGAACAATGGGTGTGGATGCGCTCAGTCAGGGCCTTTACAATATATATTGGATTAATATATAATATTTTTCCAATATTTCAGTTGGCTGAACTCAAAGTATAGGCAAAAAATATTTTTAACTTAATACTATTGACGTTATTTGGCGCTGAGTTTGTTGTTGACATTGATATGTTATAATACCTTGAAAACGGCTGGCGTTCAGCCAACTGAAATATTGGTAAATATATTTTAATCCAATACATGCTATTTTAATCATATATATATATATAAAGCTCATGTGGTCAGGATATGCCTTTTTAATATATATATTAAATATAGAAAAATATTATTTCATTTTTGAATTAAAATTTATAGAAAAAATTGCTCCGTTGGATCGACCGCCAAGGTCACACTTCCCCTATAAAAACTCATTGTTGTTGTTTCCCGATGGCCGGCTAAAACCTTTGTAATTATGTAAATAATCTTTTGTTTTCCTTGTTCTACTCGCCTTAAGACAGGCAGTACTTTTATCAAATTATGTTTTTTATACATTCCTTTAGTTCAATTAAAGCTATTTTGATAACTATTTTTATTAATATTATTTAATTATTACCACGACTGCAGAAAAATATCACACATACTCGTGGATTTCAAGATCAAGTAAATGCTCAACAATATTCTCTATTATCAAAATAATCAGCATCAAATAATAATTCTATATAACTCTAATATTAAAAAATCAACAGGAAATATTTTCTTTTTCCTAACATATATAGGTTTAATATAATTATTATTAAAGAATATATAATAATATATTAAAGAAATCCTTAGAATAAATTGATATCGAATTAAAGGTATAATATCAGTATATAGAAAGATATTACCGAATAATAATATTATATATAAAGTAGCGTTCTATCTATAACTAGTGGATGTAGCCGTCTTTGCCCGGGTTTTACTCGAGTGAAAGTTAGCTCAAAGAATATCTGATAAAAAAATATTTTCCGAGCAAACATACTCTCTCTACTGAATCGATTTGTATGAAAACATTTATATATAAATATCTTTATAAAAATCGATTCAGTAGAGAGTGGATATTTGCTGAGATTTTTATGGATTTTTATATAGATATATATATATCCTTATTTTGCTTATTTATATATATATATGTGGTGAGGTAAGTCGATCCTGTAGGATGACTGTAGTGTATTGGTCAAATGCAGTCGTTGTGGCCTCAATGTTGGAGTGGGTTCAGGCGTGTATGTATTGCACCAAAGAACGAGACATGGTAGATGTCACCACGGAGATGGCAAAGAGTGAGTCCAGCCGACACCAGTTTAGGGGAGAACTGTCTAGAGACGTCCGCAAGTCTCGTCCCCAAGCCCGACTAACCGTGTTTATAAAAAAAAACAAAGGGGGCTGTGGGGGCCCGCCGCTGGAATGTCGCACCCCACCGCCGACGAGACAAAAATGCAGACGGTCGTAAATTTCCAGGACTGCGGGGAATCTAGCGGGGCCCTTCTGGCATCGGCTGACGCTCACTCGAAATTTTATTTGTCACACTTTGGCAATTACATTATACATTTACACAATACATGGAGACATAGATGTATTGGGATATATTACAACAGTTTATGCCCCGGTTGATGAAAATTAGGTTATGGTGATTATATATGAAATCATAAGATAATTAAAATTGGGGAAAATAATTTGTATACAAATTGGTTTAATAATAATGATTAATAATAAAAAGAGAAATGTTAACAAATAATAATGTTAAGCCCAACGTATAAAAAATTTACGAAAAAGGATTTTAAAAATGTAAACATATAAATGTAAATTTGGGTGAATATATACAGCATTGAATGTTGGAATTAATATTTGAAAGTGCATTGAATTATAGGGTCTAGATAGGTGGACATAGAATAGATTCTGGTACTGCGATGCAATGCGACTTTATGGGATCGTAGGCATTGGTTCATCTACAGTATGCTGAAGGTATTCGACATGGGCTGTCCTATCAGACGGATTTGGGAATAGGTGGTGGAAACTTTGGTCGAGAAAAAGAGTGATAGAAAGTGTGGTAGAGAGAGAGTCGTTCTGTCTCATAAAAAAAAATAATAATAAAATAACGATTTGGCCGCGGTAAGGAAGTGAAAGTGAGGTGATTGAATAATAATAAAAATTTGCCCGAATGTGAGAAAAAAAAATAAAAAAATAAATAAGGGGCGTTGATGCTCGAACCGGGCCGTGAATGAAAGACAAAAAAAAACAAAAAAAAAAACAAAAAAAAAACTCATCTAACTAGCTGCTCAAGTTCGACTGTTGGGAAGGTTACAGCGAAGAAGCGTTTGTAGTTAAGATGGAATAAATGTGAGAAATCAATGTTTCAGCGGATAGTAACGACCTCTCTGAGAAGGTATGGGCTGTGATGCCATGAGAATTTGTGGGTAATGCTCTCGATTCATTTTCTAAAATTTTAACTTAAAAATCTAAAAATAGGATTTAAATATGGAAGTTGAGAAAAAAAATAAAATTAAAAATTGTGTGTGATTAATGTTTGTACAATGGTATAAAATAAAAAGACAAAAGTTAAAAATAACAAAAGACTTGAGATATAATTAAAATAAGTAAATAATAAATATGCGAAATATTAAAAAGTAGTATAGATGATATAGGTGTGTTGTTTATAAATTATGATTTTAACGAAAAATAGGTCAATTAGGGTGTTAAAAATCTTTAAAAGTGTCTGGTGTTAAATGTAGGAACGGTTCACTAGATCTGGGGGGAATGTGGCGGTTAGTTGAATTGTCGAAAAGGTCTGGAGGGAAGTGGTTGTATGGAGATAGATTGGTAGGTTTTCTATTATTTTTGGGGTGGTGCGATATAAAGGACCTCTTCAGTGTAATATTTTAATTTGTTCACATGTACTGTGTCGTTGTCTCTGTTTAAGGGCTGATTGGCTCTATTTATACGAACAACGTTGGGAGAAATTATTTCTAATATAGTATACGGACCTGTAAAGTAGGGAAGTAATTTACCGCTGTTCGGGTGATGGTAGGCCTTGACTAAAACTATATCTCCGACTTCAAATTGGGGCGTTCTATGTTTGCTGTCGTATTTTATTTTTTCCTTGGCGTGCCTATCGAGTGTGCGTTTAATGGCTATTTTCCTAGCTTCTTCGACAGGAGGATAGGGATCGATGTGGGAACTTAACTCTGTTGGAATTATATTATACATAAGAAACGAAGGGGGGAACCCAGTGATTGTGTGGGGTGTTTGGTTATATTTATCTGTTACGGTTTTTATTAATTTGATCCAGGATACTTTGGGGTTTTCTAGATGGAGGATTCTAAGCTTGCCTGTGAGTGTCGCATTTAGACGTTCACAGAGGCCGTTGGCCTGCGGGTTGTAACTAGTTGTGAGAAGGGGTTGTATACCGTGTCTTAGTAAAAATCTCCTAAACTTGGGTGAGGTAAACGCAGGTGCTCTATCCGAAAGGAGGCATTTGGGTGTATTGCTCTGCATTACCTTTTTTAAACACTGTAAGTATGTAAGTGTGCTGGTTGACTTAGAGGGGAAGGTCCATGCGTAACGGCTTAGATGGTCGACGATCACATGGAGATAAGTTTTCGAACTGCCATATTTTGAAAATCCGGCTATGGTGTCTATAGATAATGTGTCGAAGGGATGTGAAACGGGAGGAAGTTGTCCTAGTGTACCGTAATTGGGACCTTTGGGTCTTTTAATTAATTGGCATGTGGGACAAGATTTAACATATTTGGCAATCGAGTGTGTCATTCCACGCCAAGTGTATTGGGTGGAAATGATTCTCGTCATCTGTGAAACACCAGGGTGATTATATTCTACATGTACCTTATTTATTAGTGTGTGTTGGAGCGAGGGAGGAACGATGACTTTCGTCACGCCTTTTCGAGTTAGAGTGTGAAGGCCTTCTGGATTTATGGTGGCGTTTGGATAGGGAAGCTCAAGGGGTTGTTTTTCCTTTATTTGTGCAGCGCTGAGGAATCCACAGAAAGGATTGCGCGATAGAAGGTCCGCCTCATGCTGTTTCGATCCTTTTATGTAACGGATCTCGTACTCGTATGTGGACATCTTTAGACTCCACCGAAATAGTCGTCCAGTTGAATTTTTTATGGTCTTAAGCCACTGTAAGGCATGGTGGTCGGTGAAAATGGTGAATTTAACGCCGGTTAAATACACACGGAATTTGTCCACACATTCAATGATGGCGAGACATTCCAGTTCGGAAATCGTGTAATTTTTCTCGTGTGGCCTAAGCGCGCGGCTGTAAAATTGTACTGGATATAGAGTCCCATCTGGGTATTGTTGTTTGAGAACACCGGCTATGCCTAAAAGTGAGGCGTCACAATAAAGTTGGCACGGCAGTCCTTCTTTAAAAAGATGTAAGATTGGTTGTGAGGTCAGACTCTCTTTGAGAGCTTCGAAAGAGGTTTGGCATTGATTGTCCCAGTTCCATGTGGTGTCCTTCTTAAGTAACTTATTAAGGGGGGTTCTGAGTTGCGCATAATTAGGTATAAATTTATTGTACACATTAATGGCACCTAAAAACGATTGGAGTGTTTTTAGATTAGTTGGAACCTTAATAGCGTTGATTACATCAAGATTTTTAATTTGGGGCGTGTAGGTGCCCGATTTTATCGTATATCCTAAAAATTCAATTTGGGTCTTGAAAAATTCGCATTTATTATAATTTAATTTAATATTTTCTTCCTGGCACACTAAGAAGAATTTTTGTATATGTTGAGCATGCTCTTCTATGGTATTAGAGAATATAACAAAGTCATCAAAATAATGGGCTATGAAATCTAACTCATACTTTTGTATTACTTGACTTAGAGCACGTTCATATATTTGTGGTGAATTTCTCAGACCGAAAGGTAATCGAGAAAACTGGTACTGCCCTTCGAGAGTTACAAAGGCTAAAAGGTTTCGGGAACTAGGTTCGATTTCAACTTGCCAGAATGCTGAACTTATGTCTACATTTGTAAAAATTTTGGCGTGTGCTAACTTATCCAAAACCGTTTCTATTAAGGGGAGAGGGTGTACATCGGGACAAATTATCTCGTTTAATTTACGGAAATCTACGCAAAATCTTTTCGTTTTATCCTTTTTAGTTACAAGGGTGACTGGGCTAGCATAAGGAGAAAAAGAAGGTTCTATTATGCCGAATTTAAGCATTTGGTTGACCTGCTCTTGTATTTCTCGTTGATCAACTAGAGAAGCACGATAAGGTCTCAAAGCAATAACTTTATCGGATAAAGTATGAATCTTAATTGGGGGTATCTTCAATTTAGGTACATCAAACTTGTTACTAGAAAAAATATGAGAATATCTATTAATTATATCTAAAAAGCTTAAAGGGATGTTGGAATTTGAACAAGACTGGGATGCGGGTATCTGACATACATTAGTAGTATAATTAGGAATGCAATCATTAAAAACGTTATTTTGTGGCATATCAACACGTTTTTTAGGCGAGGCGAAGTCACAATTAGAAATGGTTTCATGTGAAGGAGACATATAGCTAAGACCATGCCTAGAAGTGTCCGACACATGCATCGATGGGTTGTGCTGATAGGTGGCAAGGTTAGCCCTTTTGCTGGAATTTTCAAGGCTTTTACCATAGTTGCATGAGTCGTTCACAAGCGAAAAATGGTACACGGTAGGTGGCAGGGGAGCTTCGTTTTGGAAGACCAAAAAGTTACATAAATCTATTTTCAATTTGAAATTGCTTAATGTATTAAGAGATAATATGCCAAATGGTAATTTGGAATCTATAACATGTTAATTTAGTTAAACAGCCTATAGTGACATTTAAATATATAAATCCCATTGTTGAAATGTCATTGGAAACAGAACTAAGAGTAACATTGTCATCATATATTTTAAAAGTACAACCTAAATTGTTTTCAAGAAAGGTAAGTATTGTTATATTAATTATATTGACCGAAGCTCCTGTATCTGCCAAGAACGGTAAACAAAATATTTTGCATAGTCCCAGTTTAAATATTAAATTATGGAGGGCAACGAAAATTACCTCCTATTTCCTCGCTTCGGGGAGTGGTCTGGACTGTGGTATCAGATGACGGGGCTGACCGTGCTGGCTGTGACCTGGTGGTGGAGAGAGATGTCCTCGGCCGACGCCCCGTAGTTTCTTGGTAAAACACATTGTTTCGACCAGATGGTTGTCGGCGCGGACACTGGGCGTTCCAGTGATTTCCCCGACAGTAGTGGCATGGTGACGGGGGTTGCGATGGCGCACTTGAATCTGCATGGCGAGGCAGTCTAGGGGTGCTGAAGAAACGCGGCGGCATGTTATAGGGCCGGCTTGGTTGTTCCCTGGCCAAAGTAATATGGCCATCGTGCCTCGAAGAGGTGGGTTCTGGTGTTGGGCGCGCTGGCGCGGGTACACTCGAACCCTTTATTCTGGCCATTAAATCGTGCCAGTCTTTCAATGTGTTTGGCGACACGGTTCGCACCAAACGCTGGTCAGCTGTGGGAAGGCCTTCAGTCAGGGATTCGAGAATGATGTCGGTAGGCAGGCTCAGTTGTAGGCCCATTGCGGTTTTTTCCTTATAATAGCCTTGTAGGGTGGTTTGAGGAGTTAGCTTCAATGCTAAAAATTTGGAAAATGAAACTTGTACTGTGCCAGGGTACAGGTCTATTAAGATTTGTCTGGCCTGGTCGTAGGACTTATTGGCTAAGTCAAGTTGGCGAAAAAAGGTAAGGGGCTCACCTGAGAGTTGTGCCGGAAGTTTTTGGAGGCGCTTCGTCTCTGTCAGGTAGGCGCGGCCGGCGATGTCGTCGTATTGTTGGAAGAAATTGGCAGCGGGGTACGTTCCATCGTACCGGGGTAGGTCGCTATCTCTTTGGCCGGGGTTTATGATGTCGCGAAGAGCTGCTGCTAACTGCGCTACGATGTCGGTCACGATTGAAGGCGTGGTATTTCCCTCCGAGGTGGCGTCACTCCTTGCCTGGTTCTCCATCTTCGGATGTCTTGTCTTTGGTAGGTAATCCTGTCGGCTTCGCTGTGGTGAGGTAAGTCGATCCTGTAGGATGACTGTAGTGTATTGGTCAAATGCAGTCGTTGTGGCCTCAATGTTGGAGTGGGTTCAGGCGTGTATGTATTGCACCAAAGAACGAGACATGGTAGATGTCACCACGGAGATGGCAAAGAGTGAGTCCAGCCGACACCAGTTTAGGGGAGAACTGTCTAGAGACGTCCGCAAGTCTCGTCCCCAAGCCCGACTAACCGTGTTTATAAAAAAAAACAAAGGGGGCTGTGTGGGCCCGCCGCTGGAATGTCGCACCCCACCGCCGACGAGACAAAAATGCAGACGGTCGTAAATTTCCAGGACTGCGGGGAATCTAGCGGGGCCCTTCTGGCATCGGCTGACGCTCACTCGAAATTTTATTTGTCACACTTTGGCAATTACATTATACATTTACACAATACATGGAGACATAGATGTATTGGGATATATTACAACATATATTCATTTATTTTATATTTAAACTTATATAATCTTATATGAACGATACAATAGTTTCAATCTCTCTCTCCCTCTTCCTATATAACATGTAAAATATTATCAAAGTTCGAAACTATTATAGACACGTATGATTCTTTTTTAAAAATAAATAATTTTTCTATTGCAGTAAGGACAGTCGAAATTGTTTATTTAAAAAAAAAAAGAATCATACGCGTGTATAATAGTTTCGAATTTTGATAACAGATGGCGTGCTAATGCATCATAATGTAAAATATTATATATATTAATGTGTGAAGGGGTGGAATTAAATTTAGAGCGCTTTCAGTATTAACTATATTGACCTGATATGCAAAATGTGTCCGAAAATAAAGGATTTAAAAATAATTTAAAATATCATTATTGTTGAGAATTTGATAACCTACATTGTATGCTTACTACATCTGATAGCACCCGCCCACTCCTCTGAAAGTTTAGAACTTTTTCGAGTTCTGATTCTAGGTGACTCACTGAATTATTATAAACAATATATTTGGTGAACGAAAACATAGATACAGGTTTTGTTATATATAATATGATAAGTTTTATGCATAATTTCATATAAACAATACTTAAAGTTACACCGCATAAGTTTATTTTTTTGTGAAAAATCAATATTTATTTCAAAGAGAAATATTTACTATTTCTAACTTTTTTGAATGAAGTATGAGAGGGTGAAAATATGAAGAGTAATGGCGAACGGAAAAATTCCCGCTCCTGAACACTTTTATTTTTCCGTTCGCCATTACTCTTCATATTTTCACCCTCTCATACTTCATTCAAAAAAGTTAGAAATAGTAAATATTTCTCTTTGAAATAATATTGATTTTTCACAAAAAAGAAACTTATGCGGTGTAACTTTAAGTATTGTTTATAATCACTCGCCGCAGTCCTTTATAATGTATTATAATTTCATATATATAAAGTATTTTTTTAAACATATGCATCTTCTTCTTATGTAACAAAGAGGAACCACTTCCTTTAAATATGCATTGAAACAAAGTATTTTGTTTATCACTCCTGTTTTTTTCCTAGAATGAAAATCGGCTCACTTAATCAGATTAAACAACTTTTTGAAAAATTCGACAGATTTCACAACTCCTCTTGTAGGATTTTATAAAATTGGAGTCTCTCCTGTATTGATGATGGCTCGAAACGATGGTATACAGACTGGTGTTGTTCTAATTGGCCAAAACTAGTGTTGTTCTAATTTGCCAAAACTAGTGTTGTTCTAATTTTCCAAACCTGGTGTTGTGGCCCATTCTTTATAGCCACCTTTACGTTATGTACTTGGTGCTAAGAGATCACCTGACACGGAAAAATCAACAGAAAACACTTAAAGCGTTTTTACACAAATTATCCACACCGGCCTCACCGCATTCCCTTAGCTTCCTCTCATATACAAACATGGCCACATTCGTCCAATGAGAAGGCGTGAGAGATTGGTTCACAACAAACGAAAACAACATTCTTCTCGCTAAAAACTCATCAGAAAAACTGAAAATGTTTGTCAATATAATTTGATAGATAAACAAAATGCATTGCTTTGATGCATATTTATAGAAAAATGCTTCTTTTGGTATATAAATATCAATATTATATGTATTTTAGACTTAATTTTTTTTCTGTATTTATTATACACTGGATTATGGTTATGTGTGAGAAAGAGAAGAAGGCATTCCATTCGATCGCAAGAAGTTTCTGAGACATTCAGGTCTAAAGCCAAACTAACATTTCTTTAAACACCGGGTTGTATTATCTCCGAAACTCTTTTCACTTGTACTGACATTTGCCATACCGAAACACATCTCACATACCTTCAACAAAGCAGGGATTCAGCTCACTGTGTTCCACTTTTGAATGTAGTATTTCCGTGAATCATTCAGAAGCAGAAATAAACCCCAATTCAATATTAGAGGTACTCTCTCATATATTATGATGCATTAGCGCGCCATCTGTTAACAAAATTCCAAACTATTATACACGCGTATGATTCTTTTTTCTCGCGATGTTTAATATGTAGAGATGACCTAACTTCGTATCTTCTGCTCGAGTGAATGTTTTTCAGTTAGAATTTTGTCCCTGCCTGCTAAAAAAAAGGACTGGCTTCGCCCGTGGTCTGCTTTATGGAATATTCCCCGAAATAATTTTGTATCTGATAATCAAACATGATACTGCAAATTGTCATCATTATTTTCTGACTAAAAAACACTTATTTATGCCCAAAACTTGGCCAATTTCAATTTTTATTGTGGCTAAAAATGCGACAATAATCTCTTCCAGATTTTTCTCTATGTCCTGTTAAAATTTCAGCCCGAATAGGTCCTTATTAAGGATTTTTATAACCGACAAACATATTTACACTCACTTTTATATATACACAAGTATAAATAAGAATATAATAGATATATGAAATAAATATTGAATAATAAAGATGTTGGAATAATCAATTTCAACATTTTACTCTTCTTTTATTTTTTTGACCAATTGACCGCTGTATATATGATAATTGCTACCATTGTTGTGTTTGAGTATGTAAAGTAAGCTGCTTTAAGTTTATGTAAAATTTGAGCATAACTAATTAAACTTTCTTTCTTTAAAAACCATTTCCCGGCCTTCTCCTTCCTTTTTTTCAACAGGTTATGGGCCCAGAGCTGATTGTCTAAGAAATTAAGAATCAAGAATGTCCAGCCTATATCAAATTGAGAAGTTGAATAAGCAAAACTTTGAGACATGGAGGCTTCAAATGCAAATGATTCTTATTCACTCTGATCTGTGGAATTATGTTAATGAAGCTAATATTAAACCTGAACCCGGTAACCAAGAGTTTACTAATTGGCAAAATAAGGATCAGAAGGATCTCGCTACAATTGTATTGAGCTTGAATCCATCAGAACTAGTTCATGTTAAGAATTGTAAGACTGCCGAGGAGGCCTGGAAAAAAATAGAAGTTTATCGACCAAAAGGACCTGCGACGAGAGTTTCCCTGACCAAAAGGCTAATACAGATGAAAATGAGGCCTAATGATGATTTGAAAGATTACCTGAGTAAATTTACTTCATTGGTGGACAATCTAGGTGAAATTGGGGCTCAAGTACCCGAAGACTTTTTAGTTATACTCTTGTTGTGTAGTCTTCCAGAATCGTACGAAGGATTCAGGACTGCCATAGAAACCAGAGATGAGCTCCCAAAACTTGAAACTTTAAAGGTGAAGATTATAGAAGAAGATCAAAGACAACGTGAAATGGAGGGAACTTCGTCTGGAGAACAAAATGCCTTTTTTGGAAATCCAGAAATAAAAACTACTAATTCCACTAAACCATCAAATCGGAAGGATTTCAAATTTAACTGCTATTACTGTGGCAAGAAAGGCCACAAAGCGGCTGACTGCTGGTCAAAAAGGAACTCTAAAAGGAACAATACTCGAATGGCTGCTTCTCTGGGAATTAGAGATGAAAATATTCTTGATGTTGACGAGTGGTGCCTGGATAGCGGCGCAACTGCACACATGTGCTGCTTAAGAAAAGCATTTTCAAATTTAAGAGAAACAGAGCCAATAGCCGTTAAATTAGCGAACGACCAAAGCATAGAAGCTTTAGGTACAGGAACGGTGGAATTGGAAGTTTTCGAACATGGTGAACCATTTTTATTAAAATTAGAAAATGTGTTGTTTGTCCCAGGACTGAAGGGAAATTTTTTTTCAGTCGGCACCTGTGCAGAAAAATCATTCTTTGTAAAATTTATGAGAGGAAAAGCGGAAATTGCGAAACCATTGAGGAAAATTTGCATAGAAGCTTACAAAAGAAACGGACTTTACATATTGCGTCAATCTAAATATGCAAAAACACAATTTACCAGAATGTGTATAGACAGAAATAGCAGTGAAATTTGGCATAGTAGATTTGGTCATCTTAATTTTGATGACCTTAAGAAATTGCAGAGAGAAAATTTAGCCAATGGATTACCCAAGGGTGAATTTAAAAGTATATCAAGTTGTGAAATTTGTATTAGGGGTAAACAGACTCGATTGCCATTCCCAGAAGTCTCTCTGACAAAGTCAACAGAGCCACTGCAACTTATTCATTCTGACATATGTGGACCGATGAGAACAAAGTCATATGGCGGTGCATTGTACTTCGCAACTTTTATTGACGATTTTCACGAATGATATTCACTTTTGTTATGAAGCGAAAAAGTGAAGTTTTCAATGGATTTAAAGTCTTTAAAAGATTTGCTGAGAAACAAACTGGCAATAAAATTAAAGCAATCAGAAGTGACAATGCAGCAGAGTATTTGAGTACAGATTTTAAAGAATATTTATTGGAGGAAGGCATTAGACATCAGCTCTCAGTTGAATATTCTCCGCAACAAAATGGAGTTGCTGAAAGAGCGAAGAGAACTCTGGTATAAATGACTAGATGTTTCATAATTCAAGCGAACCTCCCAGATCCACTTTGGGCTGAACTTGTGCATACATCTACATACATCAGAAACAGATGCCCAAAAACAAATGAAAGTCGAACTCCGCATGAAATATTTACAGGAAGAAAACCAACCGTTTCTCATTTAAGAATGATTGGATGTAAATGTTTCGCTGTTTACAACCGTCCGAGAAGAGGAAAATTCGCTCCTCGTAGTGAAGAATACCGACTGGTTGGCTATTCTCCCGAATCAAAGGCGTACAGATTATGGAAGCCTGGAACAAACATGATGATAAAAAGTCGAGATGTACGTTTCCTTGAATCTGAAAACTCTACCTTAAGGAATGACGTGGTGCAAATTGAAGCTATACCACAGAAAAAGGAAGATATATCATTGGAGGAGGAAAGTCTTCAGGATGATGAAAAAACTTTGCCCGGAACTGATTCGGAGTTTTTAAGCGAACCATCAGAAACAACGGAAGTCATCTCGCAGAGAGGAAGAGGAAGACCGAGAATTTTACGTACTGGAAAACCGGGAAGACCACGAAAGGAATACGCTGAAGCTAACTTGTCTAAGAATTTTAGACAGAACACCAGTTTGCCAAATCCAAAGGATTTAGATCAAGCCTTGTCTAGTGAAGATTCGCATCTATGGAAAAGGGCAATGAAGGAAGAGTACAGTTCCCTTTTGAAGAATGGAACTTGGGAACTTGTCGATCCTCCTAAAAACAAAAATATAATAGGAAATAAATGGGTCTTCCGAAAGAAATTTAGAGCCGACGGCTCTATTGAATGGTATAAGGCTCGACTTGTAGCAAAAGGTTATTCCCAAAAATACGGTATTGATTATGAGGAAACCTTTGCACCAGTTGTACGCCACAGTACGATCAGAACAGTTTTAGCCTTGGCCGTTGAATATGATTTACTAGTCCATCAAATGGATGTTCAGTCTGCCTTCTTGAATGGTGATGTCAAAGAAGAAATTTACATGACACAACCAGAAAATTTCTAGTCAAAGAAATATCCAAGAAGGGTATGTAAACTAAAGAAGGCTATATATGGTCTGAAACAGGCTGGAATGACTTGGCATGCAAAGCTCGATTCAGTATTAAAAGAAATGGGCCTAGAACAGATGAAAACTGATAACTGTGTCTACATTAAAAGAGAAGAAGGAGTTCTTCTGGTTGCAATATATGTTGATGATATGATTGTTGCTGCAGAAGAAGAGAAAACGCTGATTTGCTTCAAAGAAAGTATAAAGAAGTTGTTTAAGATAAATGATCTTGGAGCATTGAATTATTGTTACGATGTACTAGAGCGCCATCTGTTATCAAATTATAAAACTATTTTTGAGGCGTATTATTCTTTTTAAAATAAAACAATTTCTACTGTCCTTACTGCGATGAAAAAATTAAAGGGAGGGCCTGGCTCATCAGTGGTGAACCCTCCCAGCGGTTTCGCCAGTTTAATCTACCATACCGCTGTTATATTGCATTTTTGGAACTTCCTTTTATAGGTGACCGTTGTAAGAATCTTGGAATGGGTATTTTAGAAGAACTATGGACATAAGCTTTTAGGACAGCAGAATTAAATATAATTATAAATATATAATATGCTTCGAGCAATCGCTCTTCCGCAAATATCAAATTGTGTCTTTTATTAGAACTATGATGTTACGATGTACTAGAGCGCCATCTGTTATCAAATTATAAAACTATTTTTGAGGCGTATTATTCTTTTTAAAATAAAACAATTTCTACTGTCCTTACTGCGATGAAAAAATTAAAGGGAGGGCCTGGCTCATCAGTGGTGAACCCTCCCAGCGGTTTCGCCAGTTTAATCTACCATACCGCTGTTATATTGCATTTTTGGAACTTCCTTTTATAGGTGACCGTTGTAAGAATCTTGGAATGGGTATTTTAGAAGAACTATGGACATAAGCTTTTAGGACAGCAGAATTAAATATAATTATAAATATATAATATGCTTCGAGCAATCGCTCTTCCGCAAATATCAAATTGTGTCTTTTATTAGAACTATGATGTTACGATGTACTAGAGCGCCATCTGTTATCAAATTATAAAACTATTTTTGAGGCGTATTATTCTTTTTAAAATAAAACAATTTCTACTGTCCTTACTGCGATGATTTATTTATGATTGAATTATTGTCTTGGGATACGGGTACAGAGAGGAGTGGATGGATCTATATCTCTCGATCAGGAAAGATACATTGAAGAACTTCTAGAGAAATATGAGATGAAAGAATCAAAACCGATCTCTACGCCATGGACCCTAATTACAAAGTGACAAAAATATCACTTATATATGGTGAGAATGAGCCAGTAGATAGGGTAGAGTATCAATCTTTGATAGGATCACTGATCTACCTATCTGTCTCAACAAGGCCTGATATTGCCTATACGATAAGTACTTCAGGACAATTTAGCAACGATCCTAGAAGACAACATTGGAATATTGCAAAGCGTGTTCTCCGCTACTTGAGAAAAACATCAGGCCTAAAGATTACTTTCAAAAAATCGATGAAGGAACTTTATGGTTATGTAGACGCGGATGGACAAAGTCTCATTCAGGATTTGTGTTTTACTTGGCGGGCGGTCCAATAGCGTGGGAATCCAAAAATCAACAGACTGTTTCCCTTTCAAGCACTGAATCGGAATACATCCCACTTTGTGAAGCTGGTAAGGAGGCTGTTCACATAAGGATGCTTTTAGATGAATTGGGATTTGGTGAAATATTGGAAGGACCTACAGTTTTGAGGACAGACAATCAGGGAGCTCGGCAATTGACAAGGAATCCTGTGTACCATGCGCGAACAAAGCACATTGACATCAAATGGCATTACATCAGAAATATTTATAATGAAGGTCTTGTCGAGGTCGTCCATACACCAACCCAGGAGAATGTTGCGGATATCTTCACCAAGAGTCTGACAAAGGTCTCTCATGAGAAATGTATTCGTGAATTGGGAATGTAGAAATTGAGGGAGGGTGTTGGAATAATCAATTTCAACATTTTACTCTTCTTTTATTTTTTTTGACCAATTGACCGCTGTATATATGATAATTGCTACCATTGTTGTGTTTGAGTATGTAAAGTAAGCTGCTTTAAGTTTATGTAAATTTTGAGCATAACTAATTAAACTTTCTTTCTTTAAAAACCATTTCCCGGCCTTCTCCTTCCTTTTTTTCAACAAAAGAGAAGGAGTAAATAAAGTTAAAATGAAGTAGATAAAGATTATATTTCAAGGTATCAAAAAGGTTTTTGTATTTTTTTATTTGGCAAAGTAGGGCTATAACAAGTTTACGCTGAAGCATCGGCAGTCATATGACGCATTAGTGCCCATAAGTTCATCAATGGATATAAGAATCTTAGAAATATTTATTCAGCAACAAGATTCCAAGCAATATTTTTACATGCAACAAAGAGAGAGAACACTGATCTTAGCCAAAAGGCCGAGAAGAAAGAAAGAGAGATTAAGTGAGAGAGGATAAAGATTTAAATCCACATATTAGCTGTAGCCTCTGATTACCATGGTTCCACCTCCACACAATTCTAGGAAGTAACCTGGTTTGTACAGGAGGAGAAACCAGGAAGGACGCCCGGCAGAGAGTAAAGTTCGGTATTTGCGCTCCACCTAATTAATCCACTTCTTGCCCGTCCTCAACAAAGCAACGTTAAATAACCTCTCACTTCCGTTATTGGGTAACTTATACGACAATTGTTTACTTTCTCATCCTACATTCACGTCTAATGTTCTTTTACTCTGAGAAAATGTCGCTCTCTCACAATGTATCATGTCGTATTTCTCGACACCATAATAAAAATTCATATTATAAAATGATAAAAAAAACTTTCGTAATAATTTAAGAAAAAGGCATCTCCTTATCGTGCAACTGAAAGTTGCTGGTGGCTTGCGCTATCTATCGGAATAAATATCAACTATTCTCGTTGATTTTTAATTATTCCAGTATTGGCCAAATACCCATTCTTGATTAATCATGAAGAGCTAACCACGGGCACGTTTCGGGCTGTTGACCCTCATCATTCGTAATAAGTTTGTTTAATATTTTTAAAACGTGAACTTTCGAGTTTTCGGTCTTCAACGGGAAAAATTATAACCGAGAGTAAGCACGGGAGGACGAAACCTGCATTTGATAGCTATTCACATGATTTTGGATATGATGGAATTGCCCTGGAATATTTATTTTCCTGTTTAGATATTGTTCTGGTTCATTTATATGAGGGATTCGAGGACCAATCTCTTTCTAACTTAGTATATATATCACTGTAATGGCAGGTAGGACTTTCTAAATTGAATATAAGGCCGTTATTGGTGACATGCTGATATATGAATATCTTGGGCCCTTGATTTTGATATTCTAGATATTTTATTCTTGTTTCAATTTCCATGCTGGTTTCGCCAACATAAATGTATTAGCAATCTAGACATTATACTGTATATATGGCATTTTTCTTCTGTTGGGGATTCTGATTTATAGATTTTTTATTGTGCGATGCGATTTCAAAGAACATTTTAATTTATTTTCGGGTTGCGAAAGATAAACCAAATTTTTCTTTAGTTCTAGAACTATTTTTCAATTTTTCGTAAATAATCAATATAGCAATTTTGAATCTGAAATTCAGTTGGGCTCTCTGTTGGCGGGATAAAAATATTTATAGATAAAAGCCGGTGGATACCAAAAATTCTGAGGTTCCTGTAGATGTTATTCTGTTCTATTTATTTAGACTTGGGAAGGGAACAATGAGTAAATAAATGTTTAGTCAGAGTTTTTACAACAGTTATATTGTATGATATGGGGCTTTGAGAACTGAAGGGTACGTAGGAAGGTTTTGAACTATTTTAAAATATATATATAATAAACGGTGGTATGAAACCCATTTTCCACTAGATGACGCTCTGCTATGTAAAAATGCTCATGTGAGCGGTCAGGAAATGCTTATTATATATATATATATTAATAAAAAGGCATATTTTGATCCACGAACGCGTTTCGCGCTGTTGGCGCTCGTCAGCGTGGAGTAGGCTGTGACCACTGCGACGAAAAATATTTTTGGTCCCAGAGGCTTCTTGAGGATTCAAGAAATGGGTATTTAAGGCCGAATTTGCGTAAAGACGCTTAACACATGAAAATTCAATAGAAAAAATAAAAGATAAGTGGGTAGGGTGTTGATATTAAAAATAAAGAAGCCTCTCCTGACCACGAGCACATGTGCTTTTTCGATGGCAGAGCGCCATCTAATGGAGCAAAAAAAAAGCACATGTGCTCGTGGTCAGGAGATGCCTTATTTATTTTTAATATCAACACCTGACCTACTAATCTTTCATTTTTTCTATTGTTATTTCATACACAAGTGTATATATAAAGGTATTATAGTGTTTAAAGAAAGTTATAGAGAATTTTGGTGTCGAAATGAAGTTATAATGTCAGTATAGCAAGCTATTACTGAACAATAATGTAGAATTCTATCTATATTATATGAAGGATAGTTGGTATAAGAGGAGGAGTATTGATAATTAAAAAGAAATGAGATAAATATTATTTTTAAGTATCAATACTTCTCCTCTTATACCAACCATCCTTCATATAATATATAGATATAATTCTACATATATATAAATATCCAAAAAAGATGCATATATTGGATTTATATTTATTTTAATGTTCCAATATTTCGAGGGGCAACTCGCCTCTCTTTATCGAGGATCTTTGTGTTTTTCACTAAAGCATGCGAGCACGCGTACACCACTCTCGTTCTACAAGGCCAATGAAAGAATTGTATCTTTAATATAAGTATTACATCAAAGATACAATTCTTTCATTGGCCTTGTAGAACGAGAGTGGTGTACGCGTGCGCGCATGTTCTAGTGAAAAACACAAACATCCTCGATAAAGAGAGGCGAGTTGCCCCTCGAAATATTGGAACATTAAAATA
The DNA here is from genome assembly GCA_030710605.1 of Cordylochernes scorpioides. Taxonomy (NCBI): domain Eukaryota; kingdom Metazoa; phylum Arthropoda; class Arachnida; order Pseudoscorpiones; family Chernetidae; genus Cordylochernes; species Cordylochernes scorpioides. The sequence goes on from CP092886.1 coordinate 144,886,437, forward strand.
AATATAAATCCAATATATGCATATTTTTAAAATAAATTTTAATTATGGATTGCTCAATCTGCAAAAGAAAATATATATATGTCTAAAGACCTTATGCTGCAATGATAAAAGTGAAATGGAAGTGCATGACGCTGAGGGAGTGCAGCAATGATGAGCCAAGCCTTTCCATTTCAATTTTTATCATCACAGTATGAGAAATTCATATAAATAGATTTTTATGAGAAGTAGAGTTAAAAAGGGGGACCAATTATGAGCATATTTAGAGTAAAACTTCGATATAACGCTCTCTCCCGCTTATAAAGTTTAGCCCGTTATATAGATCTTTTTTTCTTGTTCTATACCAAAAATTACGTTTTGTGTCGTAAAACATTCCGCTTATAGTGCGCAATAATCTCGTTAATAACGTCCCTTCTATTTTGGGACTTTATTTATTTTAGATAAGTAAGATAAGCGGGATAAAAACTCCAATTTGATGTAATCTCGCACTTCTTGACCTTGGCCAACTGTAACACGGTCTAGGGGGAAACAATCAACTTTGTTTGCTTAGTTCTGTTCTCGTTTAATATGTTGTCAAAGGTAAATTTAGGGGGATTTCAGTTTTGATAGTTTCTCTCAACTCAAACTTCCGTAATTTTGATCGCGTTGTTTATAAGTGATAAATGACATTTCCTATGTCGTGTTCCCCATCAAGGTGAATAAAATAACAAAACAAATTTATTAATCAATTTTATGTTTTCTTTTTCAAGATTAATTAAGAAAATCTATATTTTGTTAGAATTTTGATTACTATTAGCAAAAATTGTAATTAACATTTTACCAAATTTCAGTGTTTCAGATAAACGTGAATCTTTAAATAGAAATTTGACAGAAATATGATCCAAATCAAAATGTCAGATACGGCAACCTATCTCGGATCATCTGTATCTCTACTTGGCAACATCCTTAGAAATCGTCAGAATGTTGAAACTTTAGTTTAACTCTTTCGCCGCCGACATCAGACCAGCGTGTAATTCTAAACCTTTCCTCAGAAGCCGAGAAAACGCCAAAATGTATTTGTAGACCTTTATTAAGGAGCCTATAAAACGCCATTGTTGGATATAAGATAAAACATCTATTATTTTATTTTAACAAAAATTGTATTTTAATAATATATGGTGGTATTGGGGAAAATATAACACTGTTCTGTGGTTATAACGTTTTTTTTTTTTTTTTTTTGTGTATATACATTTTCTTTTTCTTATTTTTTTTCAATGGATAACCTGTGTTTAATATAAAATTTGCCAGCACCTGAGACAAGTGTACTCTTATTGTAGCGGCACTGTATAACAGTACATGTTTAGGAGTCTGGCAGCGAGAAAAGATTAGCAGTTGAAATGACGCGCCAAAAGGTTAGAGAAGAGAAAACTTGGATCATTTAAATTAAATTCTGATGAACAATCTCCTCATCAATAATTAATAAAAATCCTTAATTAAAGGTATCAGAGGTGAATCAAACAGTAATGTTCAAATTATATTGATAATTCCTAAGTAATAAAGTATTCTGTTTCATTGTGATGATCTTTATCATGTCACAGCTCCGTCGGTGGACATCAAAACCGAGACGTTAAAAATTGTTTCAAACAGAATGTTACCCAGTTCCTGATATTCCAATTGAGAATGAGGAATATTTTGGGGAAAAATAGTAGGGAGAATACCATCTTACAATATTTTCTGAGCCAACAGGCAGCGGCTTATCCCACGTCAAGAACAGAGTGTACTTGAGATGGCGGATGACGTAGTTTCTTGTAATAACAGAATTGGTAAAGAGACCGAGAATTAAAACGACCTTGCTGAGCTCTTACCTAATAGATTACACGCATTTAAATCTGTAGATACCTTTAGATGTTATTTTTAATCGCTTTCTCTTGAATATAATGAAATCTACAGGAAAAATGTATATATAAAAAATGCTTCTTATATTTTTCTGAAAACCATCGTCAAACTAGTATTAAATACTTTTTCTGTGTGCTATATGTATGTCGTTTATGTGTGTTGATTACGTGTGTTCTGTTTTTGCGTTGTATGTGTTGTTTATGTGTGTTCTGTTTTTGCGCTGTAAATGTCGTATATGTGTGCTGTGCATATGTGTTTGTGCATATGTGTTTGTGCAACGTGTGGGTCATTTATGTGTGCTGTGTGTTTCTTTTATGTAGGCTGAGTGCATGTGTTCTGTTTGTGCGTTGTATGCGTTGTTTATGTGTGTTCTTCTTTTGCGTTGTATATGTCGTATATGTGTGCTGTGCATGTGTGTTTGTGCGACGTGTGTGTGTCATTTATGTGTGTTGTATGTTTCTTTTATGTAGGCTAAGTGCATGTGCTCTGTTTGAGCGTTGTATGTGTTGTTCATGTGTGTTCTTTTTGTGCGTTGTATGTGTTTTTTTTTTTGTTATAATTCATTATTTTTATTATCACTAGTACACGTGGCACAGGCCATGATAATCATGGTGGGTAGTAGTTAGCGACTGCTTTTACTGTAAGTGCCCCACATGTATACACATGTGGAAAGCAGTTCGACTTTGCACTTAAAAATGTGCCAGATCCATTTAGATTACTTGCACTCGCTAATGGGGTTGGACTTTTGCAACAATCGAGGGCTTCTGGAGCATTTCTTTCAATTAGAAAAAAGGTTTTCAAAGCGGGATTCGATCCCGGGTCGTAGTGGTTTTGTGTGTTATATATAAGAAGCATCATATATTCCTCTTCTGTGATATTCCTAAAGAGACTTGCTGAGAAATCCTTTTCTCTATTTCCAAAAGAATCAGATGGAATCATATTGATAAATATCATAAACAATCTTCTGTAGTTGTGAGAATTCCTCTTCTTTCAAATATCAATATATATTAAGAGCTTTACAAAAAAAAGATATTTAAAACTTGCCTTCTATTTTATAAATATTTGTATGTGTTGTTTGTGTGTGTTCTGTTTGTGCGTTGTATGTGTTGTTTATGTGTTTTCTGTTTGTGCGTTGTATGTGTTATTTATGTGTATTCTGTTTGTGTGTTGTATGTGTTGTTTATGTGTTTTCTGTTTGTGCGTTGTATGTGTTATTTATGTGTGCTCTGTTTGTGCGTTGTATGTGTTTTCTGTTTGTGCGTTGTATGTGTTGTTTATGTGTGACAATTTGACAATTAAATAATTTTTATTGACCGCTGGCCAACAATTACTCACGAGGAGTCAGAAGGGCAAACTATGTACATTGATCAGGAGGGCAAGGCTACCCTTAGCTTGTGAATACCCCTGCGAATGTTGTTTATGTGTGTTCTGTTTGTGCGTTGTATGTGAGATATATGTGTGCTGTGTATATGTGTTTAAGCGGCGTGTGTATTATTTAAGTGTTTTAAGTACGTGTATTCTGTTTGTGTTGTTTATGTGTGTTGATTACGTGTGTTCTGTTTAAATTTTCAGTATGTGTATTTTTATGCATTGTGTTTTATATATAATGGGATTATTTAACTAGAGGGAGATGGATTTGTGTGTTGTGCTTATATAATAGCGCTTAAATAAGCTCGACCCAAAAATATTGAGTAGAAATCATTTATATTGCAATTAGAAGTAGATCAAATAGAGACATATTTTAACATGTATGTATATTTTTAACATTAATTTTCCGAATATACCCATTTCATTTTTCGTTCTTACTTTTTTCTTTACTTTTCTTACAATTCTCTTCTTACCTAGAAACCAATTACTCTGAAATCTTAATTAGGAAAATATTTTCCCTCTCTCTCTCTTTCTCTAGAAATTGAAAAAAATAATAATTTGGATCATATTCCTGCAATTTCATTTTTAAGATAATGAATTCAATATATTCTACCCTCTCTCTATGCTAAAATGCATTTCGGACAAATTTCAATATTTTATAACTGGGGCTTTTTTGTATTTTAAGATATTTTCTATTTCCAATATTTTTCGATGCATGCTTCATCATCTTTTACAAAGTTTTTGTTTTCTTTAGCAGCAAGTCAGGCGCTGTAAAGGATCCATGGTCATCTAAAAAGACATCTAATAGAATATAAAATATATACAAATTAAATATAACATAATAATGGTGCGCCACTACTTATAAATATGTTACACATAATATTTATAACAATAATACAAATCGTAAAGATAGAGGCTGCCTGGCCGGCATTCATAGTTATTAAATTTAAAGATACTTCGGCTAGTAAATCTTTATATTATCTCGACGTTTCGACAAAAATCCTGACGAGGACAAACGATTTTTGTCGAAACGTCGAGATAATATAAAGATTTACTGGCCGAAGTATTTTTAATTTTAAAAATAATAAAAATATAGGTAATAAATTTATAAAATAATAAAAATTAAGTATCTTTATTAATATTCATAATGAAATAATTGTAACTACTAAAATGATAATTGAAATATTTCATTAAGATATATATATTGATATATTATTGAGATACTTGATCGAAGTCCGGAATCTGAATATTGATGAAGGTATGATCTAGGAGCAGTTATGGCGGACCATGACGTTTTATGGATGATTTATGTTGGTCAATTCTTTCTGAATTCATTCCATCTCATCAATCGTATATTTGCCGTAGTAAAACCTGTCTCTAAAAGATTGATAAAGCATTTTTCTTAACCAAAAACGCTGCTATAAAATGTAAAGAGCCAGAATATACCAAGATCTACTCAAAAATAATTATCCTGAGCATTTTCAATAAAATAATCCCTTGTATCAATATTGAGTAAAAATATCAGGCCTCCAGATGAAAGTTTCTTTTCAAAAACTCTTTTATTCTCTAGCTTTCGGGCACGAACGCCCTTCTACAGGAGATGGTATAATGCCGACCATGTTTTCTTCTGTAGAAATGCTTAATTTTTAGTACCATCTATATATACTATAAAACTAATTACTAATAAATATACTTTTATTAGAAAAAAGTGGGAAAAATACAAATATCATAAATACAAATTAAGCATAATTTGTGAATTTAACTATTTTTATTATTATTGTACAGGAGAAGGGCGTCCGTGCCCGAAAGCTACAGAATAAAAAGGTTTTGAAAAGATTATTTTCCCTAGAGGCCTGATATTTTTATCCTAAGCATTTTATTTAAAAAATTCTATAGACCAAGAATACCATCCACAAATAATAGGCAGTTTTCAAAACAGAACCTATTTCACTTCCCGCCTTACAGCGATGGTTATGAAAGAATATTCAGAAGTCTGAAAAGTATAAGAACACAACAAGATATCAACCTGACTCAAATTTGAGAAACATTTTCCGTCATCCCGATACAAATAATAGTTTAAGCCAAACGATAGAACCAATACCATTTATAAAATTCCGTATAATTCCTGCCAGAGCATCTATATCGGAAAAATCGGCAAATCTTTATCCGAAAGAATTAACCAGCATAAATCAACCTTTTTTTTACTTATCCTTTTATTAGTCTAAATTAGACAAGATCTAGGAGGTCGTGCTCATAAAGAAGTTCAAGAACTCTTTTTGGTTCTCTGTACAGGGATCCTTTGTCCTTTCCAATACAATTTAGTATATGTTGAGGAGTGGCCTCTTCTGTTTTGCACCTAGTGCACATGGGGAAGCTTTTGGCTCCCTCTTTATAGACTAGAGGGCGCAGGTGACCAGATTTCCATCTGGCAAACTGTGTCGACTTCCTTCTGTTTAGTTGGAGGGTCTGTTTTTTGGGGTTTTCTATTTGGTACCAAGAATGGTGGAAACTATCTCTATGGTTCCTTATCAGTTGTAGTTTTAGTTTGTTAATATGGTCCCTTGCTGAAAGGTGAGTCTCGGAGTTCACCGCATCAAGATGTCCAGCTGCTCCTTCCTTTGCCAATCTGTCGGCCTTCTCATTTCCAGGGACTCCCCCATGTGATGAAATCCATTGTATACCCTTTTTGGTATTTTTGTTCAGTTTGTTGATTTCTGCAGCAATGTTTTTGAGGAGTCTGTCTTTTGAGTAGTAGCAGTTTTTAATTGCAAAGATGGCGGCTTTTGAATCTGTATAAATTATTATGTTTTTAGTCTTGTTTTTCTCTACAAATTTTAGAGCTTGTAGTATGGCTGTTAGTTCAGATCTGAAAACTGACAAGTTCTTTGGGTTTTTGATTCTTCTTTTTATTTCCATACTATCTTTAAGAATGAGAACTCCACTGCCAGAGGAGCCATTCTCCACCAGTGAGCCATCGGTGTATATCTGTATGGTCTCTTTGTCTGCTTTTTCAATCCTCTCCATAGCGAGGCTCCTGAGTTGTTCAAGGTGGTCGACCCCTTTGGAGCATTCTTGCTCTAGATCCAGGTTGTAGGAGATTTCTGGTCTTTCTTTATATGGTGCATATTGGTTCTGGGCATTTCTATTTCTTGTGCTGTTTGGTAGTAGTTCCCGGTAGGCTAAGTGCATTGGGCTAAGTCTTTTGAGTCTGGTTTTGGGTTTCCATTTTCGTATGAATTCTCCGGTTCTGTGTGATTTTGGTGCATTTACTCTCTTGTATGTATAATCGGCTAAGCCGATTTTTCTCCTGTGTGTAAGAGGCAACAAGTTGGCCTCAATCTCTGCAATTTTGGTTGGACAGGTGTTTCTGAGTCCACATATGATTCTTGCAGCACTGCTCTGTATCTGATCGATTTTATTCAGGTTGGTCTTGCTCGCCGTGTGACACACTGGTTGGGCATATTCTAAGATTGGTCTGATAAGGGCCAGATATGTTTCGTGCAGAGTATCCCTATCTGCGCCCCATTCATATCCAGATATTCTTTTCAGAATGTTAAGTCTCTTTTTTGCTCTTAACATCGTCTGGTTGATATGAGGTCCATAGGTCAGCGAGGGGTCTGAAGTGACTCCTAGGTATTTGGGTGTCCAAGAAATTTTTATTTGATTGTTGTCATATTTGATATTTGGGGTCCATTTTTAAGGTGGTTGTTTATTGTAAATACTCCTACTTCGGATTCATTAGGGTTTATAATTAATTTCATTTTTTCGCAAAGTGTTGGAGTTCATTCAGTGCCTTGTTTACATTTTTGTTTGCTTCCTTGAGATCTCTCTTTGAGAACCAGATGATTATGTCATCGGCATAGAGAGCAAATTCGCAGTATTTTGTGATTCTAGAGTCCATGTCATTCAGATAGATTAAGAATAGTAGGGGGCTTAGTATGGATCCCTCAGGGAGTCCCCCGGAAGAGCCTGCCAGTTTTTGATAGTTGTTCTTTGAAGTTAAACTGGAAGGTCCTTCCGGTCAGAAAGGATCCAATCCAACCCATCATCTTCCCCCTTATACCTAATTTGTTCAGCTTCTTAATTAACCTTTCTTTCCACACTCTATCAAAAGCCTGGCTTAAGTCTATAAAAGCAGCTATGGTAGACTTGGTTGGTTTACTTTGGAAGTTGTCTTGAATTTTCTGTGTGAAGTAGAAAATCTGGTCTACTGTGTTATGATATTTTTTGAAAGCTGCCTGCTGTTTTGTAAGTAACTTGTTTTTGTTTAGGAAGTATTGCATTCTATTTAGTATCATGCGCTCCATGAGTTTGCATGGTATGGAGGTTAGTGACATTGGTCTATAACTCTGTGGGTGGTTTTCTGTTTTTCCTGCTTTATGAATGGGGATTATGATTGCATGCTTCAATTCTTTAGGTAAGGTGCTGCTTGACCAGCAGAAATCAGCCCTAAAACATCATAGTTCGGCATCACAGTTCTCCGTACTTCGATCAAGCATCAATAATATATCAAAATTCAGATATACGAAAATTGCGATTTACTTTTATAAAATATCAAAATAACTTACGCAATATGTTTCTTCATATTAAAAACAAAAGAGGCATATTCTGACCAGGCTCACATGAGCTTTTCTAGAGGACAAACGAATTTTGTCGAAACGTTGAGATAATAAAAATACACCTATCCCCCGATTTACACGGTAGATACGTTCCTGAGAAAAACGTGTAAATCGGGGGATCGGTGTACACAGAAATAAAAATAAAATGCATTGACAGGTTAAAATATGTAGTCAGCACATAAGCTCGGGATTCCTCGTGAGATGTATACACAGCGCATGTGTTCAATCACAGTAACATTTAGTATAGTGCGATAAAAACAAAAAAAAACTTATTTGGAAAACCGTGTAAAAGCGAAAACGTTAAAAAAAAAAAGTACCGGGTAAATCGGGGGATAGGTGTATTTACTGGCCGAAGTATCTTTAATTTTAAAAGATAATAAAACTATATGTGATAAATTTATAAAATAATGAAAATTAAATGTCTTTATTAATGTTCATAATAAAATAATTGTAACTACTAAAATGATCATTGAAATATTTCATCAATCAAAATTCGTTTCTTTATATATCAAAATGTCAAAGAAAATCTCTGTCGTTTATTTTTGGAAAGCATGAGTTCATTTTAAAATAGAATAAATAGAAAAATTAACTTTGCATATACAGAGATCGTCTATACTAAATTTATTTGTATATATATCTCAATGAAAGGTTTCAATTATTATATATTTTAGTGGTTATTTTATTATATATATTGATATTGACATTTTATTATATATATTGATATTGACATTCTATTATCTTATATATTATTGTTATATTCATTTTTCATATTTCATCTTTATGGTGCACTAACACGCCATCTCTTATGAAAATTCGAAACTATTTTAGACGCGTAAGATTCTTTTTGAAATTAAACAATTTCTACTGCCCCTACTGCAATAGAAAAATTAATGGGAGGGCCTGGCTCATCAGTGGTGACCCCTCCCAGCGGTGTCGCCACTATAAAAGGAAGATCGAAAAACGCAATATAACAGCGGTATGGTAGATTAAACTGGCGAAACCGCTGGGAGGGTTCACCAGTAATGAGCCAGGCCCTCCCATTAATTTTTCCATTGCAGTAGGGGCAGTAGAAATTTTTTAATTTCAAAAAGAATCTTACGCGTCTATAATAGTTTCGAATTTTCATATTTCATCTTTTATTAGATGTCTTTTTTCGGCCAAAGAGCTTGTGCGACGATCTTGGCTCATCTGCAGTGCGCTAAAGAAAGCAAAAAAACCTACTAAAAGTGGGGCGAATAGCTAACCGAAAATATCGGAAATATAAAACCGATTTGAAAATCCAAAATAAGCTCCATTTTTTAAATATACATGTAGTATGGAGATTGCTTTATTTTTATAAAATGTCAATATTTGTTATCTTATTTATAGAGAAATGGAGAAATCCGTGTTCGTATATATATTTTATTATTTTATTTATTTTTCCCACACACACATATATATGAAAAAATAGTACAAATGTGATATTGTACTGGGATAAGGAGATGCCTTTTTTCATAATTTATGCACCTTATCCCAGTACAATATCACATTTGTATTATTTTTTCACATTGTATCGCGGTCTCACGCAATTCTGGCCTTAACTACCCGTTTGATGATTCTTCAGGATACCTGAATGACCTGTTTTTTGGTCGTTGAGGTACAACTTGCACCACGCTGTTCTTTGAAGTTAAACTGGAAGGTCCTTCCGGTCAGAAAGGATCCAATCCAACCCATCATCTTCCCTTATACCTAGTTTGTCCAGCTTCTTAATTAACCTTTCTTTCCACACTCTATCAAAAGCCTGGCTTAAGTCTATAAAAGCGGCTATGGTTGACTTGGTTGGTTTACTTTGGAAGTTGTCTTGAAATTTCTGTGTGAAGTAGAAAATCTGGTCTACTGTGTTATGATATTTTTTGAAAGCTGCCTGCTGTTTTGTAAGTAACTTGTTTTTGTTTAGGAAGTATTGCATTCTATTTAGTATCATGTGCGCCATGAGTTTGCATGGTATTTTTATTTATTTATTTATTACAAAACACACGCTATATCCTATGTGGATATTTGCATGTAAATGTTTAAACTATTTTATGTACATAGTTTTTAAATATATATACAAATTATTTATAGTTTTAGAGAGAGAGAGTTCAAGTTATTCAAATTTACATTTTAGAACAATAAATTATACAAGAAACAAAGATTATTTACATACATATCATCTAAGGTCCAATGTATATTTAGAATTACAACCACTAAACCAGTGGCACAAATATACTAATTAAAACTAGAAATTTCAATTCTTAATGTAATTCAAGTCCACGGCATTTGAGATAGAGTCTACAAAACTTGTTAAATTTTCTATATTCTTCTTTACTGGAAACCATTTGGCTTAAACTAGAACTATTCATTTGACATTGTACTCTCAAATCAGCAACAAGTGGGCACCGGATTAAAATATGCTCAGGGTTGTGATCTTCTTGGTCACATAAGCAGATTGAAGAATCAATTCTGCCAATTCTATATAAATATGTGTTAAAGTCTCCATGCCCCGTAAAGAATTGTATATTATAAAAATTTGGCTGGATAAATTTGGGTAATCTTGAGTTTTCAAAAAATTCTCTGAAATTATCATTTGAGTCTTCATAGTATTTTTGAATATTTTCATTTATAAAGTTAGATATTATCATTCTTTTGGCTGGATCATTTCTATTATAATCTATTTCAACTTTAAGTATGTTTGACATAATGAAATCCGTAATTTTAGGTATTCTTGCGAGAACATGTGTACAATTCGAAGATGTTGTATTATAAGCATGTATACAGTGTTTAAGAATTTTATACTGTAGTGAATCTATTTTGTTTTTTGATCTCGTGTTTATGTATGGGTACCAGATTGTTGAACCATAAGTTATTGTGCTTCTAAATAAGGTCTTATATAATGTTAATAATCGCCTACTATCCAATCCCCACGATTTCTTTGTTAAACCAAGAAGATATCCACTAGCTCTAGTTGTTTTTGCAATAACACTGTCGATGTGAGGCATAAAATCTAATTTGTTCTTTTTTCGGTGATTTTTGAAAGTTAATTCTAGTATTTTTAGGTTTTCAACTGGTTTGACAAGACTATCATGCAGGGTAATAACATACTTTTTGCAGTTGAATAAATATAAAATCTTTGTTTTCTGTCTTGATATTTTAAGTTTGTTGTTTTCACACCACATATTTATTTTCCCTATTGAATTTTCAATTGTAATCTTAAGAATTTTTACATCTGTATTCCAACATATTACCGTTAGATCATCTGCATATCCAATAATTTCGCTATTAGATTCCTTAAAGTTGGTTAATCATTCATTATGATGTTCCAAATTGTCGGAGATAAAGGTCCTCCTTGCGGACATCCTTTACTTAGTTTTTTGGTGAATTCATTCGTAGAGTACCTAAATCTTATCTTCCGGTTAGTGAAGTAGGATTTCATGAGTTTTACTATTGATGCTGGTATATTATCCTCATCGAGTCTTTTTATCACCATTGGCCACCAGGTATTGTAAAAAGCTCCACTAATATCTATTGCAATTATAGCCGTATACTCCTTGGCTTTGTGTTCTAATGCAGTGTGAATTATTTCAGTTAATGCAGTTATGGTAGATCGAGATTTTGTAAAGCCATGTTGACGATTACTGAATAATTTCATTTCCTCGTAGAATTTGATGATTTTGTTGTTTATTATTCTTTCAAAAATTTTTGAAAGGTTTGAATTTAGACATAGAGGTCGATAGCTGACACAATCTTTATAATCGGATTTACCCGGCTTTGGAATGATCAGCGCCTCTGCTCTTTTCCATTCATCAGGAAAGTAACTCATATCCAGACACTTCTGGTAGATTTTAGTTAATAGTGGTACCGCGAATTGTTTTGCGTGTATTATCATATTATTAGAAATGTTATCTATTCCTGGAGATTTTTTCGGATGCAATTTTTCAATAATAGCATTTACTTCATTGATTGTGATTATTGGTTCTGTTGTGTTCGAAAGTCTTAATGCATATTTCCTTATATTTGTATGTGTATTCTTATCTTCACCTGGGTTGTCATCAGGAAATAGAGTGGCTATTAATTCCTCAGTTTTCTGTTGTTGTTCTTGATATGTGTTTGTTTCTAATATTTGTAGTTGTTTATTCGAGTTACCTCTTAATTTTTTGTATATTTTGTATAAATTCCCATAAGGATTGGTCGAATTATTTTCTTCTAGAAAGGTCCTCCACGAAATTCTTTTGGCCTTTTTAATCTCTCGTAAATATTTATTTCTTGTTCTTTTAAATAATTCTAAGGAGGGTATGGAGGTTAGTGATATTGGTCTATAACTCTGTGGGTGGTTTTCTGTTTTTCCTGCTTTATGAATGGGGATTATGATTGCATGCTTCCATTCTTTAGGTAAGGTGCTGCTTGACCAGCATAAATCAGCCCTAAAACATCATAGTTCGGTATCACTGTTCTCCCTACTTCGATCAAGCATCAATAATATATCAAAATTCAGATATACGAAAATTGCTATTTATTTTTATAAAATATCAAAATAACTTACGCAATATGTTTCTTAATATTAAAAGCAAAAGAGGCATATTCTGACCAGGCTCACATGAGCTTTTCTAGAGTACAAACGAATTTTGTCGAAACGTTGAGATAATAAAAATATTTACTGGTCGAAGTATCTTTAATTAAAAAAAAAAGATAAATATATATGTAATTAATTTATATAATATTGAAAATTAAATGTCTCTATTAATAATTAAAATAAAATAATTATAAAAACTAAAATGATAATTGAAATATTTCATCAATCAAAATTCGTTTATTTATATATCAAAATGTCAAAGAAAATCTCTGTCGTTTATTTTTGGAAAGCAGGAGTTCATTTTAAAATATAAAAATAGAATAAATAGAAAAATTAACTTTAATATGCTTACAGACAGATCGTCTTTACTAAAATTATTTGTATATATATCTCAATGAAAGGTTTAAATTATTATATATTTTAGTGGTTATTTTATTATATATATTGATATTGACATTTTATTATATATATTGATATTGACATTTTATTATCTTATATATTATTGTTATATTCATTTTTCATATTTCATCTTTATGATGCACTAACGCGCCATCTCTTATGAAAATTCGAAACTATTTTAGACGCGTAAGATTCTTTTTGAAATTAAACAATTTCTACTGCTCCATTTGCAATGGAAAAATTAATGGGAGGGCCTGGCTCATCAGTGGTGAACCCTCCCAGCGGTTACGCCACTATAAAAGGAAGATCGAAAAATGCAATATAACAGCGGTATGGTAGATTAAACTGGCGAAACCGCTGGGAGGGTTCACCAGTAATGAGCCAGGCCCTCCCATTAATTTTTCCATTGCAGTAGGGGCAGTAGAAATTTTTTAATTTCAAAAAGAATCTTACGCGTCTATAATAGTTTCGAATTTTCATATATTTCATCTTTTATTAGATGTCTTTTTTCGGCCAAAGAGCTTGTGCGACGATCTTGACTCATCTGCAGTGCGCTAAAGAAAGCAAAAAAACCTAGTAAAAGTGGGGCGAATAGCTAACGGAAAATATCGGAAATATAAAACCGATTTGAAAATCCAAAATAAGCTCCATTTTTTAAATATACATGTAGTATGGAGATTGCTTTATTTTTATAAAATGTCAATATTTGTTATCTTATTTATAGAGAAATGGAGAAATCCGTGTTCGTATATATATTTTATTATTTTTTCCACACACACATATATATGGAAAAAAAATAGTACAAATGTCATATTGTACTGGATGAGGAGATGCCTTTTTTCTAAATTTATGCACCTTATCCCAGTACAATATCACATTTGTACTATTTTTTCACATTGTATCGCGGTCTCACGCAATTCTGGCCTTAACTACCCGTTTGATGATTCTTCAGGATGCCTGAATGACCTGTTTTTGGTCGTTGAGGTACAGCTTGCACCACGCTGATAAGGGCCAACAGCCCGAAACGCGTCCGTGGTTAGTTTTCTTGATTAATCAAGAATGAGTATTAGGCCAATTCTGGAATAATTAAAAATCAACGAGAATAGTTGATATTTATTCCGATAGATGGCGCAAGCCATCAGCAACTTTCAGTTGCACGAAAAGGAGATGTCTTTTTTCATACACATATATATATTAATAACAAAATAGACATATCCTGACCAGGCTCATATGAGCATTTCTAGATGGCAGAGCGCCATCTAGTTGAGCAAAAATGAACTAAACGTTTATTTAACTTTCTCCGTGATATTTGGCCAACCAATTTCTTGATAAATCAAGAAAGGTCAACCACGAACGCGTTTCGGGCTGTTGGCCCTCGTCATATATGAATATATAGTACAAATGTGAAATTGTACTGAGATAAATTAAGAAAAAGGCATCTCCTTATCGTGCAACTGAAAGTTGCTGATGGCTGGCGCCATCTATCGCTATATATATATATTCATTAATTAAAAAGGCATATATTGGATCAAAATATCATTTATTTTACCAATATTTCAGTATATAAATATATATATATGTGGTAACCGAGGGTCAAACCTGTAGTAACCGAGAGGGACAGTCAGGTCGTGGAGAGTTTTCCAGTACCTCTCTGCACCTTGGAAGACCTTTAACAGTTTTCACAGAGTACAGGCAGTCGTGGTCGAGGCAGAGTGGAAAGCTTGGGAATGTCCACACACAAAAAACGAAGAGACACAGTTGTAGTAGGAAAGTTCCGTGAACAGATAGGAGTCGAGCTAAGAGCAAGATGGAGAAAGAAGGTTTCTTACTGTTTTACATGGTCGATGAGGTGGACCTGGCTGCAACCAACAAGGCCTCATGCCGACGGTGAAGTGACTATCTAAGTTGGGCTAAAACCGAGGTTTTTTTATCTTTGCCGAGGGGGGGGGGAGAGACATGTGAGAATTTGGACTTTGAACGTCTGCGGCTTTCTGCACCCTTTGACCTTGATGGCAAAGGGCTGCCGAATTCCTTTTTAAGGTGGTTGGATTTCTCTCTCGATTTTAGACGTTTTTGAACTTCTCAATCTTGCTTTAACTCAGCTCTTAATCTATTACATGGTTTTATTTATTCATCCTCAGTTTGTACAAAGTACATTACATATGGTGATGCAAAGACACATGTCAATCATGCGTATAATTATTTATAGATGTATTTCTATATACAACATGACAATCTTGTTATAAGTATTATACAATATAGGGTTGTTGGTTTAAATTACCATATATATATATTCATGGACAAAACTCAAGGGATTAGTACCTTTTAGCTTGTATATTGGATTCATACAATACCTCTGAAAGATATTTTATACACAGTGACCTTTATTGAAGACACACAAGATAACCGAGTGTGAACAAAATTTCCTCTGTTTCCTTAAAAAAAAAAAAAAAAAACAGACGAACGACTATATCAAAGACTTTCCACTTCCTTAAGTTGTGTCAATGAGTGTAAATTATAAATAAGCCTTTTATACCTCTCTCTTTTGCAATTTATTAGTAATTAATAATAACGTACTGTGTGTGTCCTCACAAGGAGGTATGGGGAAAGTGTTTAGGAATATCTCCGACGGCAACCACTATTTTTTATTTACAAAAAGTGTCACCACCACGTCCACATTGCACCCGTACCAATAACAAGTCATTTACTACATCACAAAACATCACTGCTGCATAAAATATATCTGTATATGCACTACACGTGATATATTACCCATATACTACGCCTACCACGCACAAACGACAGACACACCGAACAAACACTATACATACTATAATACATACACACTACACATGCACTCATGGACAAAACTTAAAGAGGTGCAAAGTCTTTGATGTCGCCGGTCGTCGTTTTTTTTTTTTTTTTTTTTTAGGAGACAGAGAAAATTTTGTTCAAAACTTTTTTATCCCGTGTATCTTCAATAAAGTTTACTGTATATCAAATATATTTCAGAGTTATTGTCTGAATCCCGATATAGAGACTGAAGAGAACAACTTCCTTAAGTTTTGTCTATGAATGTAATACCACAATATTCTCACCATAAACAAACCACATGATTAAACGCTTTACCACAAATTAAACTTATAGATAAGTCATCCCAACTTCACCTACATATACTAAATACGCATCACACTCTCCTTACAAATTCACCACCTGATACACACACCATACAACCAACCTGCCACACACTATAAACATCACACATCCATAACACATACACCACCACATATACAGCACATACCATTAACTCCCCACATACACATCACACATCCATAACACATACACCACCACATATGCAGCACATACCATTAACTCCCCACATACACATCACACATCCATAACACATACACCACCACATATACAGCACATACCATTAACTCCCCACATATACAGCACATACCATTAACTCCCCACATACACATCACACATCCATAACACATACACCACCACATACCATTAACTCCCCGCATACACATCACACATCCATAACACATACACCACCACATATACAATACATACTCCACACACACACATCATATATGCACCACTTCATACCTCACCATAAACGCGCACGAGTACACAATAAAAACACTGTATATTATATGAATATTCATTTGAAAAATAGTTAAGACGACGCATTAATCTTTTAGGAAGTTGGTTGGAAGCAATGTCATCTGTTAAAACCCGGAGATAAAACGTTAGTTTGACCGTGCGTGAGGAACGCTGCCTACCCTTCTCACTGAAACCTCCAAAACTCCCTATACTTTGTTATAACATTTATATTAGAAATGTGTGTTTATTTTTTAAATTCTTTTATAAAAATTTGTGGCAATGAGTAAAATTGTCTATATGGGAATTGAACTATTTAGCGCGAAATTTTCTTTTTATAAAAAAATAAACCATTTCCTGTTCTGTCCTAACTGCGATGGAAAATATTGAGAGGTCCTGGCTCATCAGTGATAAGCTCTCCCAATATTTTCCTATTTCAGTAACAACAGTAGGAAATTTTTGTATTTTATGGGAGATAAAATGACAACCCCCCCTCGTTGGAAGGGCTCACCGCTGATGAAGTAAAGCACGAGAGAGCTAAATCGTTTCTCAGATGGCACACTATTTACTAATATTACTTATCCTGATATTCTCGGTATGTTATATAATGGAATATAGAGGCAAAGAAGGCTAATGGTGCTGTCCACAGATGCTATACCATGGGATAGCTCACCTCGAGGAAGTCCCGCACGTGAGGGCCACCGTCATAACGGGGTCACCGCGGGGTATATAGTCCGGCCGCGGCGTTCGGCCGCCACACAACCGACAATGGCCAAGTTCCTAGCTCTTCTTGCTGCTGTGGCTCTTCTGGTGAGTACTTGGCTTCACCGAGCCCCAGACTTCTTTTTGCCCTGTGAACAAGCATCGCTATCGCTTCCTCTCTTTGCCTAAATTTGAAAGAAAATATTCACGTACTCTTCCATTTTCAAGATTGTTCTTTACTGTCAGTATTGCGGCGATGTTATCATATAGATGGGAATAGAGAGAAATGACAAAAGGTTCTGGGACTACAAGATAGATATAAAGTATTGGATGAAATAACTTATAAATATATAGGTCTCGAGCTCTCTCTCTCTCTTTCCGTAAAAATGCATACAAACAATGCATTTTGTTTAACACCCCTTTGCACAACACACAGGTGTCACGAATGTGTCATAACTCCTCCAGCTTTAGCAAATTCTGACAAAGTGGGATTAAGGTAAGGACATGAATAAAGTGATATTTTTCAATGAAAATTGAATGGATTGATAGAAGAATCATGAGGCATAGATAGGCTTTCGAAAATAATTTATATCGGGGAATATAAGAAGAAAAGAGCCATTATAAAAAGCCTTTATGAAAACCATATTTCTCAGAAAAACTTAACAGTTTTCCAATTATTAAAAACATTCAGAGTTTCCCAGAATAAAAAATCAATTTTATATACTTATGTAATTAAGATCCAGCGTTCTCCTAAATTTCTGAAATCCTCATTTCCTAAACTCGACCCGGATAAAACAGTATTCAAATACCCATTCCAAAGAGTAGATTACTTTTACGACTCTCTCGCAATCCCGCGCTCTATTGAAGTATTCCACAAAAACGTTCGCATTATATAATTGATTGAAGTATCAAAGGCGATTCTTCCTAATACAGCGATCTATTTCCCGCCCTCTCTTTTGTCTCCTCTTCCATATTGATTCCACCTCCGCAAATTTATTCTCGGAATTCCTTTATTTCTTTACAGTTTCACTTCAAAGGCTTCTTCAAATAGGGACTTCAAACGTCTTTGTTCAATTGTATAACCTTGGCTCCATTATTTCAAGTTCACTTTTTTAGGTACATGGATTCAATTTAAGTGTTACACAGAACTAGAAAATAGGTTATCTATTTCGCCATAAAGTTTCTAACTTATCAAAAGAATAACAAAGTGAAATGAAATGGAATTTATGTTTGTATTGGTCTCTAAAGAGCTGTTTCTCTTTCAAAATCTTTTCGCGGTAAAAAGAAACTCTAATACAAATATCATTTATTAGAGCTCACGCTTTCATTTCTAATACATATATAACAATACTTGTCAATAAGAGTGGAGAAATGGACACATTCTTTGAAAAGTGAGATACTCTCTAGAATTTTTCCCAAGAAACTTTTAAAATGTTCTATAAAATTATTAAATATATTTTACATTTGTTCATTGTAAGTTTTGAAAGAAAATTTTTTTTCGCCAAAGAAGAATGTATCCTTTTTTTTTAGAAATACAAATAAAAAGCTTTTTCTTTATCACCTCTCTGAAAAACAAGTGAATAGGTTCAGTGAATAAGCATAGAAAAGTTTACATGTGTTGTTTAATACTGTGGCCCTCATCAGTGTACATAAGGCGTAATACTTTTTACAAAGGGGATAGGGGCCTTTTTCACATAAGATTACCAACCCCCCCACCCCCCCCCCCCCCCCCCCCCCCCACCTATTATGTGCTATGCAAAAGTTCGTTTTCTATTTATTTATAAAATAAAACATCCACCGTAGCATTTAAATCTAAACCACCTCTTTGTGGAAAATTCGATTTATTTCATGCTTCTTCCATGTAACATCAGGGTAACGTAGCTTCCACTGAACTGATAAAGCTCACAGTCTGAAGCCAAGGTTTACAGGCTGTCAGAAATTCTCCCATAGTTTATGTTATATCTTATTCACTTTTCTTAATCGGCACTTTTTTAGAGCATTTAAAGAATTTTCAATCATTTTTAAATGGATGTGCTCTTTTCTCACACAGAAACTTACACAGATATATTGCAAATATATATGTGATAATCTACATATTATTTCTTAAATTTATTTTCCTCCACTTTTAAAAATTTATAATTAAGCATACACAAAAAGTTTTTTTTTACTATAATATAAAGATAAAATATATAATATAAACACACAATTATCATTTATATTTAAGAATAGTTTCATTCTGAACCATTGCACTAGAAAATAATATTAATGAATATAAGAGGAACATAAAAGTATATATAGGATCAGGTTTTTCATTCCGAATATATATTGGTTCTGAATATGTATATAATATAGAATGAATCTCGCTAAAAAAAATAGTTTTATATTTCAAAATTATATCTCAAATAAGTCTCAAAGAGAAAGACTATGTCTCTTATAGTGTGTTATATATCTCTCTCAATAAACATAATAAATCCATAGAATGGAATATCTTCAATGTGGTTGGCCACTACTCTGTCGTTGGCACTTAATTGCTAAGGAACAAGTCACCTGGACTAACGTACATCATAACCTTATCTATATAAAACCTAGTGTCATGAGATGTGTTCATGTATTCATTCACAATAAAACTCACGAAATGATATGTACATATACAATATATTAATATTCGGTTTTAAAGAAGTATTGCTTCGTTTTTATAAATCTACGTCGAGGTATTCTTTAGCGGCATCTAGATAGGAACTAACTAGTTTTAGAATTGAGACATAGCGATGAAATATCTCATTCTCTCTCAATGGGTCTTTGACATGACACATATCACAACGTTACTGCTAGAATACACCATATTCGATTAAGTGTAATTTTTCGTTCATAATATCAGTTTACGCATAAAGATATCCACTATCGAAATTCAGATCTTGGCCTGACGTATATCTATTAAAATATAAACGGTAGCAATGCGTTTCTTTATTTTTTATATTTATATTTTATAACAACTTTCTCTTTTAATAACATATATCACCATCTCTAGAATGTACTATGTTTGATGATGCGAAAAAGCATTAATACAGATTAACGATTTTCACATAGAGAACATCATATATATATGTTTAAGAGTGTCTTCGCTCGAAAATTCGTTTTTTACAATAAAAAACTTATTTTTCATATTTTAAATTAATTTCTATGTATTGTGCTTTTAATTATGTTGCATAAACATGCTTTTGTATTTTTGTCTTGCATTTTAAGCAAAATATCTATGTCCTAAGAAAAATTATTTGTGAAAAACTTCATTGATGTACACGAAGTGAACTAAGACTGTCTTGGTAGATCATAGGTAGTGCATCCAGTTTGGAAATCTAACTTCTTACATTTACCTGAGGCATAATGAGAACCTATGTAAAATCAACACATGTAAAAGAAACTACTTTTCCCACTACCTTTGCCATCCTATTACATAGAGACCATGAAAACCGGCAAAGACACACCTGCATATTGCTAAATCTTATAAGTAATTCGTGGTTATTATTACATCGTATTTTCTCTAAATAAAATTTGTACACTCTCTCTACTTTGAATTTCGATTGGTAAATATGGCCTAAAATATATTTATGCGCTAGTTTTAACATTGATTAATGTTATTAATGTTTGGTTGTACCTATTTAATGAAAAATAGTTAAATCTCTAGATATATGCCAAATTTATCAGAATGAATGTCTATCTCACAGGTCTTATTAAACAAATTATCGGAATGAAATACATATGTGCTTGTAGAATTTTTAAAAAAATAGATATTTTCTTTCCAAAAGGCCAATATATAGAAAATTCATGCTATTTGTATATGGTAATTGCATATATGGTTTTTCTAAAATGTATGGATCATATTTATTATTTACACCGAGAGAGTTACATTAAATTTTCATGAGTTTATTATTATAACGTTATATATAGTTTCCATTGCTGCAACTTATCGTGTTGTTGATGGAACTTTATAATCTTTTTATAGCAAGTCGCGCTATTCCAATTTGTCAGGTTTGTAAAGTCATTTTATCAACTCGATAAGGGTGCTTAGCAAGATTGATACTGTCAATTTTCCAAGAGGTGTAATTTTCACTCCGGAAATCGATAAATACTGTAAAATCGATGGATTAATTTTGCCCTTCGCTATTAGCCCTCTACCAGATTGATGTTTCTTCCTTATTTTTATCCAAATATCAAACAGCTTATATTTTCATAGTATTATGTTGATAATAGGTATTTAACCAAGTTATTGTATCCATTTTATAATATAATCTTTCTATATTTCTATTCAATAGGTTTATGTCACCCATTATATTGGCTGGTGCGTTACTAAAACGATATTTATATTTGCTGGCTTATATTAATCAAGTTTATAAATGTAAAAATAGAGCACAAAGAGAAAATTGACTCTGTTTCATATTGGCAGAATAACGATATATTGTCATTATGATCGTGAATTGACGCAGGTCATCAATAACATTCAGTTACATTAACAGGTAGTTCTCCTTTCAACATTACTATACATTGATGCGGTATTGCATCAAAGGTGAATTTAAGATGGTGTCTAGCGTA
>CP092886.1:144908280-144958818 GCA_030710605.1 Cordylochernes scorpioides
TTGTATAGTTTTGTTATAGGAATATTGTTTCTTGTAATGGGGTTTCTTATTATGGTTGCTATACTCGGGTTGCTTTCATAATATGTTCTTATACCGTGTTTGCTTAAAATTCTGGCTATATTGGTACTACTATGGGAGAGAATAGGGAAATATACATATTGATTTATATATATATACATGATTATTTCTTATAAGAGAGGGATTATGGAAATGTCTTAATATAAAGTTTTTCGGATAACCACTAGAAGTGAGTTTATTGATTAAAAATTGGGTTTCTGTATCTTTTGAGAGTTGGGTGGAACAATGTGTATATATTCGTTTTGAGAGGGTTTTTACAGTGTTGATCTTGTGACTGAGGGGGCAATAAGAGGAAAAGTGTATATAATCTGGAGTGGAGTTTGGCTTATGGTATATTTCTGTTGTATATTGGTTTTGTATATGTTGTATATGATAGGCTGGTCCAAAAACTGAAATAGAATTATCCGTTTTCTCTTCATCACACCACTTAACAATTAGCATATAATAATAATAACCAATTGACTAATTTACATAGCAATAATTTTTCTTAAATAATAATATATAAAACTTCATAAATAATCCTAGATATGCAAAAAAAAGCTTATATATATATGTATAAATAAATATAGGGCATATACTGGATATAAATTATTAATCAGCTAGTATTTCTAGGGGCAACACGCCTCTCTTTATCAAGGCTTTTCTTTGAGTTAAACTAAATCACGTGGTTATGAGATCCACTCACGCTATACAAAACCAAAGCGAGAAACCATTTAAAGAAGATATATATATCTGTACATACATGACTACTTGAAATTGTATCCATTATTCATGTAGAAGGGCAACTTGCGCTCGAATTGATTTTTCAAATAAAGAAACTTATCCTTTTTGAATCTATTTGTTATTATAATTATTGAAGGGATTATTCGTCTTAAATCAATGTTTAGTTGATTTCTGTTCCACCAGATGGCGCTCTGCCTTCTGAAAAGCACATGTGCTCCTGGTCAGGATATGCCTTTTTTATTTTTAATATCAACACCTGACCCACTTATTATTTATTTTTTTTCTGTTGTTTTTTTCATATATATATATATAGAAATTGATCAATACATATATAGATCTTTAATTAAAAAGGCATATGAATAAGCGATGCAACTCTTCCTGTTTAGATAATCAAATATAGTGAAGCACGAAGGAAGATGAGTTTCTTTTTAATAAACTCGAGCAAGCTTTCGGGCCACACGCCCTTCTACTGGCAAAAAACTAAGATATTCAAAGAGATACAAGCCTATTTATACTATGATAAGCAATATTTTAGCATATTTACATTTTTTCTTATAGGAGGAGAAACAAAATACAACTATGATTACAATTAAGATATGCAAATATAGGGAAAAAAGACAATGAGGTAAATTCTAAATCTGACACATTAGGGAAGACAGGAATATCACTGTGAAGGGAAGACAGAATAAACAGATTAAACACATCAGGACAGGAATACTTTATAAATATCTGGTATGTCTATTTTTCTATTAAAACTGTTCAGATTGACAGAGGTTATAGCTTCCAACACCAATCTTTGGTGTTGGTTTGGGACGTGATGGTAGTGGATGGTCGGCTGGCTGAGGTTGAATTTGTGGCCTGTGGAAGACATGTGTTGGTAGAGTAAGGAGCGGGGGTCACTGTTTCTAATATTCCTTTTGTGTTCTAAAATTCTAAGAGCCACGTTTCTACCTGTCTCACCCACATATGTGGCAGCACATTGCGTGCATGAGACAGAGTAGACCGCGCTGGTACTATGGAGGAGTTCAGGGGGCGAGTCTGATGTGGTTAAGGGATGTCTGAGGTGTGTGGATAAATTTTGGGTATTACTGAAATATGTGTGGATGCCATATGTTTTAAGGATTTTCTAGATGTTAACTGTGTGGGAGGAAAAGGGTAAAACAAATGTCGATCTGTAGACTGTTGGAGGGTTGGGGGGACTAAGCCTGTAAGTGTGTCTATTAATAAAAGGAAGTGAGAAATCTGCTGAGGTGAGATTCGAGATTATATTTTCTTTTTCTATAGATTTAAAGATGGAGAGGGAACAATGGGTGTGGATGCGCTTAGTCAGGGCCTTTACAATATATATTGGATTAATATATAATATTTTGCCAATATTTCAGTTGGCTGAACTCAAAGTATAAGCAAAAAATATGTTTAACTTAATACTATTGACGTTATTTGGCGCTGAGTTTGTTGTTGACATTGATACGTTATAATACCTTGAAAACGGCTGGCGTTCAGCCAACTGAAATATTGCTAAATATATTTTAATCCAATACATGCTATTTTAATCATATATATATATATAAAGCTCATGTGGTCAGGATATGCTTTTTTAATTTTAATATATATATTGAATATAGAAAAATATTATTTCATTTTTGAATTAAAATTTATAGAAAAAATTACTCCGTTGGATCGACCGCCAAGGTCACACTTCCCCTATAAAAACTCATTGTTGTTGTTTCCCGATGGCCGGCTAAAACCTTTGTAATTATGTAAATAATCTTTTGTTTTCCTTGTTCTACTCGCCTTAAGACAGGCAGTACTTTTATCAAATTATGTTTTTTATATATTCCTTTAGTTCAATTAAAGCTATTTTGATAACTATTTTTATTAATATTATTTAATTATTACCACGACTGCAGAAAAATATCACACATACTCGTGGATTTCAAGATCAAGTAAATGCTCAACAATATTCTCTATTATCAAAATAATCAGCATCAAGTAATAATTCTATATAACTCTAATATTAAAAAATCAACAGGAAATATTTTCTTTTTCCTAACATATATAGGTTTAATATAATTATTATTAAAGAATATATAATAATATATTAAAGAAATCCTTAGAATAAATTGATATCGAATTAATGGTATAATATCAGTATATAGCAAGATATTACCGAATAATAATATTATATATAAAGTAGCGTTCTATCTATAACTAGTGGATGTACCCGTCTTTGCCCGGGTTTCACTCGAGTGAAAGTTAGCTCAAAGAATATCTGATAAAAAAATATTTTCCGAGCAAACATACTCTCTCTACTGAATCGATTTGTATGAAAACATTTATATATAAATATCTTTATAAAAATCGATTCAGTAGAGAGTGGATATTTGCTGATAATTTTTATGGATTTTTATATAGATATATATATATATCCTTATTTTGCTTATTTATATTCATTTATTTTATATTTAAACTTATATAATCTTATATGAACGATACAATAGTTTCAATCTCTCTCTCCCTCTTCCTATATAACATGTAAAATATTATCAAAGTTCGAAACTATTATAGACACGTATGATTCTTTTTTAAAAATAAATAATTTTTCTATTGCAGTAAGGACAGTCGAAATTGTTTATTTAAAAAAAAAAGAATCATACGCGTCTATAATAGTTTCGAATTTTGATAACAGATGGCGTGCTAATGCATCATAATATAAAATATTATATATATTAATGTGTGAAGGGGTGAAATTAAATTTAGAGCGCTTTCAGTATTAACTATATTGACCTGATATGTTAAATGTGTCCGAAAATAAAGGATTTAAAAATAATTTAAAATATCATTATTGTTGAGAATTTGATAACCTACATTGTATGCTTACTACATCTGATAGCACCCGCCCACTCCTCTGAAAGTTTAGAATTTTTTCGAGTTCTGATTCTAGGTGACTCTCTGAATTATTATAAACAATATATTTGGTGAACGAAAACATAGATACAGGTTTTGTTATATATAATAAGTTTTATGCATAATTTCATATAAACAATAATTAAAGTTACACCGCATAAGTTTATTTTTTGTGAAAAATCAATATTTATTTCAAAGAGAAATATTTACTATTTCTAACTTTTTTGAATGAAGTATGAGAGGGTGAAAATATGAAGAGTAATGGCGAACGGAAAAATTCCCGCTCCTGAACACTTTTATTTTTCCGTTCGCCATTACTCTTCATATTTTCACCCTCTCATACTTCATTCAAAAAAGTTAGAAATAGTAAATATTTCTCTTTGAAATAATATTGATTTTTCACAAAAAAGAAACTTATGCGGTGTAACTTTAAGTATTGTTTATAATCACTCGCCGCAGTCCTTTATAATGTATTATAATTTCATATATATAAAGTATTTTTTTAAACATATGCATCTTCTTCTTATGTAACAAAGAGGAACCACTTCCTTTAAATATGCATTGAAACAAAGTATTTTGTTTATCACTTCTGTTTTTTTCCTAGAATGAAAATCGGCTCACTTAATCAGATTAAACAACTTTTTGAAAAATTCGACAGATTTCACAACTCCTCTTGTAGGATTTTATAAAATTGGAGTCTCTCCTGTATTGATGATGGCTCGAAACGATGGTATACAGACTGGTGTTGTTCTAATTGGCCAAAACTAGTGTTGTTCTAATTTGCCAAAACTAGTGTTGTTCTAATTTTCCAAACCTGGTGTTGTGGCCCATTCTTTATAGCCACCTTTACGTTATGTACTTGGTGCTAAGAGATCACCTAACACGGAAAAATCAACAGAAAACACTTAAAGCGTTTTTACACAAATTATCCACACCGACCTCACCGCATTCCCTTAGCTTCCTCTTATATACAAACATGGCCACATTCGTCCAATGAGAAGGCGTGAGAGATTGGTTCACAACAAACGAAAACAACATTCTTCTCGCTAAAAACTCATCAGAAAAACTGAAAATGTTTGTCAATATAATTTGATAGATAAACAAAATGCATTGCTTTGATGCATATTTATAGAAAAATGCTTCTTTTGGTATATAAATATCAATATTATATGTATTTTAGACTTAATTTTTTTTCTGTATTTATTATACACTGGATTATGGTTATGTGTGAAAAAGATAAGAAGGAATTCCATTCGATCGCAAGAAGTTTCTGAGACATTCAGGTCTAAGGCCAAACTAACATCTCTTTAAACACCGGGTTGTATTATCTCCGAAACTCTTTTCACTTGTACTGACATTTGCCATACCGAAACACATCTCACATACCTTCAACAAAGCAGGGATTCAGCTCACTGTGTTCAACTTTTGAATGTATTATTTCCGTGAATCATTCAGAAGCAGAAATAAACCCCAATTCAATATTAGAGGTACTCTCTCATATATTATGATGCATTAGCGCGCCATCTGTTAACAAAATTCCAAACTATTATACACGCGTATGATTCTTTTTTCTCGCGATGTTTAATATGTAGAGATGACCTAACTTCGTATCTTCTGCTCGAGTGAATGTTTTTCAGTTAGAATTTTGTCCCTGCCTGCTAAAAAAAAGGACTGGCTTCGCCCGTGGTCTGCTTTATGGAATATTCCCCGAAATAATTTTGTATCTGATAATCAAACATGATACTGCAAATTGTCATCATTATTTTCTGACTAAAAAACACTTATTTATGCCCAAAACTTGGTCAATTTCAATTTTTATTGTGGCTAAAAATGCGACAATAATCTCTTCCAGATTTTTCTCTATGTCCTGTTAAAATTTCAGCCCGAATAGGTCCTTATTAAGGATTTTTATAACCGACAAACATATTTACACTCACTTTTATATATACACAAGTATAAATAAGAATATAATAGATATATGAAATAAATATTGAATAATAAAGATGTTGGAATAATCAATTTCAACATTTTACTCTTCTTTTATTTTTTTGACCAATTGACCGCTGTATATATGATAATTGCTACCATTGTTGTGTTTGAGTATGTAAAGTAAGCTGCTTTAAGTTTATGTAAAATTTGAGCATAACTAATTAAACTTTCTTTCTTTAAAAACCATTTCCCGGCCTTCTCCTTCCTTTTTTTCAACAGGTTATGGGCCCAGAGCTGATTGTCTAAGAAATTAAGAATCAAGAATGTCCAGCCTATATCAAATTGAGAAGTTGAATAAGCAAAACTTTGAGACATGGAGGCTTCAAATGCAAATGATTCTTATTCACTCTGATCTGTGGAATTATGTTAATGAAGCTAATATTAAACCTCAACCCGGTAACCAAGAGTTTACTAATTGGCAAAATAAGGATCAGAAGGCTCTCGCTACAATTGTATTGAGCTTGAATCCATCAGAACTAGTTCATGTTAAGAATTGTAAGACTGCCGAGGAGGCCTGGAAAAAAATAGAAGTTTATCGACCAAAAGGACCTGCGACGAGAGTTTCCCTGACCAAAAGGCTAATACAGATGAAAATGAGGCCTAATGATGATTTGAAAGATTACCTGAGTAAATTTACTTCATTGGTGGACAATCTAGGTGAAATTGGGGCTCAAGTACCCGAAGACTTTTTAGTTATACTCTTGTTGTGTAGTCTTCCAGAATCGTACGAAGGATTCAGGACTGCCATAGAAACCAGAGATGAGCTCCCAAAACTTGAAACTTTAAAGGTGAAGATTATAGAAGAAGATCAAAGACAACGTGAAATGGAGGGAACTTCGTCTGGAGAACAAAATGCCTTTTTTGGAAATCCAGAAATAAAAACTACTAATTCCACTAAACCATCAAATCGGAAGGATTTCAAATTTAACTGCTATTACTGTGGCAAGAAAGGCCACAAAGCGGCTGACTGCTGGTCAAAAAGGAACTCTAAAAGGAACAATACTCGAATGGCTGCTTCTCTGGGAATTAGAGATGAAAATATTCTTGATGTTGACGAGTGGTGCCTGGATAGCGGCGCAACTGCACACATGTGCTGCTTAAGAAAAGCATTTTCAAATTTAAGAGAAACAGAGCCAATAGCCGTTAAATTAGCGAACGACCAAAGCATAGAAGCTTTAGGTACAGGAACGGTGGAATTGGAAGTTTTCGAACATGGTGAACCATTTTTATTAAAATTAGAAAATGTGTTGTTTGTCCCAGGACTGAAGGGAAATTTTTTTTCAGTCGGCACCTGTGCAGAAAAATCATTCTTTGTAAAATTTATGAGAGGAAAAGCGGAAATTGCGAATCCATTGAGGAAAATTTGCATAGAAGCTTACAAAAGAAACGGACTTTACATATTGCGTCAATCTAAATATGCAAAAACACAATTTACCAGAATGTGTATAGACAGAAATAGCAGTGAAATTTGGCATAGTAGATTTGGTCATCTTAATTTTGATGACCTTAAGAAATTGCAGAGAGAAAATTTAGCCAATGGATTACCCAAGGGTGAATTTAAAAGTATATCAAGTTGTGAAATTTGTATTAGGGGTAAACAGACTCGATTGCCATTCCCAGAAGTCTCTCTGACAAAGTCAACAGAGCCACTGCAACTTATTCATTCTGACATATGTGGACCGATGAGAACAAAGTCATATGGCGGTGCATTGTACTTCGCAACTTTTATTGACGATTTTCACGAATGATATTCACTTTTGTTATGAAGCGAAAAAGTGAAGTTTTCAATGGATTTAAAGTCTTTAAAAGATTTGCTGAGAAACAAACTGGCAAGAAAATTAAAGCAATCAGAAGTGACAATGCAGCAGAGTATTTGAGTACAGATTTTAAAGAATATTTATTGGAGGAAGGCATTAGACATCAGCTCTCAGTTGAATATTCTCCGCAACAAAATGGAGTTGCTGAAAGAGCGAAGAGAACTCTGGTATAAATGACTAGATGTTTCATAATTCAAGCGAACCTCCCAGATCCACTTTGGGCTGAACTTGTGCATACATCTACATACATCAGAAACAGATGCCCAAAAACAAATGAAAGTCAAACTCCGCATGAAATATTTACAGGAAGAAAACAAACCGTTTCTCATTTAAGAATGATTGGATGTAAATGTTTCGCTGTTTACAACCGTCCGAGAAGAGGAAAATTCGCTCCTCGTAGTGAAGAATACCGACTGGTTGGCTATTCTCCCGAATCAAAGGCGTACAGATTATGGAAGCCTGGAACAAACATGATGATAAAAAGTCGAGATGTACGTTTCCTCGAATCTGAAAACTCTACCTTAAGGAATGACGTGGTGCAAATTGAAGCTATACCACAGAAAAAGGAAGATATATCATTGGAGGAGGAAAGTCTTCAGGATGATGAAAAAACTTTGCCCGGAACTGATTCGGAGTTTTTAAGCGAACCATCAGAAACAACGGAAGTCATCTCGCAGAGAGGAAGAGAAGACCGAGAATTTTACGTACTGGAAAACCGGGAAGACCACGAAAGAAGGAATACGCTGAAGCTAACTTGTCTAAGGATTTTAGACAGAACACCAGTTTGCCAAATCCAAAGGATTTAGATCAAGCCTTGTCTAGTGAAGATTCGCATCTATGGAAAAGGGCAATGAAGGAAGAGTACAGTTCCCTTTTGAAGAATGGAACTTGGGAACTTGTCGATCCTCCTAAAAATATATATATAATAGGAAATAAATGGGTCTTCCGAAAGAAATTTAGAGCCGACGGCTCTATTGAATGGTATAAGGCTCGACTTGTAGCAAAAGGTTATTCCCAAAAATACGGTATTGATTATGAGGAAACCTTTGCACCAGTTGTACGCCACAGTACGATCAGAACAGTTTTAGCCTTGGCCGTTGAATATGATTTACTAGTCCATCAAATGGATGTTCAGTCTGCCTTCTTGAATGGTGATGTCAAAGAAGAAATTTACATGACACAACCAGAAAATTTCGAGTCAAAGAAATATCCAAGAAGGGTATGTAAACTAAAGAAGGCTATATATGGTCTGAAACAGGCTGGAATGACTTGGCATGCAAAGCTCGATTCAGTATTATAAGAAATGGGCCTAGAACAGATGAAAACTGATAACTGTGTCTACATTAAAAGAGAAGAAGGAGTTCTTCTGGTTGCAATATATGTTGATGATATGATTGTTGCTGCAGAAGAAGAGAACACGCTGATTTGCTTCAAAGAAAGTATAAAGAAGTTGTTTAAGATAAATGATCTTGGAGCATTGAATTATTGTCTTGGGATACGGGTACAGAGAGGAGTGGATGGATCTATATCTCTCGATCAGGAAAGATACATTGAAGAACTTCTAGAGAAATATGAGATGAAAGAATCAAAACCGATCTCTACGCCATGGACCCTAATTACAAAGTGACAAAAATATCACTTATAGATGGTGAGAATGAGCCAGTAGATAGGGTAGAGTATCAATCTTTGATAGGATCACTGATCTACCTATCTGTCTCAACAAGGCCTGATATTGCCTATACGATAAGTACTTCAGGACAATTTAGCAACGATCCTAGAAGACAACATTGGAATATCGCAAAGCGTGTTCTCCGCTACTTGAGAAAAACATCAGGCCTAAAGATTACTTTCAAAAAATCGATGAAGGAACTTTATGGTTATGTAGACGCGGATGGACAAAGTCTCATTCAGGATTTGTGTTTTACTTGGCGGGCGGTCCAATAGCGTGGGAATCCAAAAATCAACAGACTGTTTCCCTTTCAAGCACTGAATCGGAATACATCGCACTTTGTGAAGCTGGTAAGGAGGCTGTTCACATAAGGATGCTTTTAGATGAATTGGGATTTGGTGAAATATTGGAAGGACCTACAGTTTTGAGGACAGACAATCAGGGAGCTCGGCAATTGACAAGGAATCCTGTGTACCATGCGCGAACAAATCACATTGACATCAAATGGCATTACATCAGAAATATTTATAATGAAGGTCTTGTCGAGGTCGTCCATACACCAACCCAGGAGAATGTTGCGGATATCTTCACCAAGAGTCTGACAAAGGTCTCTCATGAGAAATGTATTCGTGAATTGGGAATGTAGAAATTGAGGGAGGGTGTTGGAATAATCAATTTCAACATTTTACTCTTCTTTTATTTTTTTGACCAATTGACCGCTGTATATATGATAATTGCTACCATTGTTGTGTTTGTAAAGTAAGCTGCTTTAAGTTTATGTAAATTTTGAGCATAACTAATTAAACTTTCTTTCTTTAAAAACCATTTCCCGGCCTTCTCCTTCCTTTTTTTCAACAAAAGAGAAGGAGTAAATAAAGTTAAAATGAAGTAGATAAAGATTATATTTCAAGGTATCAAAAAGGTTTTTGTATTTTTTTATTTGGCAAAGTAGGGCTATAACAAGTTTACGCTGAAGCATCGGCAGTCATATGACGCATTAGTGCCCATAAGTTCATCAATGTATATAAGAATCTTAGAAATATTTATTCAGCAACAAGATTCCAAGCAATATTTTTACATGCAACAAAGAGAGAGAACACTGATCTTAGCCAAAAGGCCGAGAAGAAAGAAAGAGAGATTAAGTGAGAGAGGATAAAGATTTAAATCCACATATTAGCTGTAGCCTCTGATTACCATGGTTCCACCTCCACACAATTCTAGGAAGTAACCTGGTTTGTACAGGAGGAGAAACCAGGAAGGACGCCCGGCAGAGAGTAAAGTTCGGTATTTGCGCTCCACCTAATTAATCCACTTCTTGCCCGTCCTCAACAAAGCAACGTTAAATAACCTCTCACTTCCGTTATTGGGTAACTTATACGACAATTGTTTACTTTTCTCATCCTACATTCACGTCTTATTTTCTTTTACTCTGAGAAAATGTCGCTCTCTCACAATGTATCATGTCGTCTTTCTCGACACCATAATAAAAATTCATATTATAAAATCATAAAAAAAACTTTCGTAATAATTTAAGAAAAAGGCATCTCCTTATCGTGCAACTGAAAGTTGCTGGTGGCTTGCGCCATTTATCGGAATAAATATCAACTATTCTCGTTGAATTTTAATTATTCCAGTATTGGCCAAATACCCATTCTTGATTAATCAAGAAGAGCTAACCACGGACGCGTTTCGGGCTGTTGGCCCTCATCATTCGTAATAAGTTTGTTTAATATTTTTAAAACGTGAACTTTCGAGTTTTCGGTGTTCAACGGGAAAAATTATAACCGAGAGTAAGCACGGGAAGACGAAACCTGCATTTGATAGCTATTCACATGATTTTGGATATGATGGAATTGCCCTGGAATATCTATTTTCCTGCTTAGATATTGTTCTGGTTCATTTATATGAGGGATTCGAGGACCAATCTTTCTAACTTAGTATATATATCACTGTAATGGCAGGTAGGACTTTCTAAATTGAATATAAGGCCGTTATTGGTGACATGCTGATATATGAGTATCTTGGGCCCTTGATTTTGATATTCTAGATATTTTATTCTTGTTTCAATTTCCATGCTGGTTTTGTCAACAAAAATGTATTAGCAATCTAGACATTATACTGTGTATATGGCATTTTTCTTCTGTTGGGGATTCTGATTTATAGATTTTTTATTGTGCGATGCGATTTCAAAGAACATTTTAATTTATTTTCGGGTTGCGAAAGATAAACCAAATTTTTCTTTAGTTCTAGAACTATTTTTCAATTTTTGGTAAATAATCAATATAGCAATTTTGAATCTGAAATTCAGTTGGGCTCTCTGTTGGCGGGATAAAAATATTTATAGATAAAAGCCGGTGGATAACCAAAAATTCTGAGGTTCCTGTAGATGTTATTCTGTTCTATTTATTTAGACTTGGGAAGGAAACAATGAGTAAATAAATGTTTAGTCAGAGTTTTTACAACAGTTATATTGTATGATATGGGGCTTTGAGAACTGAAGGGTACGTAGGAAGGTTTTGAACTATTTTAAAATATCAACATATATAGTCACGACCGTAATGGGCGGGCGGGCGGGCCGGCCGGCCGGCCGGTTCTGTCACGGATGCGCGCGCATCATCATTATGATCATTATCATTATCCAAATAATTTGGATTATAGATTAGAAGGTAATAAGACCAAATCTACTGATAAGGTACAATTTGGAATATAGATTAGAAGCAGAAGGTAATAAGACCAAATCTAATGATAAGGTACAATTTGGATTATCAACATATATAGTCACGACCGTCTTTCCTCAATTCCTCAATTCCTCATCGCTGTCACGGATGCGCGCGCATCATCATTAGTATAATATAAAAAGCCAACAATGAAGAATGAATGTAAGATAAAAAGCCAACAATGAAGAGTAAATATGATATAAAAAGCCAACAATGAAGATTGAATGTAAGATAAAAAGCCAACAATGAAGAGTGAATGTAATATAAAATGCCAACAATGAAGAATAAATGTAAGATAAAAAGCCAACAATGAAGAATGAATGTAAGATAAAAAGCCAACAATAAAGAGTAAATGTAATATAAAAAGCCAACAATGAAAAATAAATGTAAGATAAAAAGCCAACAATGAAGAGTGAATATAATATAAAAAGCCAACAATGAAGAATAAATGTAAGATAAAAAGCCAACAATGAAGAGTAAATATAATATAAAAAGCCAACAATGAAGAATGAATGTAAGATAAAAAGCCAACAATGAAGAGTAAATATGATATAAAAAGCCAACAATGAAGAATGAATGTAAGATAAAAAGCCAACAATGAAGAGTAAATGTAATATAAAAAGCCAACAATGAAGAATAAATGTAAGATAAAAAGCCAACAATGAAGAGTAAATATAATATAAAAAGCCAACAATGAAGAGTGAATGTAAGATAAAAAGCCAACAATGAAGAGTAAATGTAATATAAAAAGCCAACAGAGTGAATGTAAGATAAAAAGCCAACAATGAATAGTAAATGTAATATAAAAAGCCAACAATGAAGAATGAATGTAAGATAAAAAGCCAACAATGAAGAGTAAATATAATATAAAAAGCCAACAATGAAGAGTGAATGTAAGATAAAAAGCCAACAATGAAGAGTAAATATAATATAAAAAGCCAACAATGAAGAGCAAATCTCTATATATATAAAAATGAATGTTTGTATGTTTGTCTGTTTGTATGTTTGTTTGTATGTCCGGTATACAAATTCGCAGTAGTTCACTAATTCAAACCAAAATGTCCATACATAGGTAAATAAATACGGGGAAGACGATAGGCTATTTTAAAAAATATATAAATCAATTATTAAAACTATATATTTTTAGTCAGAAAATGATGATGACGATATTGCTGTATCATGTTTGATTATCAGATACAAAATTACATCGGGAAAAATTCCAAAAAGCAGAGACCACGGGTGAAACCAGTTCATTATTTTGTACGCAGGAACAAATTTCTAACAGAAAAACATTCATTCGAGCAGAAAACAAAAGCCAGATCATCTTTCTATAAAAATATCGCTTCTCAGACACAAAGTTTGCAGCGGGACGTTTCACAAGTGTGACATCCACGGCGCCAATTTATAATTGTAACGAATAGTATTTGAATAAAAACATTTAATCGGGTAAAACCCGGGCGTTGCCCGGGTCATTCGTCATTAATATATAGTCACGACCGTCTTTCCTCAATTCCTCATCGCTGTCACGGATGCGCGCGCATCATCATTATGATCATTATCTTCTATAGAAGCTTCTATCTTTATAATTATGTATATTTACAAAAAGTCAATTCGCTCGCGCCTCTAGCGGTGAAAATGAGGTAAAGTTTGGAGCGGGACGTTTCACAAGAGTGACATCCACGGTTCCAATTTATAATTGTAACAAATAGTATTTGAATAAAAACATTCAATCGGGTAAAACACGGGCGTTGCCCGGGTCATTCGTCTAGTATATATAATAAACGGTGGTATGAAACCCATTTTCCACTAGATGACGCTCTGCTATGTAAAAATGCTCATGTGAGTGGTCAGGAAATGCTTATTATATATATATATTAATAAAAAGGCATATTTTGATCCACGAACGCGTTTCGCGCTGTTGGCGCTCGTCAGCGTGGAGTAGGCTGTGACCACTGCGACCAAAAATATTTTTGGTCCCAGAGGCTTCTTGAGGATTCAAGAAATGGGTATTTAAGGCCAAATTTGCGTAAAGACGC
Source organism: Cordylochernes scorpioides (assembly GCA_030710605.1). Lineage (NCBI taxonomy): Eukaryota > Metazoa > Arthropoda > Arachnida > Pseudoscorpiones > Chernetidae > Cordylochernes > Cordylochernes scorpioides. Next base: position 144,922,217 of record CP092886.1, read on the forward strand.
TTAACACATGAAAATTCAATAGAAAAAAATAAAAGATAAGTGGGTAGGGTGTTGTTATTAAAAATAAAGAAGCCTCTCCTGACCACGAGCACATGTGCTTTTTCGATGGCAGAGCGCCATCTAATGGAGCAAAAAAAGCACATGTGCTCGTGGTCAGGATATGCCTTATTTATTTTTAATATCAACACCTGACCTACTAATCTTTTATTTTTTCTATTGTTATTTCATACACAAGTATATATATAAAGGTATTATAGTGTTTAAAGAAAGTTATAGAGAATTTTGATGTCGAAATGAAGTTATAATGTTAGTATAGCAAGCTATTACTGGACAATAATGTAGAATTATATCTATGTTATATGAAAGATAGTTGGTATAAGAGGAGGAATATTGATAATTAAAAAGAAATGAGATAAATATTATTTTTAATTATCAATACTTCTCTCTTATACCAACTATCCTTCATATAATATATAGATATAATTCTACATATATATATATATATATCCAAAAAAGATGCATATATTGGATTTATATTTATTTTAATGTTCCAATATTTCGAGGGGCAACTCGCCTCTCTTTATCGAGGATGTTTGTGTTTTTCACTAAAGCATGCGAGCACGCGTACACCACTCTCGTTCTACAAGGCCAATGAAAGAATTGTATCTTCGATTTAAGTATTACATCAAAGATACAATTCTTTCATTGGCCTTGTAGAACGAGAGTGGTGTACGCGTGCGCGCATGTTCTAGTGAAAAACACAAACATCCTCGATAAAGAGAGGCGAGTTGCCCCTCGAAAGATTGGAACATTAAAATAAATATAAATCCAATATATGCATCTTTTTTTAATATAATTTTAATTATGGATTGCTCAATCTTCAAAAAAAAATATATATATATGTCTAAAGACTTTATGCTGCAATGATAAAAGTGAAATGGAAGTACATGACGCTGAGGGAGTGCACCACTGATGAGCCAAGCCTTTCCATTTCAATTTTTATCATCACAGTATGAGAAATTCATATAAATAGATTTTTTATGAGAAGTAGAGTTAAAAAGGGAGGCCAATTATGAGCATATTTAGAGTAAAACTTCGATATAACGCTCTCTCCCGTTTATAAAGTTTAGCCCGTTATATAGATCTTTTTTTCTTGTTCTCTACCAAAAATTACGTTTTGTGTCGTAAAACATTCCGCTTATAGTGCGCAATAATCTCGTTAATAACGTCCCTTCTATTTTGGGACTTTATTTATTTTAGATAAGTAAGATAAGCGGGATAAAAACTCCAATTTGATGTAATCTCGCACTTCTTGACCTTGGCCAGCTGTCACACGGTCTAGGGGAAAACAATCAACTTTGTTTGCTTAGTTCTGTTCTCGTTTAATATGTTGTCAAATGTAAATTAAGGGGGATTTCAGTTGTGATAGTTTCTCTCAACTCCAACTTCCGTAATTTTGATCACGTTGTTTATAAATGATAAATGACACTTCCTATGTTGTGTTCCCCATCAAGGTGAATATAAAATAACAAAACAAATTTATTGATCAATTTTATGTTTTCTTTTTCAAGATTAATTAAGAAAATCTATATTTTGTTAGAATTTTGATTACTATTAGCAAAAATTGTAATTAACATTTTACCAAATTTCAGTGTTTCAGATAAACGTGAATCTTTAAATATAAATTTGACAGAAATATGACCCAAATCAAAATGTCAGATACGGCAACCTATCTCGGATCATCTGTATCTCTACTTGGCAACATCCTTAGAAATCGTCAGAATGTTGAAACTTTAGTTTAACTCTTTCGCCGCCGACATCAGACCAGCGTGTAATTGTAAACCTTTCCTCAGAAGCCGAGAAAACGCCAAAATGTATTTGTAGACCTTTATTAAGGAACCTATAAAACGCCATTGTTGGATATAAGATAAAACACCTATTATTTTATTTTAACAAAAATTATATTTTAATAATATATTGTGGTATTGGGGAAAATATAACACTGTTAACTATTAGTAAATGACTGTGGTTATAACGTTTTTTTTTTTTGTGTGTATATACATTTTCTTTTTTTTTTCATTGGATAACCTGTGTTTAATATGAAATTTGCCAGCACCTGAGACAAGTGTACTCTTATTGTAGCGGCACTGTATAACAGTACATGTTTAGGAGTCTGGCAGCACGAAAGGTTAGCAGTTGAAATGACGCGCCAAAAGGTTAGAAAAGAGAAAACTTGGATCATTTAAATTAAATTCTGATGAACAATCCCCTGATCAATAATTAATAAAAATCACTAAGTAAAGGTATCAGAGGTGAATTAAACAGTAATGTTCAAATTATATTGATAATTCGGAAGTAATAAAGTAATCTGTTTCATTGATGATCTTTATTATGTCACAGCTCCGTCGGCGGACATCAAAACCGAGACGTTAAAAATTGTTTCAAACAGAATGTTACCCAGTTCCTGATATTCCAAAGGAGAATGAGGAATATTTTGGGGAAAAATAGTAGGGAGAATACCATCTTACAATATTTTCTGAGCCAACAGGCAGCGGCTTATCCCACGTCAAGAACAGAGTGTACTTGAGATGGCGGATGACGTAGTTTCTTGTAATAACAGAATTGGTAAAGAGACCGAGAATTAAAACGACCTTGCTGAGCTCTTACCTAATAGATTACAAGCATTTAAATCTGTAGATACTTTTAGATGTTATTTTTCATCGCTTTCTCTTGAATATAATGAAATCTACAGAAAAATGTATATATAAAAATGCTTCTTATATTTTTCTGAAACCCATCGTCAAAGTAGTATTAAATACTTTTTCTGTGTGCTATATGTATGTCGTTTATGTGTGTTGATTACGTGTGTTCTGTTTTTGCGTTGTATGTGGTGTTTATGTGTGTTCTGTTTTTGCGTTGTATATGTCGTATATGTGTGCTGTGCATATGTGTTTGTGCGACGTGTGTGTCATTTATGTGTGTTGTGTGTGTTCTTTTATGTAGGCTGAGTGCATGTGTTCTGTTTGTGCGTTGTATGGGTTGTTTATCTGTGTTCTTATTTTGCGTTGTATATGTCGTATATGTGTGCTGTGCATGTGTGTTTGTGCGACGTGTGTGTCATTTATGTGTATTGTATGTTTCTTTTATGTAGGCTAAGTGCATGTGCTCTGTTTGAGCGTTGTATGTGTTGTTTATATGTGTTCTGCTTTTGCGTTGTATATGTCGTAAATGTGTGCTGTGTATATGTGTTTGTGCGGCGTGTGTGTGATTTATGTGTGTTGTGTGTTTCTTTTATGTAGGCTGAGTGCATGTGCTCTGTTTGTGCGTTTTATGTGTTGTTCATGTGTGCTCTGTGCGCTGTATGCGTTGTTTATGTGTGCTCTGTTTGTGCGTTGTATGTGTTGTTTGTGTGTGTTCTGTTTGTGCGTTGTATGTGTTATTTATGTGTTTGCTGTTTGTGCGTTGTATGTGTTGTTTATGACAATGACAATTAAAGGAATTTTATTGACGACCCGTCAATATCAGCACTCAACGAAGAGGGTCAATGGTCAAAATTACTTTAAGAAATTAGGTGTAGCGCTTGCCGCGGTGACGTTTAGTCTTGGGAGCCAAGGCCCTCCTGAGCTCGGACAACCCGCTGAGGATCCTTGGATAGGAGTCCTGAGCGCGCTCGATGGCCGCCTCGAGAAAGACAGGGTGGTTTTTCTTCAAATTAGGCGAGAGTCTCGCAAGGAAAGGCGCCCTAGATTGGGAATGTAAGATGGCATCAATGACGTCGGTCCAGGTGATTTCATCATCGACCAAGGATCCAAGGTTGATTTGGGAACTGAGGATCTCTCTGTAAATTCTATAGATGCATTCATCTGGGTTCGGCGGCAGGTCTTCCTCCATCGGGGCAGGTGGTGGGGACGGAGGTGTCATAGCCGGTGTTGGTTCCTCTTTGTGGGGAGCAGATGGTGTCGGCCCAGCAGTCTGAGGCGCAGGCAGTGGGGGTGTTGGGATCACTGCGGCTTGTGAGGATGCAGAGGGCTCCTCAGTGGTGGTCATGTCGACATCCGGTGTGTGGGTTGCAGGTCCGAGGGTCCCCTGTGCAGGCAGAGGGCCACACGGGGCAATGAAGTCCGGCCGGGCGGGAGGCGTCGGCTCAGTTGCTGCCGAGCGAGGGCCCGCGGGATCCACAGGTTCAGGGGCCACTGATGGAGGAACAGGAGCCGCCACCTGCACAGACATGTGCTGGTGTATGTGTTGTTTATGTGTGTTCTGATTGTGCGTTGTATGTGTTGTTTATGTGTGTTCTGTTTGTGCGTTGTATGTGAGATATATGTGTGTTGTGTATATGTGTTTGGGCGGCGTGTGTGTCATTTAAGTGTTTTAAGTACGTGTATTCTGTTTGTGTTCTTTATGTGTGTTGATAACGTGTGTTCTGTTTAAATTTTCAGTATGTGTATTTTTATTCATTGTGTTTTATATATAATGGGATTATTAAACTAGAGGGAGATGGATTTGTGTGTTGTGCTTATATAATAGCGCCTAAATAAGCTCGACCCAAAATATTGAGTAGAAATCATTTATATTTTGCAATTAGAAGTAGATCAAATAGAGACATATTTTAACATGTATGTATATTTTTAACATTAATTTTCCGAATATACCCATTTCATTTTTCGTTCTTACTTTTTCTTTACTTTTCTTACAATTCTCTTCTTACCTAGAAACCAATTACTCTGAAATCTTAATTAGGAAAATATTTTCCCTCTCTCTCTCTTTCTCTAGAAATTAAAAAAATAATAATTTGGATCATATTCCTGCAATTTCATTTTTAGATGATGATTTATTTAATATATTCTACCCTCTCTCTATGCTAAAATGCATTTCGGACAAATTTCATATTTTATAACTGGGGCTCTTTTGGATTTTAAGATTTTTTTTTCCAATATTTTTCGATGTGTATGCTTCACCATCTTTTACTAAGTTTTTTTTAGCAGCAAGTCTCGCGCTGTAAAGAAGCCATGGCCGTCTAAAAAGACATCTAATAGAATTTGAAATATATACAAAATAAATATAACATAATAATGGTACACCACTACTTATAAATAAATATGTTACACAAAATATTTATAACAATAATACAAATCGTAAAGATAGAGGCCGCCTGGCCGGCATTCATAATTATTAAAATTAAAGATACTTCGGCCAGTGAATCTTTATATTATCTCGACGTTTCGACAAAAATCCTGACGAGGACAAACGATTTTTGTCGAAACGTCGAGATAATATAAAGATTTACTGGCCGAAATATCTTTAATAAAAAAAAAATAATAATAATAGTAATATATGTAATAGATTTATAAAATAATGAAAATTAAATGTCTTTATTAATATTCATAATAAAATAATTGAAGCTACTAAAATGATAATTGAAATATTTCATTAAGATATATTGTATTATTGAGATACTTGATCAAAGTCCGGAATCTGAATATTGATGAAGGTATGATCTAGGAGCAGTTATGGCGGACCATAACGTTTTATTGATGATTTATTATTTGTTAAGCGTATTTACGCAAATTTGGCCTTAAATGCCCATTTCTTGATTTCTCAAGAAGCCTCTGGGACCATAATTATTTTTGGTTGCAGTGGTTACAGCCTACTCCGCGCTGACGAGCGCCAACAGAGCGAAACGCGTTCGTGGGTGGCTTTTCTTGTTTTATCAAGAAATTGGGTTGGCCAAATAACGTTTAGTTTATTTTTGTTCCACTAGATGGCGCTCTGCCATCTGAAAAGCACATGTGCTCTTGGTCAGGAAATGCCTTCTTTATTTTTAATATCAACACCTGACCCACTTATCTTTTATTTTTTTCTATTGTTTTTTCATGTGTTAAGCGTATTTACGCAAATTTGGCGTAAAAATAAAAAATAAAAAGAAACTCATTGTGAGAGAATATTTGTAATTTTAAAATGTTTCACAATTTTATCATGAATAGAGAATTGATTATTTATGTTGGTCAATTCTTTCTGAATTCATTCCATCTCATCCATCGTATATTTTCCGTAGTAAAAACTCTCTCTAAAAGATTGATTAAGCATTATCTCACCCAACAACGCTGATATAAAATGTAAAGAGCCAGAATATATATATATATATATATGCCATGATCTAGTCAAAAATAATTATCCTGAGAATCTTTAATAAAATAATCCCTTGTATCAATACTGGGTAAAAATATCAGGACTTCAGATGAAAGTTTCTTTTCAAAAACTCTTTTATTCTCTATCTTTCAGGCACGAACGCTCTTCTACAGGAGATGGTATAATGCCGACCATGTTTTCTTCTGTAGAAATGCTTAATTTTGAGTACCATCTATATATACTATAAAATTAATTACTAATAAATATACTTTTATTAGAAAAAAGTGAGAAAAATACAAATATCATAAATACAAATTAAGCATAATTTGTGAATTTAACTATTTTTATTATTATTGTACAGGAGAAGGGCGTCGGTGCCCGAAAGCTACAGAATAAAAAGGTTTTGAAAAGATTATTTTTCCCTGGAGGCCTGATATTTTTACTCTAAGCATTTTATTGAAAAATATTCTATAGACCAAGAATATCGTCCACAAATAATAGGCAGTTTTCAAAACAGAACATATTTCACTTCCTGCCTTACAGCAATGGTATAGTGAAAGAATAGCCAGAAGTCTGATAATTATAAGAACACAACAAGATATTAATTTGAATCAAATTTGAGAAACATTTTTCGTCATCCCGATACAAATCATATTTTAAGCCAGACGATAGAACCAATGCCATTTATAAAATTCCGTATAATTCCTGCCAGAGCATCTATATCGGAAAAATTGGCAAATCTTTATCCGAAAGAATTAACCAGAATAAATCAACCTTTTTTTTACTTATCCTTTTATTAGTCTAAATTAGACAAGATCTAGGAGGTCGTGCTCATAAAGAAGTTCAAGAACTATTTTTGGTTCTCTGTACAGGGATCCTTTGTCCTTTCCAATACAATTTAGTATATGTTGAGGAGTGGCCTCTTCTGTTTTGCACCTAGTGCACATGGGGAAGCTTTTAGCTCCCTCTTTATAGACTAGAGGGCGCAGGTGACCAGATTTCCATCTGGCCAACTGTGTTGACTTCCTTCTGTTTAGTTGGGGGTCTGTTTTTTGAGGTTTTCTATTTGGTACCAAGAATGGTGGAAACTATCTCTATGGTTCCTTATCAGTTGTAGTTTTAGTTTGTTAATATGGTCCCTTGCTGAAAGGTGATTCTCGGAGTTCACCGCATCAAGATGTCCAGCTGCTCCTTCCTTTGCCAATCTGTCGGCCTTCTCATTTCCAGGGACTCCCACATGTGATGGAATCCATTGTAGACCCTTTTTGGTATTTTTGTTCAGTTTGTTGATTTCTGCAGCAATGTTTTTGAGGAGTCTGTCTTTTGAGTAGTAGCAGTTTTTAATTGCAAAGATGGCGGCTTTTGAATCTGTATAAATTATTATGTTTTTAGTCTTGTTTTTCTCTACAAATTTTAGAGCTTGTTGTATGGCTGTTAGTTCAGATCTGAAAACTGACAAGTTCTTTGGGTTTATGAATCTTCTTTTTATTTCCATACTATCTTTAAGAATGAGAACTCCACTGCCAGAGGAGCCATTCTCCACCAGTGAGCCATCGGTGTATATCTGTATGGTCTCTTTGTCTGCTTTTTCAATCCTCTCCATAGCGAGGCTCCTGAGTTGTTCAAGGTGGTCGACCCCTTTGGAGCATTCTTGCTCTAGATCCAGGTTGTAGGAGATTTCTGGTCTTTCTTTATATAGTGCATATTGGTTCTGGGCATTTCTATTTCTTGTGCTGTTTGGTAGTAGTTCCCGGTAGGCTAAGTGCATTGGGCTAAGTCTTTTGAGTCTGGTTTTGGGTTTCCATTTTCGTATGAATTCTCCGGTTCTGTGTGATTTTGGTGCATTCACTCTCTTGTATGTATAATCGGCTAAGCCGATTTTTCTCCTGTGTGTAAGAGGCAACAAGTTGGCCTCAATCTCTTCAATTTTGGTTGGACAGGTGTTTCTGAGTCCACATATGATTCTTGCAGCACTGCTCTGTATCTGATCGATTTTATTCAGGTTGGTCTTGCTCGCCGTCTGACACACTGGTTGGGCATATTCTAAGATTGGTCTGATAAGGGCCAGATATGTTTCGTGCAGAGTATCCCTATCTGCGCCCATTCATATCCAGATATTCTTTTCAGAATGTTAAGTCTCTTTTTTGCTCTTAACATCGTTTGGTTGATATGAGGTCCATAGGTCAGCGAGGGGTCTGAAGTGACTCCTAGGTATTTGGGTGTCCAAGAAATTTTTATTTGATTGTTGTCATATTTGATATTTGGGGTCCATTTTTAAGGTGGTTGTTTATTGTAAATACTCCTACTTCGGATTTATTAGGGTTTATAATTAATTTCATTTTTTCGCAAAGTGTTGGAGTTCATTCAGTGCCTTGTTTACATTTTTGTTTGCTTCCTTGAGATCTCTCTTTGAGAACCAGATGATTATGTCATCGGCATAGAGAGCAAATTCGCAGTATTTTGTGATTCTAGAGTCCATGTCATTCAGATAGATTGAGAATAGTAGGGGGCTTAGTATGGATCCCTGAGGGAGTCCCCGGAAGAGCCTGCCAGTTTTTGATAGTTGTTCTTTGAAGTTAAACTGGAAGGTCCTTCCGGTCAGAAAGGATATCCAATCCAACCCATCATCTTCCCCCTTATACCTAGTTTGTCCAGCTTCTTAATTAACCTTTCTTTCCACACTCTATCAAAAGCCTGGCTTAAGTCTATAAAAGAGGCTATGGTTGACTTGGTTGGTTTACTTTGGAAGTCGTCTTGAAATTTCTGTGTGAAGTAGAAAATCTGGTCTACTGTGTTATGATATTTTTTGAAAGCTGCCTGCTGTTTTGTAAGTAACTTGTTTTTGTTTAGGAAGTATTGCATTCTATTTAGTATCATGCGCGCCATGAGTTTGCATGGTATGGAGGTTAGTGATATTGGTCAATAACTCTGTGGGTGGTTTTCTGTTTTTCCTGCTATATGGATGGGGATTATGATTGCATGCTTCCATTTTTTAGGTAAGGTGCTGCTTGACCAGCATAAATCAGCTCTAAAACATCATAGTTCGGTATCACTGTTCTCCGTACTTTGATCAAGCATCAATAATATATAAAAATTCAGATATACGAAAATTGCTATTTACTTTTATAAAATATCAAAATAACTTACACAATATGTTTCTTCATATTGAAAACAAAAGAGGCATATCCTGACCAGGCTCACATGAGCTTTTCTAGAGGACAAACGAATTTTGTCGAAACGTTGAGATAATAAAAATACACCTATCCCCCGATTTACACGGTAGATACGTTCCTGAGAAAAACGTGTAAATCGGGGGATCGGTGTACACAGAAATAAAAATAAAATGCATTGACAGGTTAAAATATGTAGTCAGCACATAAGCTCGGGATTCCTCGTGAGATGTATACACAGCACATGTGTTCAATCACAGTAACATTTAGTATAGTGCGATAAAAACAAAAAAAAAACTTATTTGGAAAACCGTGTAAAAGCGAAAACGTTAAAAAAAAAAAAGTACCGGGTAAATCGGGGGATAGGTGTATTTACTGGCCGAAGTATCTTTAATTTTAAAAGATAATAAAACTATATGTGATAAATTTATAAAATAATGAAAATTAAATGTCTTTATTAATGTTCATAATAAAATAATTGTAACTACTAAAATGATAATTGAAATATTTCATCAATCAAAATTCGTTTCTTTATATATCAAAATGTCAAAGAAAATCTCTGTCGTTTATTTTTGGAAAGCATGAGTTCATTTTAAAATAGAATAAATAGAAAAATTAACTTTGCATATACAGAGATCGTCTATACTAAATTTATTTGTATATATATCTCAATGAAAGGTTTCAATTATTATATATTTTAGTGGTTATTTTATTATATATATTGATAATGACATTTTATTATATATATTGATATTGACATTCTATTATCTTATATATTATTGTTATATTCATTTTTCATATTTCATCTTTATGGTGCACTAACACGCCATCTCTTATGAAAATTCGAAACTATTTTAGACGCGTAAGATTCTTTTTGAAATTAAACAATTTCTACTGCCCCTACTGCAATAGAAAAATTAATGGGAGGGCCTGGCTCATCAGTGGTGACCCCTCCCAGCGGTGTCGCCACTATAAAAGGAAGATCGAAAAACGCAATATAACAGCGGTATGGTAGATTAAACTGGCGAAACCGCTGGGAGGGTTCACCAGTAATGAGCCAGGCCCTCCCATTAATTTTTTCCATTGCAGTAGGGGCAGTAGAATTTTTTTAATTTCAAAAAGAATCTTACGCGTCTATAATAGTTTCGAATTTTCATATTTCATCTTTTATTAGATGTCTTTTTTCGGCCAAAGAGCTTGTGCGACGATCTTGGCTCATCTGCAGTGCGCTAAAGAAAGCAAAAAAACCTACTAAAAGTGGGGCGAATAGCTAACCGAAAATATCGGAAATATAAAACCGATTTGAAAATCCAAAATAACCTCCATTTATAGAGAAATGGAGAAATCCGTGTTCGTATATATATTTTATTATTTTATTTATTTTTCCCACACACACATATATATGAAAAAATAGTACAAATGTGATATTGTACTGGGATAAGGAGATGCCTTTTTTCATAATTTATGCACCTTATCCCAGTACAATATCACATTTGTATTATTTTTTCACATTGTATCGCGGTCTCACGCAATTCTGGCCTTAACTACCCGTTTGATGATTCTTCAGGATACCTGAATGACCTGTTTTTTGGTCGTTGAGGTACAACTTGCACCACGCTGTTCTTTGAAGTTAAACTGGAAGGTCCTTCCGGTCAGAAAGGATCCAATCCAACCCATCATCTTCCCTTATACCTAGTTTGTCCAGCTTCTTAATTAACCTTTCTTTCCACACTCTATCAAAAGCCTGGCTTAAGTCTATAAAAGCGGCTATGGTTGACTTGGTTGGTTTACTTTGGAAGTTGTCTTGAAATTTCTGTGTGAAGTAGAAAATCTGGTCTACTGTGTTATGATATTTTTGAAAGCTGCCTGCTGTTTTGTAAGTAACTTGTTTTTGTTTAGGAAGTATTGCATTCTATTTAGTATCATGTGCGCCATGAGTTTGCATGGTATTTGTATTTATTTATTTATTACAAAACACACGCTATATCCTATGTGGATATTTGCATGTAAATGTTTAAACTATTTTATGTACATAGTTTTTAAATATATATACAAATTATTTATAGTTTTAGAGAGAGAGAGTTCAAGTTATTCAAATTTACATTTTAGAACAATAAATTATACAAGAAACAAAGATTATTTACATACATATCATCAAAGGTCCAATGTATATTTAGAATTACAACCACTAAACCAGTGGCACAAATATACTAATTAAAACTAGAAATTTCAATTCTTAATGTAATTCAAGTCCACGGCATTTGAGATAGAGTCTACAAAACTTGTTAAATTTTCTATATTCTTCTTTACTGGAAACCATTTGGCTTAAACTAGAACTATTCATTTGACATTGTACTCTCAAATCAGCAACAAGTGGGCACCGGATTAAAATATGCTCAGGGTTGTGATCTTCTTGGTCACATAAGCAGATTGAAGAATCAATTCTGCCAATTCTATATAAATATGTGTTAAAGTCTCCATGCCCCGTAAAGAATTGTATATTATAAAAATTTGGCTGGATAAATTTGGGTAATCTTGAGTTTTCAAAATATTCTCTGAAATTATCATTTGAGTCTTCATAGTATTTTTGAATATTTTCATTTATAAAGTTAGATATTATCATTCTTTTGGCTGGATCATTTCTATTATAATCTATTTCAACTTTAAGTATGTTTGACATAATGAAATCCGTAATTTTAGGTATTCTTGCGAGAACATGTGTACAATTCGAAGATGTTGTATTATAAGCATGTATACAGTGTTTAAGAATTTTATACTGTAGTGAATCTATTTTGTTTTTTGATCTCGTGTTTATGTATGGGTACCAGATTGTTGAACCATAAGTTATTGTGCTTCTAAATAAGGTCTTATATAATGTTAATAATCGCCTACTATCCAATCCCCACGATTTCTTTGTTAAACCAAGAAGATATCCACTAGCTCTAGTTGTTTTTGCAATAACACTGTCGATGTGAGGCATAAAATCTAATTTGTTCTTTTTTCGGTGATTTTTGAAAGTTAATTCTAGTATTTTTAGGTTTTCAACTGGTTTGACAAGACTATCATGCAGGGTAATTACATACTTTTTGCAGTTGAATAAATATAAAATCTTTGTTTTCTGTCTTGATATTTTAAGTTTGTTGTTTTCACACCACATATTTATTTTCCCTATTGAATTTTCAATTGTAATCTTAAGATTTTTTACATCTGTATTCCAACATATTACCGTTAGATCATCTGCCTATCCTATAATTTCGCTATTAGATTCCTTAAAGTTGGTTAATCATTCATTATGATGTTCCAAATTGTCGGAGATAAAGGTCCTCCTTGCGGACATCCTTTACTTAGTTTTTTGGTGAATTCATTCGTAGAGTACCTAAATCTTATCTTCCGGTTAGTGAAGTAGGATTTCATGAGTTTTACTATTGATGCTGGTATATTATCCTCATCGAGTCTTTTTATCACCATTGGCCACCAGGTATTGTAAAAAGCTCCACTAATATCTATTGCAATTATAGCCGTATACTCCTTGGCTTTGTGTTCTAATGCAGTGTGAATTATTTCAGTTAATGCAGTTATGGTAGATCGAGATTTTGTAAAGCCATGTTGACGATTACTGAATAATTTCATTTCCTCGTAGAATTTGATGATTTTGTTGTTTATTATTCTTTCAAAAATTTTTGAAAGGTTTGAATTTAGACATAGAGGTCGATAGCTGACACAATCTTTATAATCGGATTTACCCGGCTTTGGAATGATCAGCGCCTCTGCTCTTTTCCATTCATCAGGAAAGTAACTCATATCCAGACACTTCTGGTAGATTTTAGTTAATAGTGGTACCGCGAATTGTTTTGCGTGTATTATCATATTATTAGAAATGTTATCTATTCCTGGAGATTTTTTCGGATGCAATTTTTCAATAATAGCATTTACTTCATTGATTGTGATTATTGGTTCTGTTGTGTTCGAAAGTCTTAATGCATATTTCCTTATATTTGTATGTGTATTCTTATTTTCACCTGGGTTGTCATCAGGAAATAGAGTGGCTATTAATTCCTCAGTTTTCTGTTGTTGTTCTTGATATGTGTTTGTTTCTAATATTTGTAGTTGTTTATTCGAGTTACCTCTTAATTTTTTGTATATTTTGTATAAATTCCCATAAGGATTGGTCGAATTATTTTCTTCTAGAAAGGTCCTCCACGAAATTCTTTTGGCCTTTTTAATCTCTCGTAAATATTTATTTCTTGTTCTTTTAAATAATTCTAAGGAGGGTATGGAGGTTAGTGATATTGGTCTATAACTCTGTGGGTGGTTTTCTGTTTTTCCTGCTTTATGAATGGGGATTATGATTGCATGCTTCCATTCTTTAGGTAAGGTGCTGCTTGACCAGCATAAATCAGCCCTAAAACATCATAGTTCGGTATCACTGTTCTCCCTACTTCGATCAAGCATCAATAATATATCAAAATTCAGATATACGAAAATTACTATTTATTTTTATAAAATATCAAAATAACTTACGCAATATGTTTCTTAATATTAAAAGCAAAAGAGGCATATTCTGACCAGGCTCACATGAGCTTTTCTAGAGTACAAACGAATTTTGTCGAAACGTTGAGATAATAAAAATATTTACTGGTCGAAGTATCTTTAATTTAAAAAAAAAGATAAATATATATGTAATTAATTTATATAATATTGAAAATTAAATGTCTCTATTAATAATTATAATAAAATAATTATAAAAACTAAAATGATAATTGAAATATTTCATCAATCAAAATTCGTTTATTTATATATCAAAATGTCAAAGAAAATCTCTGTCGTTTATTTTTGGAAAGCAGGAGTTCATTTTAAAATATAAAAATAGAATAAATAGAAAAATTAACTTTAATATGCTTACAGACAGATCGTCTTTACTAAAATTATTTGTATATATATCTCAATGAAAGGTTTAAATTATTATATATTTTAGTGGTTATTTTATTATATATATTGATATTGACATTTTATTATATATATTGATATTGACATTTTATTATCTTATATATTATTGTTATATTCATTTTTCATATTTCATCTTTATGATGCACTAACGCGCCATCTCTTATGAAAATTCGAAACTATTTTAGACGCGTAAGATTCTTTTTGAAATTAAACAATTTCTACTGCTCCATTTGCAATGGAAAAATTAATGGGAGGGCCTGGCTCATCAGTGGTGAACCCTCCCAGCGGTTACGCCACTATAAAAGGAAGATCGAAAAATGCAATATAACAGCGGTATGGTAGATTAAACTGGCGAAACCGCTGGGAGGGTTCACCAGTAATGAGCCAGGCCCTCCCATTAATTTTTCCATTGCAGTAGGGGCAGTAGAAATTTTTTAATTTCAAAAAGAATCTTACGCGTCTATAATAGTTTCGAATTTTCATATATTTCATCTTTTATTAGATGTCTTTTTTCGGCCAAAGAGCTTGTGCGACGATCTTGACTCATCTGCAGTGCGCTAAAGAAAGCAAAAAAACCTAGTAAAAGTGGGGCGAATAACTAACGGAAAATATCGGAAATATAAAACCGATTTGAAAATCCAAAATAAGCTCCATTTTTTAAATATACATGTAGTATGGAGATTGCTTTATTTTTATAAAATGTCAATATTTGTTATCTTATTTATAGAGAAATGGAGAAATCCGTGTTCGTATATATATTTTATTATTTTTTCCACACACACATATATATGGAAAAAAAAATAGTACAAATGTCATATTGTACTGGGATGAGGAGATGCCTTTTTTCTAAATTTATGCACCTTATCCCAGTACAATATCACATTTGTACTATTTTTTCACATTGTATCGCGGTCTCTCACGCAATTCTGGCCTTAACTACCCGTTTGATGATTCTTCAGGATGCCTGAATGACCTGTTTTTTGGTCGTTGAGGTACAGCTTGCACCACGCTGATAAGGGCCAACAGCCCGAAACGCGTCCGTGGTTAGTTTTCTTGATTAATCAAGAATGAGTATTAGGCCAATTCTGGAATAATTAAAAATCAACGAGAATAGTTGATATTTATTCCGATAGATGGCGCAAGCCATCAGCAACTTTCAGTTGCACGAAAAGGAGATGTCTTTTTTCATACACATATATATATTAATAACAAAATAGACATATCCTGACCAGGCTCATATGAGCATTTCTAGATGGCAGAGCGCCATCTAGTTGAGCAAAAATGAACTAAACGTTTATTTAACTTTCTCCGTGATATTTGGCCAACCAATTTCTTGATAAATCAAGAAAGGTCAACCACGAACGCGTTTCGGGCTGTTGGCCCTCGTCATATATGAATATATAGTACAAATGTGAAATTGTACTGAGATAAATTAAGAAAAAGGCATCTCCTTATCGTGCAACTGAAAGTTGCTGATGGCTGGCGCCATCTATCGCTATATATATATATTCATTAATTAAAAAGGCATATATTGGATCAAAATATCATTTATTTTACCAATATTTCAGTATATAAAATATATATATATGTGGTAACCGAGGGTCAAACCTGTAGTAACCGAGAGGGACAGTCAGGTCGTGGAGAGTTTTCCAGTACCTCTCTGCACCTTGGAAGACCTTTAACAGTTTTCACAGAGTACAGGCAGTCGTGGTCGAGGCAGAGTGGAAAGCTTGGGAATGTCCACACACAAAAAACGAAGAGACACAGTTGTAGTAGGAAAGTTCCGTGAACAGATAGGAGTCGAGCTAAGAGCAAGATGGAGAAAGAAGGTTTCTTACTGTTTTACATGGTCGATGAGGTGGACCTGGCTGCAACCAACAAGGCCTCATGCCGACGGTGAAGTGACTATCTAAGTTGGGCTAAAACCGAGGTTTTTTTATCTTTGCCGAGGGGGGGGGAGAGACATGTGAGAATTTGGACTTTGAACGTCTGCGGCTTTCTGCACCCTTTGACCTTGATGGCAAAGGGCTGCCGAATTCCTTTTTAAGGTGGTTGGATTTCTCTCTCGATTTTAGACGTTTTTGAACTTCTCAATCTTGCTTTAACTCAGCTCTTAATCTATTACATGGTTTTATTTATTCATCCTCAGTTTGTACAAAGTACATTACATATGGTGATGCAAAGACACATGTCAATCATGCGTATAATTATTTATAGATGTATTTCTATATACAACATGACAATCTTGTTATAAGTATTATACAATATAGGGTTGTTGGTTTAAATTACCATATATATATATTCATGGACAAAACTCAAGGGATTAGTACCTTTTAGCTTGTATATTTGGATTCATACAATACCTCTGAAAGATATTTTATACACAGTGACCTTTATTGAAGACACACAAGATAACCGAGTGTGAACAAAATTTCCTCTGTTTCCTTAAAAAAAAAAAAAAAACAGACGAACGACTATATCAAAGACTTTCCACTTCCTTAAGTTGTGTCAATGAGTGTAAATTATAAATAAGCCTTTTATACCTCTCTCTTTTGCAATTTATTAGTAATTAATAATAACGTACTGTGTGTGTCCTCACAAGGAGGTATGGGGAAAGTGTTTAGGAATATCTCCGACGGCAACCACTATTTTTATTTACAAAAAGTGTCACCACCACGTCCACATTGCACCCGTACCAATAACAAGTCATTTACTACATCACAAAACATCACTGCTGCATAAAATATATCTGTATATGCACTACACGTGATATATTACCCATATACTACGCCTACCACGCACAAACGACAGACACACCGAACAAACACTATACATACTATAATACACACACACTACACATGCACTCATGGACAAAACTTAAAGAGGTGCAAAGTCTTTGATGTCGCCGGTCGTCGTTTTTTTTTTTTTTTTTTTTTAGGAGACAGAGAAAATTTTGTTCAAACTTTTTTATCCCGTGTATCTTCAATAAAGTTTACTGTATATCAAATATATTTCAGAGTTATTGTCTGAATCCCGATATAGAGACTGAAGAGAACAACTTCCTTAAGTTTTGTCTATGAATGTAATACCACAATATTCTCACCATAAACAAGCCACATGATTAAACGCTTTACCACAAATTAAACTTATAGATAAGTCATCCCAACTTCACCTACATATACTAAATACGCATCACACTCTCCTTACAAATTCACCACCTGATACACACACCATACAACCAACCTGCCACACACTATAAACATCACACATCCATAACACATACACCACCACATATACAGCACATACCATTAACTCCCCACATACACATCACACATCCATAACACATACACCACCACATATGCAGCACATACCATTAACTCCCCACATACACATCACACATCCATAACACATACACCACCACATATACAGCACATACCATTAACTCCCCACATATACAGCACATACCATTAACTCCCCACATACACATCACACATCCATAACACATACACCACCACATACCATTAACTCCCCGCATACACATCACACATCCATAACACATACACCACCACATATACAATACATACTCCACACACACACATCATATATGCACCACTTCATACCTCACCATAAACGCGCACGAGTACACAATAAAAACACTGTATATTATATGAATATTCATTTGAAAAATAGTTAAGACGACGCATTAATCTTTTAGGAAGTTGGTTGGAAGCAATGTCATCTGTTAAAACCCGGAGATAAAACGTTAGTTTGACCGTGCGTGAGGAACGCTGCCTACCCTTCTCACTGAAACCTCCAAAACTCCCTATACTTTGTTATAACATTTATATTAGAAATGTGTGTTTATTTTTTAAATTCCTTTATAAAACTTTGTGGCAATGAGTAAAATTGCATATATGGGAATTGAACTATTCAGCGCGAAATTTTCTTTTTATAAAAAATAAACCATTTCCTGTTCTGTCCTAACTGCGATGGAAAAATATTGAGAGGTCCTGGCTCAATAGTGATAAGCTCTCCCAATATTTTCCTATTTCAGTAACAACAGTAGGAAATTTTTGTATTTTATGGGAGATAAAATGACAACCCCACCTCGTTGGAAGGGCTCACCGCTGATGAGCTAAAGCACGAGAGAGCTAAATCTTTTCTCAGATGGCGCACTATTTACTAATATTACTTATCCTAAGATTATCGGTGTGTTATATAATGGAATGGAGAGGCAAAGAAGGCTAATGGTGCTGTCCACAGATGCTATACCATGGGATAGCTCACCTCGAGGAAGTCCCGCACGTGAGGGCCACCGTCATAACGGGGGTCACCGCGGGGTATATAGTCCGGCCGCGGCGTTCGGCCGCCACACAACCGACAATGGCCAAGTTCCTAGCTCTTCTTGCTGCTGTGGCTCTTCTGGTGAGTACTTAGCTTCACCGAGCACCAGACTTCTCTTTGCCCTGTGAACAGGCATCGCTATCGCTTCCTCTCTTTGCCTAAATTTGAAAGAAAATATTCACGTACTCTTCCATTTTCAAGATTGTTCTTTACTGTCAGTATTGCGGCGATGTTATCATATAGATGGGAATAGAGAGAAATGACAAAAGGTTCTGGGACTACAAGATAGATATAAAGGTATTGGATGAAATGACTTATAAATATATAGGTCTCGAGCTCTCTCTCTCCGTAAAAATGCATCCAAACAATGCATTTTGTTTAACACCCCTTTGCACAACACACAGGTGTCAAGAATGTGTCATAACTCCTCCATCTTTAGCAAATTCTGACAAAGTGGGATTAAGGTAAGGACATGAATAAAGTGATATTTTTCAATGAAAATTGAATGGATTGATAGAAGAATCATGAGGCATAGATAGGCTTTCGAAAAGAATTTATATCGGGGAATATAAGAAGAAAAGAGCCATTATAAAAAGCCTTTATGAAAACCATATTTCTCAGAAAAACTTAACAGTTTTCCAATTATTAAAAACATTCAGAGTTTCCCAGAATAAAAAATCAATTTTATATACTTATGTAATTAAGATCCAGCGTTCTCCTAAATTTCTGAAATCCTCATTTCCTAAACTCGACCCGGATAAAACAGTATTCAAATACCCATTCCAAAGAGTAGATTACTTTTACGACTCTCTCGCAATCCCGCGCTCTATTGAAGTATTCCACAAAAACGGTCGCATTATATAATTGATTGAAGTATCAAAGGCGATTCTTCCTAATACAGCGATCTATTTCCCGCCCTCTCTTTTGTCTCCTCTTCCATATTGATTCCACCTCCGCAAATTTATTCTCGGAATTCCTTTATTTCTTTACAGTTTCACTTCAAAGGCTTCTTCAAATAGGGACTTCAAACGTCTTTGTTCAATTGTATAACCTTGGCTCCATTATTTCAAGTTCACTTTTTTAGGTACATGGATTCAATTTAAGTGTTACACAGAACTAGAAAATAGGTTATCTATTTCGCCATAAAGTTTCTAACTTATCAAAAGAATAACAAAGTGAAATGAAATGGAATTTATGTTTGTATTGGGCTCTAAAGAGCTGTTTCTCTTTCAAAATCTTTTCGCGGTAAAAAGAAACTCTAATACAAATATCATTTATTAGAGCTCACGCTTTCATTTCTAATAAATTATAACAATACTTGTCAATAAGAGTGGAGAAATGGACACATTCTATTGAAAAGTAAGATACTAGAATTTTTCCCAAGAAACTTTTAAAATGCTCTATAAAATTATTAAATATATTTTACATTTGTTCATTGTAAGTTTTGAAAGAAAATATTTTTTTCGCCAAAGAAGAATATCCTTTTTTTAGAAATACCAATAAAAAGCTTTTTCTTTATCACCTCTCTGAAAAACAAGTGAATAGGTTCAGTGAATAAGCATGGAAATGTTTGCATGTGTTGTTTAATACTGTGGCCCTCATCAGTGTACATAAGGCGTAATACTTTTTACAAAGGGGATAGTGGCCTCTTTCACATAAGAATACCAACCCCCCCCCCCCCCCAACCCATCCATTATGTTGTTGGGAGAATCGTAATAAATACTCTCTATTAAAACATAAAACTTCTTTATTGAAGGCACAAAAAACTATGAATATAAATTTCTATAATAAACCTAAATAACTCTTACACCTAAACGTCTCCATATATATTCTCTCCCACACCTCACTCAAAGAAATACATATATATATATATACTCAACACCACAGACAGAGAGAGAGAGAGAGAGAGAGTAAATTAAATCACAGATTAATTCAATCACAGAATGAAAATGAATATTTTAAATAATTAACATCAACATAGGTGCTATGCAAAAGTTCGTTTTCTATTTATTTATAAAATAAAACATCCACCGTACCATTTACAAGCTAAACCACTTCTTTGTGGAAAATTCGATTTATTTCGTGCTTCTTCCATGTAACATCAGGGTAACGTAGCTTCCACTGAACTGATAAAGCCCAAGGTCTGAAGCCTAGGTATACCGGTTGTCAGAATTTCTCCCATAGTTCATGTTATATCTTATTCACTTTTCTTAATCAGCACTTTTTAAGAGCATAGAAAGAATTTTTAATCATTTTTCAAATGGATAAGTGATCTTTTCTCACACAGAAACTTACACAGATATATTGCAAATATATATATGTGATAATCTACATATTATTTCTTAAATTTATTTTGCTCCGCTTTTAAAAATTTATATTTAAGCATACACAAAAAGTTTTTTTACTATAATATAAAGATAAAATATATAATATAAACACACAATTATCATTTATATTTAAGAATAGTTTCATTCTGAACCATTGCGCTATAAAATGATATTGATGAATATAAGAGGAACATATAAGTATATATAAGATCAGGTTTTTCATTCCGAATATATAGGTTCTAAATATGTATATAATATAGAATGAATCTCGCTAAAAAATAGTTTTATATTTAAAAATTATATTTTAAATATGTCTCATGGAGAAAAGCTATGTCTCTTATAGTGTGTTATATATCTCTCTCAATAAACATAATAAATCCATAGAATGGAATATCTTCAATGTGGTTGGCCACTACTCTGTCGTTGGCACTTAATTGCTAAGGAACAAGTCACCTGGACTAACGTACATCATAACCTTATCTATATAAAACCTAGTGTCATCATATGTGTGTTCATGTATTCATTCACAATAATAACTCACGAAATGATATGTACATATACAATATATTAATATTCGGTTTTAAAGAAGTATTGCTTCGTTTTTATAAATCTACGTCAAGGTATTCTTCAGCGGCATCTAGATAGGAACTAACTAGTTTTAGAATTGAGACATAGCGATGAAATTTCTCATTCTCTCTCATTGGGTCTTTGACATGACACATATCACAACGTTACTCCTAGAATACACCATATTCGATTAAGTGTAATTTTTCGTTCATAATATCAGTTTACGCATAAAGATATCCACCATCGGAATGAGGATCTTGACATGACGTATCTATAAAAATATAAACGGTAGCAATGCGTTTCTTTATTTTTTATATTTATACTTTATAGCAATTTTCTCTTTTAATTACATATATCACCATCTCTAGAATGTACTATGTTTGATGATGCGAAAGAGCCTTAATACAGATTAATGATTTTCACATAGAGAACATCATATATATGTTTGAGAGTGTCTTCGCTCGAAAATTCGTTTTTTTACAATAAAAAACTTATTGTTCATATTTTAAATTAATTTCTATATATTGTGCTTTTAATTATGTTGCCTAAACATGCTTTTGTATTTTTGTCTTGAATTTTAAGCAAAACATCTATGTCCTAAGAAAAATTATTTGTTAAAAACTCCATTGATGTACACGAGGTGAAGTAAGTCTTGGTAGATCATAAGTAGTGCATCCAGTTTGGAGATCTAACTTCTTACATTTACCCGAGGCATAATGAGAACCTATGTAAAATCAACACATGTAAAAGAAACTATTTTTCCTACTACCTTTGCCATCCTACTACATAGAGACCACGAAAACCGGCAAAGACACACCTGCATATCACTAAATTCTATAGGTAATGCGTGGTTATTATTACCTTGTATTTTCTCTAAATAAAATTTGTACACTCTCTCTCTACCTTGAATTTGGATTGGTAAATATGGCCTTAAATATATTTATGCGCTAGTTTTAACATTAATTAATGTTATTAATGTTTGGTTGTACCTATTTAATGAAAAAGAGTTAAATCTCTAGATATATCTTAAATTTATCAGAATGAATGTCTATCTCATTATAATCAAGTCTTAGTAAACAAATTATCGGAATGAAATATATATGTGCTTGTAGATTTTTTTTTAAATAGATATTTTCTTGCCAAAAGGCCAATATATAGACAATTCATGCTATTTGTATATGGTGACTGCATAAATGGCTTTCTAAAATGTATGGATCATATTTATTCTTTACACCGAGGGAGTTACATTAAATTTTCATGAGTTTATTATTATAACGTTATATATAGTTTCCATTGCTGCAACTTATCGTGTTGTTGATGGAACTTTATAATATTTCTATAGCAAGTCGCGCTATTCCAATTTGTCAGGTTTGTAAAGTCATTTTATCAACTCGATAAGGGTGCTTAGCAAGATTGATACTGTCAATTTTCCAAGAGGTGTAATTTTCACTCCGGAAATCGATAAATACTGTAAAATCGATGGATTAATTTTGCCCTTCGCTATTAGCCCTCTACCAGATTGATGTTTCTTCCTTATTTTTATCCAAATATCAAACAGCTTATATTTTCATAGTATTATGTTGACAATAGGTATTTACTAAGTTATTGTATCCATTTATATTATCATCTTTCTATATATTTCTATTCAATAGGTTTATGTTATCCATTATATTGGCTGGTGCGTTACTATACCGATATTTATATTTGTTGGCTTATATTAATCAAGTTTATGAATGTAAAAATAGAGCAAAGAGAAAATTGACTCTGTTTCATATTGGCAGAATAACGATATATTGTCATTATGATCGTGAATTGAGAGTTGCTGATGACACAGGTCATCAATAACATTTAGTTACATTAACAGGTAGTTCTCCTTTCAATATTACTACTAGCCGAATGACTAGCCGGGTTTTACCCGATTAAATGCTTTTATTCAAATACTATTCGTTACAATTATAAATTGGCGCCGTGGATATCATTCTTGTATAATATATAAATGAGTTTTTAAAATTGTAAAAAAAAAAATTGAATCGGCCGGGAATCGAACCCGGGCCGCCCACGTGGCAGGCGAGCATCCTACCACTGAACCTGAACCTGAATGGTTATGAAAAATGGCCATATTTGGGTATTTATTCCATTCACCAAGCAAACGGTGACAAAATTTATTATTAAGAATTGTTGCTTGATGACTCTGATAACTGTATATATTAATACATTGTTGCGGTATTGTATCAAAGGTGAATTTAAGATGGGGTCTAGCGTCCTCTCCCTTACTAACTACCGTCTCCACATTAAAAGTTTCTATTGAGAGAAAAAACTTCTTAAATGATCAATCAAATATTTTTGCACTATTTTAATCATAGCGTTAAATATAAACTTACTTAACAGGTTTCAATAACCGGCCCCTCAATATTTTTTAAACGAAAATTAGATTTTTTTCTAAATATAGCTCACAAATCTTATATGAAAGGTGATATTATTATAACACTTTTTTTTGGATCCACTTGGGGGTAAAAATGAATAAAAATTGGGAGTTTCCATATAGCTAGTTTGTTATTCTTGTCATCATCTTCATTCTTAATTAAAATCTTTATATTGGAGCATTTTTGAGTGTATATCTTGGCGTTAATCTAATTTAGGGATATTAAAATTTTTCTTATAACTTTTAAACTTCCCTATAAAGGAAGAGCGTGATAGTCATATTTACATTGTTCATTTTAAATGTATATACATACAGGTTGGCTTTTTGTCTGAATTTTCCAAGAACACCTGTTATATCCCATTCTTTATCACCACCATTATTGGATCACCACGCTCTATTTCTGGAGTGATAAATCAAAATACATTGCTTTAATGCATATCTAACGAAATAGATGCTACTTTTGGTACATTTATATATATATATTTACATATGTTATAAAAAGAAAAATGAGAAGATTTCTGTTGTATTTTGGAATTATTGATATATTGAATTATTTTTATTTGTTGCTTGTGTGTGTGATTTTGGTATACATGAGTATGTTACGATATTGTTTTGCAGTCGTGGGAATAATAAAATAGTTTTGATCAGAGATTTCTTTATTTGAGCTAAGGAATATATATGGAAAACATAATGTGGTAAAAGTACCGCCTGGCTTAAGGCGAGTAGAACAAGAAAAACAAAATATTATTTACATAATGTACAAAGATTTGAGCCGGCCAACGAGAAACAACAACAATGATTTTTTTATAGGGGGAAGCGTGATCTCTGGCGGTCGATTTAACAGAATATTTGAATCTGTGATATATAATTTTAAATAAAATATTTTTATATAACATATATATACTTTTTTAAATAGAGAAATCCATAAATAGATCTGAATTAAAAAAACATATATTGGATCAAAATATAGTTTATTTGCCAATATTTCAGTTGGCTGAACGCCAACCTTTTTCAAGGTATTACAATCTATTAATGTGTGTCTTGGATCTTTGGAAGACGCACATTAATATGTTGTAATACCATGAAAACGATTGGCGTTCAGCCAACTGAAATATTGGTAAATAAACTAGATTTTGATCTAATATATGCCTTTTTAATTAAAAGAAATATATAAATGTTAATTTATATATACATTATCACAAATTAGTATTATTATATGGATATTTAGATATTATATATTGATATTGTTTTATTGTCATATTAGTTTTGCTACACATTATTTCCTTACTTTAAGCTTGGTTTATACAAAATATCTTATATATAACGATGCTTTTTAATCATATTTAATCAAGAATTATCAACTAAATTGATGAAGCCATAGTAAAGCCGCTCCAATAATTCGATTCTTCTGGTAACCAAAGCTTGGAAGAAGAAGGGAAAAAGTAAATTAAAAAGTTTAGGTATTTTATTTACTGTGAGAGAGAGAATTATTTACTCTCTCAAACTTTTAATATATTTATAATTACACATTCACATTTCTCTTTTGAACTATTTTAAGAGGAACGTGTAATTTAGAGAAGTTATTCACGCTAATTATATATGGGTGTATATATATCCATTTGTGTAGAAATTCCGTAAATTTATGCATAACATATCTCTCATATAACTTTCCAGCTATTCATTGCATTAAAATTCGTTTGTAACAAACGGCGTTCCGTGCATATTAAAATTTTAAAAAGAATCAAATTAGAGCGCTGGAACTTAGAGAATTCCTTGTATAATGTGAAAGTAATTATACATTCCCGCCGCACCCTCCTTCAGATAAAATCCTAGCGCTTCCAGAAAGTGCTTCTTTACATAAAAAAACCTCGCCGATTTTTTTGGAGGTCGGAAGTAGTTGTTTTATTCTTATCGGAATAAATTTCATCCAGACTCTCTAAACCAAAAAATATATTTTTATAGACCTTGAAATATTTATTTTTTTTCTTTTTATAAAGTTATATTTTTTGTTCTATATTTAGGGGGCGTGCTCTTGGCTTTCCTTATTATAAGAAATATTTCGGATGTCGGTGATTTACTTAGCGAATAGAATATCTCAAAAGGTGGGAATAAAACTTGCATGTTTGGGATTTTTATTCACATGTATCTTATTTTATAAATATATTTTCAGAAAAAATGTGTTTGGAGGATTCATGAATGAAAATATTATATTGAATTATTAAATATATAGTCACATATACAAGGTTGTCGCAAAAGTTCGTAAACACTTGCAAAAAAATGAAATACCAATATTATTAGTCATATTATTATTCGCCGTTAGGTATAATGTCTTTGTATTATGTATTATTATCTATTCGCCGTAATGATAATATTCGCCAAGTAATAACAAGAACATTTGTTGCAGGTGTTTACGAACTTTTGAGACAACCCTATATTTTTACCTAGAAAAACAATAATCAAAATTAATAATGATCGGTTTATATGTGTGTGTGTGTGTTCACATTAATAAATAAAATAATTCCAATTTGAGAAATCAAAAAAGGCAGATTTATCAAAATTTTAATTAGGTGAATACTGACTAAGCTTATTGTCTCAATGCCTTTTTAAAATAATATAATTTATAATAAGTAAAAAGTTAGTGTTATGTTTTTATCTAAAACATTTTTACAGGCTCTATACTGCGATGAGAAATATATTCTTAGAAAACATAAAATTTAGCACACATATATCGTGATTAATAATAATAATATAAAGGACAAAAAAACGGCGTTAAGATATTTTCACAATTTATTTAGCTTTAGTTATATCTTTTATATCTGAATACATTTGAAATTCTGAAAATTTAAAAAGTTTCACGTCATATTTCTAGAAGGGTAACAAAGCGGTCTCTATCAATTTCTAGATAATAGCAGCTGTGTTACTCTTCACAAAATATGACACGTATAATATTTTAAATCTTCATATTTTATTTGGTTTTAATAAAGAAGAGATTCCAAAAGATAAAAAAAAAAACAATATTTGTAGGGTCTGGTGTTCATCAATGCTGAATCTTCTCAGCGGTTTCGTTAACTAAATTTATAACCTTCTCTATTATTCGGATATTCGAATTATAGAGCTGTCAATTTTAAATATCTCTTGGTGAAAATAGTTTGAGATATTATCGGAATAAACTTTTTGGACTGTGTGTGTATACTTGCACATATATCGTAATGCATTATAATGGTTAAAATGATAGTTGAGTTTGTCTATAACAGACAATTCGTATTAAACTTCGAGATTTAATAATTTAGGGCCAACGCTTGCAACTAAATACATAATAGAAATAATTGAATCTATAAATTCATTTTGGCTTATTTGAAATATGACACAAAAATTGTTTATAAAACGATGGATTATGTTGTACAAAATGATTCCTTGTTACTAACGGGAAAGACTGATTATAAAAAAAGAGATAATATTCATGTGAGAGAGAGAGAGAGAGAGAATATGTTCTCAATATGATTCTGTAATCCGTGCATTGAGCTAATTTATAAAATATCTAACACACCTAGGACGCTCTACTGCAATGACTGTTTTGAATGATTCTAATCCAACAAAAGAAATTGTGTAAAACGAGATCAAGCGCAATATTTCTGATTATATATTACTAGATTTCTTTCAATACTCTTTTGTTTTCTTATTCCCAAGACAGCCTTATTCAAAAGCCATAGATTTCTGTTTAAGAATTCCGAACCTGGCTGAATAAAGTAGTGACAGTATTATAGTAAGACTATATTCATAATTATATTTCTTTAATTGTTAGTCTTTGACGCTCGCGCGGAAAAAGTAAGAAAAAAAAGGAAATAGGGCAGGTGGTGAATAAAAAAAGATATATCCTGACCGCGTTTACATGAAAATTTTATAGTTGGCAGAGCGAATATTATGGAATAAACATAAATCAACGTTTAATTGATGTTTATTCGACTATATAGCGCTTTGTTATCTGAAATGCTTATGTGAGGGATCAGGATATGCCTTTTTTATTTTTAATATATGTACATATATATATATATATATATGTATATACCAGGATATAAAAGATCAATCCAAAACCTTGCATATAAATATTAAACCTTTTAAAATTAAATAGTTGAACACAAAGGCACTTCTTTTTATGTTGCGGAAAACAAAGAAGAAAGTTCTTTTTCCTCAAAGCCTCTCTCAATATCTCGCCGCGTGCCGGAAGAAGAGGCTATCTTCAAACTAATTACTTTTATGAACTTTTAAATGGATATTTCAGGACGCGTTCATTTTTTCACCTATACTGACCCAGTTGGCTCCCTCGTTATGGGACAACTTTCAACTTTTTATATATTTCCCCCTATACAGAACTCTCTCAAATTCCTCTAGCTCATTCATCTTGAAAATTTTATTCTTGAAAATAACAAGTGTAAGCCAGTCATAAAAAGATCGAAATGACAATATTTTTTATTTAGTCGTATTATGGAAATATATGTATTAATTAATTGTCTCTCTCTCTCTTTATTCTATATCAATCTGGAAATACTATTTTAGAGTCATATATGAAATAGTCAAAATGAGTGTATGTTGTAGATTTTAAATATTCTAGAAATATTTTAAGAATGAAAGGTAAGATAAATATCCTTTGATATAAATGAATGTTTTGAAAATAGAGCAATCCATAAATAAATCTTTAATTAAAAAGGCCTATATTGGATCAAAATATCATTTATTTTACCAATATTTCAGTTGGCTGAACGTGTGTCTGCATATCAATGTTATAATACATGGATAAAGGTTGGCGTTCAGCCAACTGAAATATTGGTAAAATAAATGATATTTTGGTCCAATATATGCCTTTTTAATTAAATAATGTTTATAATCAATCTAGGACTCAATTAATTGAACGGATTCTAGCGATAAATGTGATAGGGAGGGAGTTACAGGAACGTAGGGTGCAATAAAGATAACAAAAATAGAATTTTGTTTGTGCATCATTCCTTTGCTCTACACAAGTACCTATCAATCTTCTCTTTACAAACACCTTTTTTAAAAAAAGCTTGTAGTTAATGCCAAAGTAAGATTGAGAGCTTTACCATTTTGGAACACAAGTTTTAGACATTTTATATTATGTTATCACAATGTATTCCGTAAATATTGTTGCCTTATTTGGTTTTGATAATATTTTTGGAAATTTATTAGACTTATATTCATAAAAGGATATTTTTTATGTTTTTTTTTTTTAAATCGAATACAAGAATGAGAACAAAGTTCTTTATTAAGGATGTTAGTATTAAACAATATAGACCATCAAAATTCGAAACTATTTTAAAGGCGTGAACCCTTCCAGCGGTTTCGCCAGTTTAATCTACCATACCGCTGTTATATTGCATTTTTTGGAACTTCCTTTTATAGTTATACTGTTGCTAGACTCTTGGAATGGGTATTTTAAAATAACTATGGACATAGGCTTTGATAACAGATGGCGCGCTAGTGCATCATATTATAAATATAGACCATATAAACTATATACCCCACATATATATGAAACCTATAAAACAAAAATATTTAATCGCGTCCACACACATATATATCATATGTAACATAGTATTTATTAATTTTATTATTTTTTTATTAACAGAGTGGTCATTTTTATGTTTATATCTTGCGACTCTGAAAATTTCCCTCGTGGCTTATCTTTTGTTTACAATTGATAGTTTGTCCTTCCCTGAAATAAATTGTTGTTTCCTCCTGAAGTTTTTGTCTTCCCTAATTTTCCACGTGGCAATATATTTATTCGAACAAGCACACATTTACATTTTCCCTCCCTTCTTTCGTTGATGAGAAATAAAATAATTTATCATTAAAAATGTAGAAAATATAATAAATCGTATAATAATGGAATGTTTCATTTATAATCAAAGTGAGAAGGGGGCATATGTAAATATATGTATCGTTGATTGTGGTTCTTTCTTGATTTTTCAATGAATTTGATTGACCAAATATTATGGAATCAACGTTTAGTTGATTTTTATTCTACTAGATGGCGCGCTCTGCCATATAAAATGCTCATGTGAGCGGTCAGGATATGCCTTTTTTTTCTTTAATATATAAGCAGTTCTATTTTTATATCTAAGAAAATATTATAGAAAGAAATAAATAAATTATTCAAAGTTTTAGTGTAATGAATTAAGAGTAAAGAAAGGGGTAAATCTAAAGGTAGAATAAGTTTATAGCTAAGGTTTCAAAAGGGTGTTGTTTTTTATTGTTATTATTAATGGCCATAATACACACAGGAACTTCGGCAGTTCCATAGATCTGGAATATAAGTAAAAAAGAATTGAAAATAGAGTAGAAAAAAATATTAAAACAGAACGCACACACAGCACGATAATATTCATTAAACCTAATAAAATTGAAGATAAAGAGAGGTATATTTTTATTTTTTTTATTATCAAAATATATTTTAATATAAATTTTTTTATTTATATTAAAGTGTGCTGCAAATATATTATATATGTATATTATTCGAAGAGAGTGAAAATATAGAGATATTAAAAATAATGAAAGTATATCCTGACCTGACCCTTTTACTTTTAATTTTTTCTATTGTTTTTTCATATAGAGATATAGTCAGCTAAAATAAAATAACTAAATGAGGCTAAAGCACACATAGGAAAATATTGTAAAAGTGCGAGGATAGTATTCATGTACAAAATAGGCGCCTATCCCTTTTAATAAGCACATTAAATGCCATCCCTGTACTGAAGAGGGTCATAGCCCGAAACATGGCATATAGGTTGGCTTTTGTCTGAATTTGTCAAAACTGGTGAGCAGAACGCTGAGATTCAGATAGAAAGGTTCTTATATTAATGTGTTTAACAAATTAATTTTTAAATTTTATTAAACGTGAGGGAGCCATTTTTTGCAAAGAGGGGATTTTTTTTTTTTTTGAAAATAGAAAGCAATCTATAAATAGATCTTTAATTTAAAAGGCATATATTGGAAGTATATTTTTTGATCCAATATATGCCTTTTTAATTAAAGAGGGAATAAGCGAAAAGACGCTGAAGGCAGACTGGGCGTCGCAGGTCGCGCTGGGTGGCGGCTCGGACGTCCACGGCGGCTGGGAGGTGATCTTCCACACCGACCCCCACGGCCACCACTCGGGGGAGAGCGTGCGGTACGACTACCGCTTCTACCAGCCGCGCCACTACGACCACCCCCAGCAGCAGTACTACGAGCACCAGGATGACCATGACGACGTCTACTACAACCACCTGGAGTAGGTAGACACAAGATTCTGCCAATCAAGAACAATGGAATGCAAAATACAAACTTGGGGTTCAGTACCAGTTCTTCCAGGATATTCAAATCCAAATAACCACAATTTTAGCATTGAAATCTTAGTTGGTCGTTCTGAAGGCATTAGAATGAAAACCTATGTTGCTAAAAAGAGCAAGATTTCTAATAACTTTTTATAATTATGTTGAAACTTAAAATTCATCTGACCAAATTTATGATAAATAACTAAAGGGAAGGTATGTTGATTTTTTTCTAATTGGAATTCTACGTTTAAAAATGGAATATAATTTGGATTTTTTAGTATTTAAAAATAACACCTTCCTTTTCTCTCTTTCTCCTCAAAAATCAAGTTTCTTAAAATATTTTTTTTATTTGAAAATTATACATTTGCAAGATTTCTTCTTTATTTTACTATCTAGCCAAAATATTATAGAGCAATATTTATAATAATTTCCTGTTACATCAATCCGCCGTTTCTATATTCTATTTACCTAAAGAAATTAGGGTGATTTCGAAATCATTGATAATTTGCGCCTCTGTCTCTTTATTACAGAACATAAGGTTTCATTGTTTATAACCTTTGGATATAATGAAATAAAAATCTCTCCTTTTTCTTTAAACCTTTCTGTTTGAGAACTTATAAAGTTTCGTTTAATGCATTACAATAAGTTTTATTTATCAAATTTCAGTTCATCGTGTCATTTTGTTTAATCGAACTCCAACAATGTCTTCCCTAAAGTATATCGCGAACCAATCATTAAATTCTGCAAAATCAATAAAATTAACAGAAAACTTCTATAGGAACTTTATGAAGTGATTTCTTTATTACAAACAAGCGTAATTTGTATTTTATCAAGGAAAAATATCAGATTTCTATGTAAAACAAGATATTTTAGAAAACTGTGACCTTCAAATATGGATGCGCGAAGCAAACGCGCTAGAAGCTAAAGTGGGGGAAATTGAGGTCAATTCAATCAGCGTTATATGAAGATCGCTGCCCTCATCAAACATTACTAACCCAACTCGTCATGGAGGGTAAGCTATCTCAGTTCCTCCCCATCCTGTCAACTTTTAATCAAGTAAATTCTTGATAGTTTTACCTACACACAATAATCAGGGGCATATACGTATATCTTGATTTTATTTTTAAAGTTGAATTTGATATTAAACAAGTTGGTATATATATTGCTTTTTTTAGCTTTAGTATCAACATTATTATTTGACAAGTTTTTATTTTCAACAGACGATCAACAAAATCTAAGTTTCTATTATTATCACGTGAATGTTATAAAAGCGCGTCTTAAAAAAGTACAATTAAATACAAAACAACAAAAAATATATTTAATTTATATTCAAAGATTCAAAAAAGGTCAACGCGCGGCGCTATATATGAATGCAATAATTATATATGCGTAAAAATAACATGAATAACACATTTAATTTTCGTATTTAAAGGCTCATGCCAATTCAATACACAGTCTGACAAATTTTATATGAACTATATATATATACATACACCTTAATAATACAATTACTCTATTGATAACTCCAGGCTTTGTTTTTGCTCAATATTCAACCTGAAGAGGCAAAAGGTAATTTTTTCGCGTAAATATCAAACAATATAACGTGAGTTTAAAAAGAGATATAAAAAAGGTATCATATATTACCATTTTATATGATATCCATAGTTTTTTCAAAAACTTTATCATGTTTAATAAGAACGATAAAGAAAAGGAAACCTCCAATGAGAAACGATTAGATGAGAGGCCGTTACCTGGAATACCCCAGCCTCCAATGAGAGGCCAACTCCATGGGAGGGAATCTACTGTTCTTATTATATATTTGATGGTAGCATTCTTGTTATCATATGTGGATCATTAATTTATTAAATTAAAAAACTATTTTAGAGGCGTAATATTATTTTTAAAATAAAACAATTTCTACTCTCCTTACTGCAATGGAAAAATTAAAGGTAGGGCCTGGCTCATCAGTGGTGAACCCTCCCAGCGGTTTCGCCAGTTTAATCTACCATACCGCTGTTATATTGCATTTTTGGAACTTCCTTTTATAGTTGACTGTTGTAAGACTCTTGGAATGGGTATTTTAGAAGAACTATGGACATAAGCTTTTAGGAGAGCAGAATTAAATATAATTATAAATATTAGATAATAAAAAGGCATATATTGGATTTAATAAAATATTTATTTTGCCAATATTTCGGCTGGCTGAACGCCAACCTTTATCAAGGCATTACATTTTTTTGTATACACAAACTACAGAGTTTGTGTATACAAAAAAATGTAATGCCTCGATAAAGGTTGGCGTTCAGCCAGCCGAAATATTGGCAAAATAAATATTTTATTAAATCCAATATATGCCTTTTTATTATCTAATGAATTAAATATGGATTGCTCTATTTTCAAAACAATTATAAATATATAATATGCTTCGAGCAATCGCTCTTCGGCAAATATCAAATTGTGTCTTTTATTTGAACAATTATATTACGATGCACTAGCGCGCCATCTGTTATCAAATTACAAAACTATTTTAGAGGTGTAATATTCTTTTTAAAATAAAACAATTTCTACTCTCCTTACTGCAATGGAAAAATTAAAGGGAGGGCCTGGCTCATCAGTGGTGAATTTTTCCATTGCAGTAAGGAGAGTAGAAATTGTTTTATTTTAAAAAGAATATTGCGCCTCTAAAATAGTTTTGTAATTTGATAACAGATGGCGCGCTAGTGCATCGTAATTAATTTATTAACAATTAATTATTATAACTTTTAAGTGGATACACCTAGTAAAGTAACATTTTAATATAAGGAAATAGCGTTTCATCTTTATATGAAAGTTGAAACTATTTTTCTTTGCTGCGCAATTTTGCTTTCTAAAAATAAAGCAACTTCTTCTGTTCTTACTGCGATATAAAATATTGGTAAAGCCTGGATTATTAGTGCGAACCCTCCCAACGGTTTTCTAATAGCATATTGAATTGGCCAAGACGCTGATAACCCAGGCCGTCTCAATTTTTCCATCATAGTAAGGACAGTAGGAAATTGTTTTATCCTCAATAAGAAAAATTCTCGGGACGCGCAAATACTTTTGAATCTCATTAGTAACATTTAAGTACTATTTATTAAAAACCCTTCCCAAACATGAAATATAAAAAGATTATAATGTAGTCCTCGACTCATTAATGATTATTTTCTTTTGGTGATTCGATTTAATTAAAAATATTTTGTGCGAATTTCCCCATTTTTTGTTTAGTCATTTCAATCATCTGGTAGAGTCCTAATAGTAGTCGATCTTTAATAAACAATTTTCAACGATCTCTGTGAAAAAGTAAAATTATTGTGACATAATTGGCTCACCATTGGTGAATCCACGTCACGAATACCTTTAGTTTCCTTAACAAATCGGACGCTGTGTGTTTCTTCAGCATTCACTTCGTTTTGAAATAAATTATCATTTAAATTGAAATTCAGAGGGTACTTTGAGGGGAAAGTTAGGTTTTAGCATCAGGAAGGTTTCGGGATGAACTAGGTTTTGAGAAGAGCTAGGTTTTAAGATGAGATAGGTGTTTCGAAGAGATAGGTTTTGAGATTAGATAAGTTTTGAGATGTGGTAAGTTTTGAGATGAGGTAGGTTTTGCGATGAGGGTAATTTTGAGACGAGCTAGGTTTAAAGATGAGGTAGGTTTTGCGAAGAGGTAGGTTTTGAGATCAAGTAAATTTTGAGATGTGGTAGGTTTTGAGATGAGGTAGGTTTTGCGATGAGGTAGGTTTTGAGAAGAACTAGGTTTTGCGATGAGGTTGGTTTTGAGAAGAACTAGGTTTTAAGATGAGGTAGGTTTTGCGAAGAGCTAGGTTTTAAGATTAAGTAAATTTTGAGATGTGGTAGGTTTTGAAATGAGGTAGGCTTTGCGATGAGCTAGGTTTTGAGTATAATATGGAATATTTCCTACACTACACACAATAAGAAATTTAGATATGAATAATTTATAATAATGTTTTCAAAAATATATATATTCAAATGATAAATAAAAATACCATATCCTCCGTCTTTAGCGGTCTCTGTTGTTAAAAATTGAGCAAAGGTTTAAAACGCTCCTTTTTAATATATATAATTAAAACTTATATATATGTGAAAAAACAGTAAAATATATGAAACAAGTCAGGTGTTGATATTAAGTTACAGAGTCTGGTCAGGATATGCCTCTTTTGTTTATAATATATATATATACTTTTTATTAAGGCAATGTAAGGTCTGTATGTATATAGACCTTTCATACTGCAATGATAAAGATTGACTATATATATACAGACCTTACACTACCTTAATAAAAAGTAAATAAGAGAGCACGGCTCATCAATGATTATGTTTCCCATTGGTTCTGCCATCTCATCTCGATCTTTATCATTACAGTATGAGGTCTATAGAAAGAATTTTAAATATAAAGTAAAAGTACTTTTGAATTTTTTTTTATTTCCTCAAATGACAAATGAATTACATTTTTACACATAAGATGGAACTCTGTTACTTTGACACCATAATCAGGTTTTAAAATGAGTACTTTATAATGACATTGAAATAAATCATTCAATCTATATTTAGTATTACTATAGATTAGAGTTATTGTGTGTGTAAATTTTATATAAAACTACTTCGTAACATTTTTGTATATATAAAAGGTTGATACTATAGATTAAAACTACCAGATTAAATCAAAATTTCATATATATCTCAGCATATGATATAAAATGAAAAATATCTCTCATTTATATAGAGATATCTCTGGAGCAAGCTAAATCAACGTTTTGTTGATTTTTGTTCCACTAGATGGCGCTCTGCCATCTATAAATGCTCATATGAGCGGTCAAGAAATGCCAATTTAGCTTTTAATATCAACCCCTGACAATTATTCTATTTTTCTCTTATTTTTTCACATATAGTAATATATGAAAAAACAATAGAAAAAAATAAAAGATAAGTGGGTCAGGTGTTGATATTAAAAATAAAAAAGGCATCTCCTGACCACGAAAAGCACATGTGCTCGTGGTCAGGAGATGCCTTTTTTATTTTTAATAGTAATATATAATTAATTTTATATTCTTATAATTCACGCATATTTATTAAAAGTAGTCATAAAATATTCAGCCTCGCGCTTAGTGACAATTTCAAGATTTTTTTTATATCAACCGTTTTTATACGAATAAATCGTCGTAAAGATTAATTGTCAATTACTTTTATTTATTGGGGGAGAGTTCAAAGACCTTTCTAGGCTAATCCA
Source organism: Cordylochernes scorpioides (assembly GCA_030710605.1). Taxonomy (NCBI): domain Eukaryota; kingdom Metazoa; phylum Arthropoda; class Arachnida; order Pseudoscorpiones; family Chernetidae; genus Cordylochernes; species Cordylochernes scorpioides. Next base: position 144,958,720 of record CP092886.1, read on the forward strand.
GCATGCAAGCAACAGATTATTGTCACGTGACCCTCTATGCTATCGAGGTAGTGAACCTAATTGGAGGCAATTAGGAACCTTCTAAATGGATAGGTGCGG
>CP092886.1:144958918-145013742 GCA_030710605.1 Cordylochernes scorpioides
CTCTCTCTTACTAACTACCGTCTCCACATAAAAAATTCTATTGAGAGAAAAACTTCTTAAATGATCAATCAGATATTTTTACGATATTTTAATCATAGCGTTAAATATAAACTTACTTAACAGGTTTCAATAACCGGCCCCTCAATATTTTTTTTACAAAAATTAGATTTTTTTCTAAATATAGCTCACAAATCTTATATAAAAGGTGATATTATTATAACACTTTCTTTGGATCCACTTGGGGGTAAAAATGAATAAAAAATTGGGAGTTTCCATATAGCTAGTTTGTTATTCTTGTCATCATCTTCATTCTTAATTAAAATCTTTATATTAGAGCATTTTTGAGTGTATATCTTGGCGTTAATCTAATTTAGGGATATTAATTTTTTTCTTATAACTTTTAAACTTCCTTATAAAGGAAGAGCGTGATAGTCATATTTACATTGTTCATTTTAAATGTATATATATACAGGTTGGCTTTTTGTCTGAATTTTCCAAAAACACCTGTTATATCCCATTCTTTATCACCACCATTATTGGATCACCACGCTTTATTTCTGGAGTGATAAATCAAAATACATTGCTTTAATGCATATCAAACGAAATAGATGCTACTTTTGGTACATTTATATATATATATATATATTTATATATGTGATAAAAAGAAAAATAAGAAGATTTCTGTTGTAATTTGGAATTAGATTGATATGTTGAATTATTTTTATTTGTTGCTTGATTTTAGTATACATGAGTATGTTACGATATTATTTTGCAGTCGTGGGAATAATAAAATAGTTTTGATCAGAGATTTCTTTATTTGAGCTAAGGAATATATATGGAAAACATAATTTGGTAAAAGTACCGCCTGGCTTAAGGCAAGTAGAACAAGGAAAACAAAAGATTATTTACATAATGTACAAAGATTTGAGCCGGCCAACGAGAAACAACAAACAATGAGTTTTTATAGGGGAAGCGTGATCTCTGGCGGTCGATTTAACAGAATATTTGAATATATGATATATAATTTTAAATAAAATATTTTTATATAACATATATATACTTTTTTTTAAAATAGAGAAATCCATAAATAGATCTTAAATTAAAAAAAAAAAACATATATTGGATCAAAATATAATTTATTTGTCAATATTTCAGTTGGCTGAACGCCAACCTTTTTCAAGGTATTACAATCTATTAATGTGTGTCTTGGATCTTTGGAAGACGCACATTAATATGTTGTAATACCATGAAAACGATTGGCGTTCAGCCAACTGAAATATTGGTAAATAAACTATATTTTGATCTAATATATGCCTTTTTAATTAAAAGAAATATATAAATGTTAAATTATATATACATTATCACAAATTAGTATTATTATATGTATATTATTAGTATATTTGATATTATATATTTCATGATATGATTATGATATTATGATTATGATATGATATATTTTATGATATGATATTATATATATTGTCATATATTAGTTTTGCTACACATTATTTCCTTACTTTAAGCTTGGTTTATACAAAATATCTTATATATAACGATTCTTCTTAATCATATTTAATCAAGAATGATCAACTAAATTGATGAAGCTATAGTAAAGCCGTTCCAACAATTCGATTGTCCTGGTAACCAAAGCTTGTAAGAAGAAGAAGAAGGGAAATAGTGAATTAAAGTTTAGGTTTTTTATTTACTGTGAGAGAGAGAATTATTTACTCTCTGAAACTTTTAATATATTTATAATTACACATTCACATTTCTCTTTTGAACTATTTTAAGAGGAACGTGTAATTTAGAGAAGTTATTCACGCTAATTATATACGGGTGTATATATATCCATATGTGTAGAAATTCCCTAAATTTATGCATAACATATCTCTCATATAACTTTCCAGCTATTCATTGCATTAAAATTCGTTTGTAACAAACGGCGTTCCGTGCATATTAAAATTTTAAAAAGAATCAAATTAGAGCGCTGGAACTTAGAGAATTCCTTGTATAATGTGAAAGTAATTATACATTCCCGCCGCACCCTCCTTCAGATAAAATCCTAGCGCTTCCAGAAAGTGCTTCTTTACATAAAAAAAAAAAACCTCGCCGATTTTTTTGGAGGTCGGAAGTAGTTGTTTTATTCTTATCGGAATAAATTTCATCCAGACTCTCTAAACCAAAAAATATATTTTTATAGACCTTGAAATATTTATTTTTTTCTTTTTATAAAGTTATATTTTTTGTTCTATATTTAGGGGGCGTGCTCTTGGCTTTCCTTATTATAAGAAATATTTCGGATGTCGGTGATTTACTTAGCGAATAGAATATCTCAAAAGGTGGGAATAAAACTTGCATGTTTGGGATTTTTATTCACATGTATCTTATTTTATAAATATATTTTCAGGAGAGTGTGTTTGGAGGATTCATAAATGAAAATATTATATTGAATTATTAAATATATAGTCACATACACAAGGTTGTCGCAACGTGTCGTAAACACTTGCAAAAAAATGAGAAATACCAATATTATTAGCCATATTATTATTCGCCGTTAGGTATAATGTCTTTGTATTATGTATTATTATCTATTCGCCGTAATGATATTATTCGCCAAGTAATAAGAAAACCATTCGTTGCAGGTGTTTACGAACTTTTGAGGCAACATCATATTTTACCTAGAAAAACAATAATCAAAATTAATAATGATCGGTTTATATGTGTGTGTGTGTGTTCACACATTAATGAATAAAATAATTCCAATTTGAGAAATCTAAAAAGGCAGATTTATCAAAATTTTAATTAGGTGAATACTGACTAAGCTTATTGTCAATGCCTTTTTAAAATAATATAATTCCTAATGAGTAAAAAGTTAGTGTTATGTTTTTATCTAAAAACAAATTCGCTGGCCCTACTGCGATGAGAAATACAGAGGGTGTTCACACTTATAGGAAACAAGTTTTATTATAAAATATTAAAATTAACACCATATTTGAAAATTTTCAAATGTTCTATTTGAAAGCCTTTTTGTTTATTTACAGAACGGCACCTGATTTTCCACGATAGCAGACACTTTCTGATCATGGTCATACTCAAAAAATCCCATTCTTCCTTTACCACTTTCCAGAGACCTTCAATTGTCCTAGGGTGTCTCTTTCCAAATGCTCTTTTAAGGCATCCAAAAATGCAAAAATTCATCGGGGCTAAATCAGGAGATTTTACAGGGGTTCTGTTCTTTGGAATAGTGTTGATTCCTGTTCTTTGCCTTAAATCTTCCAAATAAGCTTGGGTTAAAGATGAGGTATGACTTGTGGCGTTATCATGGTGAAACCAGACTTTGTTGCTCTGTTTTCCATAGATAGAGGGAATATCATTTAAAAATATAGGTTCTAAAATGTTGTTTTGATAGTACTCCGAGTTTATTTTGGCATTTCTTTCAACTTTTCTTATTTTTACTTTTCCTTCATATGATACACCGCATGCCACCATAAATCCTTAGGGGTAACTTTCGGCACATTCCTTCAACCAAATTGGACTAGATTTTTCCACCCATTTTGATAGTATATAGCTCTTTTTCTGTCGCAATCGGTTAAATATACCCATGCTTCGCCATATGTAACAATAAATTTCCATCTATCAGCAGCCAAGAAATTTTCATAAAATATCTGCTGATAGTGTGTCGCTGACGAATATGGCTCTGAAACAATTTGTGAACCGCATGTTTTTTTGTAGCTTTTAGGCCTAAATATTTATTTATTATTTTATTTATTGTTGACACTGATGTTCCTATTAATTTGGCTATATCTCTTTGTGGCATTGGATTTTCTTTTGTAATATATTTTTTCACTTTTTTGACAGTTGCAGGAGTTCTCACAGATATAGGGTGATAATCTTTTGTCCATTTCTCCGTAGGTGCTTTGAATAAAAACTTGATATTTTTGTCGTGAATAATATTATAAATACCTTTTTTATAGAAATCTTGATATCATCTTTTTTGCATATTTTAATTATGTTCAAATAGGTAAGATTAGCTCTGGAAAGTGGTAAAGGAAGAATGGGATCTTTTGAGTATGACCATGATCAGAAAGAGTCTGCTATCGTGAAAAATCAGGTGCCGTTCTGTAAATAAACAAAAAGGCTTTCAAATAGAACATTTGAAAATTTTCAAATATGGTGTTAATTTTTAATATTTTATAATAAAACTTGTTTCTATAAGTGTGAACACCCTCTGTATATTCTTAGAAAACATAAAATTTAGCACACATATATCGTGATTAATAATAATAATATAAAGGACAAAACGGCGTTAAGATATTTTCACAATTTATTAAGCTTTATTTATATCTTTTATATCTGAATACATTTGAAATTCTGAAAATTTAAAAAGTTTCATGTCATATTTCTAGAAGAGTAACAAAGCGGCCTCTATCAATTTCTAGATAATAGCAGCTGTGTTAATCTTCACAAAATATGACACATATAATATTTTAAATCTTCATATTTTATTGGGTTTTAATAAAGAAGATATTCCGAAAGATAAAAAAAAAATAATTTTTGTAGGGTCTGGTGTTCATCAATGCTGAATCTTCTCTCAGCGGTTTCGTTAACTAAATTTATAACTCGCTCTATTATTCGGCTTATAGAGCTGTCAATTTTAAATATCTCTTGGTGAAAATAGTTTAAGATATTATCCGAATAAACTTCTTGGACTGTATAATTGCACATATATATCTATGATGTTCCTCCAATTAAATATATAAAGATGCTTTACCAAATTAAGAAACAAATTTTAATTGTATATCTTTTAATATTATATATGTATATACTTTTGAATATATTCATAACAACAACAACAATCATTACAGTGCTGCCAAATCCAAACATTAAAAAATAAATTAATTAAACAGAGTATATTATAATATTATTATAAGGTATATTACAATATCAATATATTATAATGGTTATATTGATAGATGAGTTTGTATAAGACAATCCGTATCAAACTTCGAAATTTAATCATTTAGGGCCAACGATTGCAACTATATACATAATAGAAATAATTGAATCTATAAATTCATTTTAGAATATTGGATACATGGCAAAAATATTGTTTATAAAACGACGGATTATGTTGTACAAAATGATTCCTTGTTACGAACGGGGAAGACTGATTATAAAAAATAGATATATGCATGTTAATATGTTCTCAATATGATTCGGTAATCTGTATATTGAGCTAATTTATAAAATATCTAACACACCTAGGACGCTTTACTGCGATGGCTGTTTTGAATGATTATAATCCAACAAAAGAAAAAATTGTGTAAACCGAGATCAAGCGCAATATTTCTGATTATATATTACTAGATTTCTTTTTCAATACTCTTTTGTTTTCTTATTCCCAAGACAGCCTTATTCAAAAGCCATAGATTTCTGTTTAAGAATTCCGAACCTAGCTGAATGAAGTACTGACAGTATTATAGTGAGAATATATTCACAATTATATTTCTGTAATTACTACCCTTTCACGTTCACGCGGAAAGCTAATAATATGCAGGAGGATGAAAAAGTAAGAAAAAAAAGGAAATAGGGCAGGTGGTGAATAAAGAAAGGTATATCCTGACCGCGTTTACATGAAAGTTTTATATTTGGAAGAGCGAATATTATGGAATAAACATAAATCAACGTTTAATTGATGTTTATTCGACTATATGGCGCTTTGTTAGCTGAAATGCTTATGTGAGGGATCAGGATATGCCTTTTTTTATTTTTAATATATGTACATGTATATATATATATATATATACCAATCCCTGTTCCCATAGCCTTGTATCCTCCATCTGTGCGGATTTCCCCCCTCCTCCCTCATAGACATTAGAAGATATTCCTAGCTCTACTACATTCAATATCCATTATCATACATGTTAATTTCTTCTTTCCATAATTTACTATTATGCTAATTATTCCTCCCAACACATTGCTTAGATATGCAAAATCCCTGTGGTTTCTAAATATGTAAATAGTCTCATCCCTATATAGTACCCGATGTGCCATATGTTTTTCACTTGTCTCCTGTAGAAGGGCCGGTCAGCCCGAAAGCTTGAGCGATTTACAATAAATCTTCGTACAAAAGACACTCGTCCCGTGATTCTCGAATTTTTGCTTAATATATATATAGGTATATACCAGGATATAAAAGATCAATCCAAAACCTTGCATATAAATATTAAACCTTTTAAAATTAAATAGTTGAACACAAAGGCACTTCTTTTTATGTTGCGGAAAACAAAGAAGAAAGTTCTTTTCCCCCAAAGCCTCTCTCAATATCTCGCCGCGTGCCGGAAGAAGAGGCTATCTTCAAACTAATTACTTTTATGAACTTTTAAATGGATATTTCAGGACGCGTTCATTTTTTCACCTATACTGACCCAGTTGGCTCCCTCGTTATGGGACAACTTTAAAACTTTTTATATATTTCCCCCTATATACTTTCTTAAATTCCTCTAGCTCATTCATCTTGAAAATTTGATTATTGAAAATAACAAGTGTAAGCCAGTCATAAAAAAAAAAACGAAATGACAGTATTTTTATTTAGTCGTATATGAAAATATATGCATTAATTAATTGTCTCTCTCTCTCTCTCTCTCTATTCTGTATCAATCTGAAAATACTATTTTAAAGTCATATATGAAATAGTCAAAATGAGTGTATTTTGTATGTGGATTTTAAATATTCTATAAATATTTTAAGGATGAAAGGGAAGATAAATATCCTTGATATAAATGAATGTTTTGAAAATAGAGCAATCCATAAATAAATCTTTAATTAAAAAGGCCTATATTGGATCAAAATATCATTTATTTTACCAATATTTCAGTTGGCTGAACGTGTGTCTGCATATCAATGTTATAATACATGGATAAAGGTTGGCGTTCAGCCAACTGAAATATTGGTAAAATAAATGATATTTTGGTCCAATATATGCCTTTTTAATTAAATAATGTTTATAATCAATTTAGGACTTAATTAATTCAACGGATTCTAGCCATAAAGGTGACAGGGAGGGAGTTACAGGAACGTAGGGTGCAATAAAGATAACAAAAAAAATAGAATTTTGTTTGTGCATCATTCCTTTGCTCTACATAAGTACCTATCAATCTTCTCTTTACAAACACCTTTTTTAAAAAAGCTTTTAGTTAATGCCAAAGTAAGATTGAGAGCTTTACCATTTTGGAACACAAGTTTTAGACATTTTATATTATGTTATCAATGTATTCCGTAAATATTGTTGCCTTATTTGGTTTTAATATTATTTTTGAAAATTTATTAGACTTATAATCATAAAATGATATTTTTTAATTATTTTTTTAAATCGAATACAAGAATGAGAACAAAGTTCTTTATTGAGGATGTTAGTATTAAACAATATAGACCATCAAAATTCGAAACTATTTTAAAGGCGTGAACCCTCCCAGCGGTTTCGCCAGTTTAATCTACCATACCGCTGTTATATTGCATTTTTTGGAACTTCCTTTTATAGTGATACTGTTGCTAGACTCTTGGAATGGGTATTTTAAAAGAACTATGGACATAGGCTTTGATAACAGATGGCGCGCTAGTGCATCATATTATAAATATGGACCATATAAACTATATACCCCACATAAATATGAAACCTATAAAACAAAAATATTTAATCGCGTCCACACACATATTTATTCGAACAAGCACACATTCATATATGTCCCCTTCTTTCGTTGATGAGAAATAAAATAATTTATTAAAATAAAAACATAAAACTTCCAGGGAAAAGTTTCTTTTAAATTTTTAAAAGAAACTTTTCCCTGGAAGTTTTATGTTTTTATTTTAATATTAATTCAAGGGATTATTTTATCGAAAATAATTTATCATTAAAAATATAGAAAATATAATAAATCATATAATAATGGAATGTTTCATTTATAATCAAAGTGAGAAGGGGGCATATGTAAATATATATATCGTTTATGGTGGTTCTTTCTTGATTTTTCAATAATTTGATTGACCAAATATTATGGAATCAACGTTTAGTTGATTTTATTATATTAGATGGCGCTCTGCCATATAAAATGCACATGTGAACGGTCAGGATATGCCTTTTTTTATCTTTAACATATAAGCAGTTCTATTTTTATATATAAGAAAATATTATAGAAAGAAAAATAAAGTATTCAAAGTTATAGTGTAATGAATTAAGAGTAAAGAAAGGGGTAAATCTAAAGGTAGAATAAGTTTATAACTAAGGTTTCAAAAGGGTGTTGTTTTTTATTGTTATTATTAAGGGCCATAATACACACAGGAACTTCGGCAGTTCCATAGCTCTGGAGCATAAGTAAAAAAGAATTGAAAATAGAGTAGAAAAAAAGATTAAAACAGAACGCACACACAGCACGATAATATTCATTAAACCTAATAAAAATTGTAGATAAAGAGAGGTTTATTTTCATTTTTTTTATTATCAAAATAAATTTTGATATAAAAATTTTAATTTATATTAAAGTGTGTTGCAAATAAATTATATATGTATATTATTCGAAGAGAGTGAAAATATAGAGATATTAAAAATAATGAAAGTATATTCTGACCTGACCCTTTTACTTTTAATTTTTTTCTATTGTTTTTTCATATAGAGATATAGTCAGCTAAAATAAAATAACTAAATGAGGCTAAAGCACATATAGGAAAATATTGTAAAAGTGCGAGGATAGTATTCATGTAAAAAATAGGCGCCTATCCCTTTTAATAAGCACATTAAATGCCATCCCTGTACTGAAGAGGGTCCTAGCCCGAAACATGGCATATAGGTTGGCTTTGTCTGAATTTGTCAAAACTGGTGAGCAGAACGCTCAGATTCAGATAGAAAGGTTCTTATATGAATGTGTTTAACAAATTAATTTTTAAATTTTATTAAACGTGAGGGAGCCATTTTTTGCAAAGAGGGGATTTTTTTTTATAGAAAGCAATCTATAAATAGATCTTTAATTTAAAAGGCATATATTGGAAGTATATTTTTTGATCCAATATATGCCTTTTTAATTAAAGAGGGGAATAAGCGAAAACCCCCTGAAGGCAGACTGGGCGTCGCAGGTCGCGCTGGGTGGCGGCTCGGACGTCCACGGCGGCTGGGAGGTGATCTTCCACACCGACCCCCACGGCCACCACTCGGGGGAGAGCGTGCGGTACGACTACCGCTTCTACCAGCCGCGCCACTACGACCACCCCCAGCAGCAGTACTACGAGCACCAGGATGACCATGACGACGTCTACTACAACCACCTGGAGTAGGTAGACACAAGATTCTGCCAATCAAGAACAATGGAATGCAAAATACAAACTTGGGGTTCAGTACCAGTTCTTCCAGGATATTCAAATCCAAATAACCACAATTTTAGCATTGAAATCTTAGTTGGTCGTTCTGAAGGCATTAGAATGAAAACCTATGTTGCTAAAAAGAGCAAGATTTCTAATAACTTTTTATAATTATGTTGAAACTTAAAATTCATCTGACCAAATTTATGATAAATAACTAAAGGGAAGGTATGTTGATTTTTTCTAATTGGAATTCTACGTTTAAAAAATGGAATATAATTTGGATTTTTTTAGTATTTAAAAATAACACCTTCCTTGTCTCTCTTTCTTCTCAAAAATCAAGTTACTTAAAATATTTTTTTTATTTGAAAATTATACATTTGCAAGATTTCTTCTTTATTTTACTATCTAGCCAAAATATTATAGAGCAATATTTATAATAATTTACTGTTACATCAATCCGCCGTTTCTATATTCTATTTACCTAAAGAAATTAGGGTGATTTCGAAATCATTGATAATTTGCGCCTCCGTCTCTTTATTACCGAACATAAGGTTTCATTGTCTATAACCTTTGGATATAATGAAATAAAAATCTCTCCTTTTTCTTTAAACCTTTCTGTTTGAGAACTTATAAAGTTTCATTTAATGCATTACAGTAAGTTATATTTATCAAATTTCAGTTCATCGTGTCATTTTGTTTAATCGAACTCCAACAATGTCTTCCCTAAAGTATATCACGAACCAATCATTAAATTCTGCAAAATCAATAAAATTAACAGAAAACTTCTATAGGAACTTTATGAAGTGATTTCTTTATTACAAGCAAGCGTAATTTGTATTTTATCAAGGAAAAATATCAGATTTCTATGTAAAACAAGATATTTTAGAAAACTGTGACCTTCAAATATGGATGCGCGAAGCAAACGCGCTAGAAGCTAAAGTGGGGGAAATTGAGGTCAATTCAATCAGCGTTATATGAAGATCGCTGCCCTTATCAAACATTACTAACCCAACTCGTCATGGAGGGTAAGCTATCTCAGTTTCTCCCCATCCTGTCAACTTTTAATCAAGTAAATTCTTGATAGTTTTACCTACACACAATAATCAGGGGCATATACGTATATCTTGATTTTATTTTTAAAGTTGAATTTGATATTAAACAAGTTGGTATATATATATTGCTTTTTTTTTTAGCTTTATTATCAACATTATTATTTGACAAGTTTTTATTTTCAACAGACGATCAACAAAATCTAAGTTTCTATTATTATCGCGTGAATGTTATCAAAGCGCGTCTTAAAAAAGTACAATTAAATACAAAACAACAAAAAATATATTTAAAACATATTCAAAGATTCAAAAAAAGGTCAACGCGCGGCGCTATATATGAATGCAATAATTATATATGCGTAAAAATAACATGAATAACACATTTAATTTTCGTATTTAAAGGCTCATGCCAATTCAATACATAGTCTGACAAATTTTATATGAACTATATATACATACACCTTAATAATACAATTACTCTATTGATAACTCCAGGCTTTTTTTTTTGCTCAATATTCAACCTGAAGAGGCAAAAGGTAATTTTTTCGCGTAAAATATCAAACAATATAACGTGAGTTTAAAAAGAGATATAAAAAAGGTATCATATATTACCATTTTATATGATATCCATAGTTTTTTCAAAAACTTTATCATGTTTAATAAGAACGATAAAGAAAAGGAAACCTCCAATGAGAAACGATTAGATGAGAGGCCGTTACCTGGAATACCCCAGCCTCCAATGAGAGGCCAACTCCATGGGAGGGAATCTACTGTTCTTATTATATATTTGATGGTAGCATTCTTGTTATCATATGTGGATCATTAATTTATTAACAATTAATTATTATAACTTTTAAGTGGATACACCTAGTAAAGTAACATTTTAATATAAGGAAATAGCGTTTCATCTTTATATGAAAGTTGAAACTATTTTTCTTTGCTGCGCAATTTTGCTTTCTAAAAATAAAGCAACTTCTTCTGTTCTTACTGCGATATAAAATATTGGGGAGGCCTGGATTATTAGTGTGAACCCTCCCAACGGTTTTCTAATGGCATATTGAATTGGCCAAGACGCTGATAACCCAGGCCGTCTCAATTTTTCCATCATAGTAAGGACAGTAGGAAATTATTTTATCCTCAATAAAAAATATTCTCGGGACGCGCAAATACTTTTGAATCTCATTAGTAACATTTAAGTACTATTTATTAAAACCCTTCCCAAACATGAAATATAAAAAGATTATAATGTAGTCCTCGACTCGTTAATGATTATTTTCTTTTGGTGGTTCGATTTAATTCAAAATATTTTGTGCGAATTTCCCCATTTCTTGTTTAGACATTTCAATCATCTGGTAGAGTCCTAATAGTAGTTGATCTTTAATAAATAATTTTCAACGATCTCTGTGAAAAAGTAAAATTATTGTGACATAATTGGCTCACCATTGGTGAATCCACGTCACGAATACCTTTAGTTTCCTCAACAAATCGGACGCTGTGTGTTTCTTCAGCATTCACTTCGTTTTGAAATAAATTATCATTTAAATTGAAAATTCAGAGGGTACTTTGAGGGGAAAGTTAGGTTTTAGCATCAGGAAGGTTTCGGGATGAACTAGGTTTTGAGAAGAGCTAGGCTTTAAGATGAGATAGGTGTTTCGAAGAGATAGGTTTTGAGATTAGATAAATTTTGAGATGTGGTAAGTTTTGAGATGAGGTAGGTTTTGCGATGAGGTAAGTTTTGAGACGAACTAGGTTTAAAGATGAGGTAGGTTTTGCGAAGAGGTAGGTTTCGAGATTAAGTAAATTTTGAGATGTGGTAGGTTTTGAGATGAGGCAGGCTTTGCGATGAGGTAGGTTTTGCGATGAGGTAGGTTTTGAGATGAGGTAGGCTTTGCGATGAGGTAGGTTTTGCGATGAGGTAGGTTTTGAGAAGAACTAGGTTTTGCGATGAGGTAGGTTTTGAGAAGAACTAGGTTTTGCGATGAGGTAGGTTTTGAGAAGAACTAGGTTTTGCGATGAGGTAGGTTTTGAGAAGAACTAGGTTTTGCGATGAGGTAGGTTTTGAGAAGAGCTAGGTTTTAAGATTACATAAATTTTGAGATGTGGTAGGTTTTGAGATGAGGTAGGCTTTGCGATAAGGTAGGTTTTGAGTATAATATGGAATATGTCCCACACTACACACAATAAGAAATTTAGCTATGAATAATTTATAATAATGTTTTTCGAAAAAATAATTTGAATATTCAAATGACAAATAAAAATACCATAATCTCCATCTTTAGTGGTCTCCATTGTTAAAAATTGAGCAAAGGTTTAAAACGCCCCTTTTTAATATATATAATTAAAACCTATATATATATATGTGTGTGTGAAAAAACAGTAAAAATTATCAAACAGGTCAGGTGTTGATATTGAGTTACAGAGTCTGGTCAGGATATGCCTCTTTTGTTTATAATATATATATATACTTTTTATTAAGGCAGTGTAAGGTCTGTATATATATAGACCTTTCATAGTGTAATGATAAAGATTGACTATATATATATACACACACACCTTACACTACCTTAATAAAAAGTAAATAAGAGAGCACGGCTCATCAATGATAATGTTTCCATTGGTTCCGCCATCTCATCTCAATCTTTATCATTACAGTATGAGGTCTATAGAAAGAATTTTAAATATAAAGTAAAAGTACTTTTAAATTTCATTTATTTCCTCAAATGACAAGTGAATTATATTTTTACACACACGATGGAACTCTGTTACTTTGACACCATAATCAGGTTTTAAAATGAGTACTTTATAATGAAATTGAAATAAATCATTTAATCTACACTGCGTGACATTGAAAATGGAACACCAAGAAATAGTGGCCAGAAAGTGACGAAACTCGGCAGACAGAGAGAGACAGGAACGAACAATAAGTGATCTTTATTTCAAAATGATAGTTATAATACAGAGCGAGAACGGCGTCGGCTTAGTAGCAAGTAGGACCACCGCGGACGGCGATGCACGCAGCAACACGTCTAGGTAGAGAGTCAATCAGAGTACGGATGGCGTCCTGAGGGATGGCTCTCCATTCCCTCTCAACCATTTGCCACAGTTCGTCTTCTGAACGCGGCATGCAAACGGCGTCCAATGATGTCCCAGACGTGCTCGATTGGTGAGATATCAGGAGAGTACGGTGGCCAGGGAAGCATCTGTACATCTTGCAGAGCTTGTTGGCTAATGCGAGCAGTGTGCGATAAAGGGCATTGGGTACCCCCTGAAGGTAGGGGAGTGTCACCGGTCGCAGCACATCATCAACGTATCGTTGGGCCGTCATAGCGCCCTGAATACGAAGTAAAGGTGACCTGCAATCATACGCGATTGCGCCCCAAACCATGATTCCACGTTGTCGCACGGTGGGGCGTTCCACAATTGCTGCCGGATTGGACCTTTCTCCACGTCGACGCCACACGCGAACACGGCGACTATCACTGGACAAGCAGAAACGCGACTCATCTGAGAACACGACCCTGTGCCATTCCGTCATCCACGTCGATCTAGCCCGGCACCATTCCAAACGTTGGTGCCTATTCGGTGGGGTCAATGGCAGTCTTCTTAGCGGACGGCATGAGTGCAAGCCATTAGCATCCAATCGACGGGAAATGGTTCTGGTCGAGATGGAATGATCTAGGGTGTCTTGCACATGTTGCAGGATGGCGGTACAAGTGGCTTGTGGGGCCGCCACTGCTTGTCGAAGGATACGCAGATCCACACGTGCTGACGTCACTCTGGTTGCACCGGCATTCCTATAAATTGCCACATTTCCTTGTTCCAACCATCTTCTCCACAGTCGGTGCACCGTGGAAGCACCAAGGTGTGTATCAGCTGCGATTTGACGTATGGACCAACTTGCCCTTTTCAGTCCGATCACCATGCCCCTCGTAAAAGCGTCTGTCTGCTTGAACTGCCTCCGTTTACGATGACCTGGCATTCTCTGTTATTACACGTGTCTTTTGACACAAGAACAAAATTTCTACAATGATTTTCCTTTAAGAAATAACGACACAAATACTGTCCTTTCTGCAAGTTCCTTCCCTTATATCTTACTCCATGTTCGCACGAGAGCTGCGCATTTTACATCATTTGCATAACTCGGTTAGGCGCGTCTACCCTGAAATTTGCATAATTTTCTGGCCACTATTTCTTGGTGTTCCATTTTCAATGTCACGCAGTGTATATTTAGTATTACCATAGATTAGTGTTATTGTGTATGTGAATTTTATATAAAACTACTTCGCAACATTTTTGTATATATATGGTTGACAATATAGATTAAACTACCAGATTAAATCAATAGTTCATTTATATATATCAGCATATGATACAAAATGAAATATATCTCTCATTTATAAAGAAATGTCTTTGGAGCAAGCTAAATCAATCTTTAGTTGATTTTTGTTCTACTAGATGGCGCTCTGCCATCTATAAATGCTCATATGAGCGGTCAGAAAATGCCTATTTAGTTTTTAATATCAACCCCTGACAATTATTCTATTTTTCTCTTATTTTTTCACATATAGTAATATATAATTCATTTTATATTCATATAATTCACGCATATTTATTAAAAGTAGTCTTAAAATATTCAGTCGCGCTTAGTAAAAATTTCAAGATTTTTTTATATAAACCGTTTTGTATATGAATAAATCGTCGCAAAGATTAATTGTCAATTACTTTTATTTATTGGGGAGAGTTCAAAGACCTTTCTAGGCTAATCCAGCATGCAAGCAACAGATTATTGTCACGTGACCCTCTATGCTATCGAGGTAGTGAACCTAATTGGAGGCAATTAGGAACCTTCTAAATGGATAGGTGCGGGACCTCAATTAAAGTCTCAATGCATTCTCATCAATATTTCCCCGATGGTTAAATGTTCTTTCGCAAACTTCTTCAATTGAAATCTAGAACCTTTGTGTTGGGTGGAATAAATTGTCTGCCCTGTGGGCTAGTTAGTTTTTGCATTAAGGTGAAGTAGGAGATTTTAGAAAACTTATTCTTAATGAGCACATTTCCCAAACTTTTATTGCACCTGAGAGGATACAATAAGACCTTTTGAACAAAACCAGGTTTCGTAAGTTTATAGTGACGTAACGAAGACACCGAAATCTGTTTTGTAACTAACCATTAGTTTATACTCTCTGAAAAGTCATAGTTACTGGTCAAAAATAAATAACAAAAATAATATAAACACTTCTTGTATATATATAACACAACATGTATCTGCATGGCACCAGCTATAGGTTTTATTGATACTTTTCTGACCCATCTGCCCTTTTTAGCATTGAAAGAAAAAAATATAGAATATGATACACATACCTCCTATATATAATATATTTTATTAAAAATAAAAAAAACTGAAAATATATAATTTAATCGCCGAATATATAGTGTTTATTTTACCTATATCGCGCGCGTATTAATTATTATAATAAATAATAAAGTTCTCATAGTTCAGCGTAGGTACATGTATAAAGACCGTATGACTTTTTTTTCTTTCTTAGATCGCGCAAGGACAACGTCTTAATACTTTTATTAACTTAATAAAAGGAATCACTTTGCTTATCAAATTAATGTATTTTAAATATATATTTACTATTAAAATACATATAATATGGATTCACTAAACCTTTTCAAATAAGTACACATATGAGAAAACGCGAAACGCGTTCGTGGATAGCTTTTCTTGATTTATCAAGAAATTGGGTTGGCCAAATATCACGGAGCAATTTAAATAAACGTTTAGTTTATTTTTGCTCCACTAGATGGCGTTCTGCCATCTAAAAGGGGCATGTGCTTTTGGTCAGGATATGTCTTTATTATTTTTAAATACATATATGTATAGATACAGGTATTAAAAGTACATGTATAAAATATAATAAATTGCTTCCTATATTTTTCAAAGTATTTACTTTAAATAGTCCTATATTTACCCAATAGACCCAAACAATATAGGCCAATGGGTCTAGCACAATAGTAGAGCAGTCTAGCAACTCTCGAAATTGCTAGTAGGCCTTAAATACCCATTTTTTGGTTTCTCAAGAAGCCTCTGGGACCAAAAATATTTTTGGTCACAATGGTACAGCCTGCTCCACGCTGACGAGCGCCAACAGCGCGAAACGCGTTTGTGGATAGCTTTTCTTGATTTATCAAGAAATTGGGTTGGCCAAATTACAGAGAACAGGTTAAATCAATGTTTAGTTGATTTCTATTCCATAGATGGCGCTATGCCATCTAAAAAGCACATGTGCCCCTGGGGTAAGGATATACGTATAAAATATTTACAACTCTGAGGCTAAAATTTAAAATATATACGCACAAATATAAATAAGAATAGACTATATATGTACATTCATAAAAATTAAATAATAATATATGAGTCCTAATAAGTATAATAAAAGAATGTTAAATAGATTTGAACTGTAAATATAACGGAGGAATGCCAGTTTTTCTATTAATACTGTTGGTATCCTTCATTGAGGTCCAACCTTCTAAAAAGAGTCTTGAATGTTCATCTTTATAATGTTGTTGTATATATATAATTGAAACAACGTTTAGTTGAATTTCCCCATTATATGGCTCTCTGCCTTCTAAAAATACACATGTGAGCGGTTAGAACATGCCTTTTTTAATTTAATTTTTCATATATATATGTAGAACGACATTTGAAAATTATCCCGCATGTGTTTCTTTTGAACGAAAAATCTAAATTTATTTAAAGGAGAAATAACGATTATTTCTAACATTAGGGATGAAGTATGAAAGGATGAATTGTGAAGAGTAATGATAAACGGTAAAATAAAGTGTCCAGGGATGGGAAGGGTAGCCTCAGTGGACATGGCATCTGCCCGGTAAGCGGAACACTGTGGGTTCGGTTCCCATCCCTGGACACTTTATTTTTCTGATTATTATTACTCCTCACAATTCATTCTTTCATACTTCATCCCTAAGGTTAGAAATAATCGTTATTTCTCCTTGAAATAAATTCCGATTTTTCATTTAAAAGAAACACATGCGGAATAATTTTCAAATGTCGTTCTACAATCATAAGCCGCATTATATTGTATTATAAATAGAGTATATATATATATACTATATATAATTAGACTAAAACCATCATTATATAAATTTATTGAACTTATTCTATTCTCATTTTCAATAAAAGTAAATAATCAACAAGAGTTCTCACATTTAATGATCTTAATAGCGGTCAGATATATTTTCGGTTCAACAATGTAAAATACTATTAATAATGGGTAAAAACATTTTGCAAGAAAAATTTTTAGATTTAAATTTTCTTATATTTTAAATAAACTTCTCTCAAATATATAAAAATGTTCAAAATTTCAAAGCACAAAATAAATCTAAAGAACTAAAGTAATATATTTATTTAAAATAAGTACAAATTCTCTGTATTAATCCATGGAAATATTCAAGTTGCATATATAAAAGGAAAAATATTGAAATATCGTTTATATATATAAAGAGAGAATATAAAATAGAAAATATATATAAAATTCTACCATTATAAAATATAAAACCATTTTCCATAGACGATAATATAATTGGCTTCCCCGTTATCTCCGACAAAGTCGGCAGCTTAGAGCTGAGGTAGGAGTGTAGGAGCTTGAAGGTTCAGACAACAAGGAGGTTCCCAGCGTGCCGCTGTCCCGCGGGAAAAGCCCTCGTTAGCTTCCTCCGGGCATGCTAACAGCAGCTTGCCTCCGAGATGTTGACTCCTATCCTTAATAGAAAGGATTCGAGTTTCAACTCAGGGAAATAATGGCTCCAACAATAGTAAATAATGTAGTCAATGGAGAATAGGGTAATATGGCCATGTGATTTCTTTGATTTTTTTTTATAAATGGGCACACAAAAAGACTGGAATTTATTTTAATATTAAATATTATGATATATATAAACATTACACTATTTATAATTAACACAAGTGTTATGAATATATGCTGAGCAATACCATTATAACTATATTTTCAAAAAAAAAAAAAATTGGGTTTAGTTACTTCAAATATATTTTACGGGGTTTGTTGTTGTTTTGTAATACTGCAAGTCGGGTGCTGCAGGTGAGTCACGGACGTCTGCAGCGCGCGATGTGCTGCGTTCCAAAACAACGAAAAACTCGTAGAATATTTACGGTTAGTCCATCGAAATTTTGGAGAATAAAACAATTAGTTTATCCAAAATAAGCCCAATTTTTAAAATACAAGCTTAATGACTAACGTTTGCGTATTTTGGATTATAAAAAGATATTTTTATAATTAAAAATTTACAATGTTTATTATAAATAATACCTTAAAACTGAATTTCTAAAATGTGTATAAATAAAACTCCTCGAGTTTTTAAAAATACTTTAATGTAATCGAACACGATATTTGATAAGTTTATAACATACTAGAAGAATTAATAGACATTTCCCTTCTCATCCTTTGCTATATATGATAAAATTAGAAGGTCAGGCTGTTAATATGTTCATTTCTTGGCTACAGAAATTATATCGAAAATGTTTGCTCAAAAACTGCCGGTTCGTTGCAACTACGAATAATAAAACGTTTGCCCTTGTCCAGCCTGTAAAAATTGCTGTCCAATTTATTTATATATATTAATATAAGTATATTCAATATTTTGAATAACGAAACTCATTGATAAAAACTAAAAGTTTTAAAATCATATTTATGCTACGATTAAAATTTCTCCCATAAATAATTATTATATAGAGCGGTTTTGGGAGAGCAAACTAAACATTGCAGTAAATCTCTTCATTAAATGCTGTCCCTGGCAACACAAACCGTGGCCGTTAATAGGGTATGTGGTATCTTGAAGAAAGAACATTGGTTCTTGCAAATATTGGTCGCTAATATGGCATGGTCGTTAAAGTGGCGTTGTCAAAAGCAGGTATTTAATGTATTAATGAATGTTAAATAATTTAAATTTCCATATAAAGCTTCGTAATGTAAAGTTTTAGCTGTATGTGGAGAGGGGTTAAAAAAGGTAGAGGTAAAAATAAAGAGAAAAGGGATGTTGGCGACTGTGAGGAAAAGGACTTCCATCAGTTCCAATTCGGAAGTGCCGCAAAGAAGAAAACAAAGAAAGCTGATGGTACGGAAGGAAATTCCTCAAGTAATAGATAGGCCCTTTCCCGGCGGAGAAAGTAATTTTTTTGTGTCGCCAAACAATGGGCGCAACAATCGGCCAAATTTGGTTAGGAGAGGATTCGAATCTTCGTACACTTTCATATTGTTTCTCAGATGAAAAGAATATTTTGGTAAATGTCCACGGCCCGGTTCTAGGCGAGTGATTCCGCCGCTCTTCATTGTACTCTGGCGGCGCTTATTATTTCTCAATCGGATGGATTCGGACAGTGTGACCTGCCACATGGGACCATACATTAGCAGGTCTCTCTTCTTGTGTCTGAATAAATGATGAAAGTAAAAAAGATTATTATTAAGAAAATTATATTTCTTTTTTTTTAGTTTATCGAAGTCCGCATCCTCTCCTTTAGATTATGAAAATCAAAATAAAAAGCAAACCTCATTCGTTCGAACATTAAAAAAATCTAAATTGGCATTTCTATTTTTTTTAAACTCTCCCTCTTTCTATATTTGCGTAAAAGGCACATCACCTTTTACTAAATGCATTTATAAAATGATTAATACAATGTCTTTTATTTATTCTTCGCCCAGATCAATTCAGATCAATGAATAAGAAACAACAAAAAAATTTTTGGAAAATTTGGACAAGTTTTTCTGGTTATAGCCTTCATCTGTACAGAGGGGGCTTCGATTTCGTCACGTGCTACGGAAGAAATATAGAATCGGCTGAATCTGTGAAAAGTAGTGTGTGAAAAAGTAAGAAAAATAGAAAAAGAGGTTAGATGTTGATATTAAAAATAGAAAAGGAATATCCTGACCGCTCACATGAGCCTTTTATATGTCAGAACGTCATCGAGAGGAACAAAAATCAACTAAACGTTGATTCAGGTTTTCTCACACACACACACACACACACACAAAGCCTTTATTAAGACATTAGTCTTATACAGATTCTCCGTACAAGGTGCAATATCAGGAAAAGAGCAGCACAGGAAACCAGTAGTTCCGCAACTATATACAATTATTAGAAATAAGGAAAAGTAAGATTTAATATGAAAGGTCGACCCCTCGATGTTTCATCATTCTGAGGTGTAAGAACAATAGCTTCCAAGTTCTCTTTTCTCCCTCTTTACACCTAGGTTTTCTCAATAATATTTTACCAAACCATTTACTTGAATAATAAAAAAAGACAACTACGTACGCGTTTCGGGCTTTTAGCCCTTGGCGGCGTGATGCAGGCTATACCTCAACGACCAAATATTTGGTCCAAGAAGCCTCCTGAGAAATCTGGCAAGGAGTAATTAACGGAAAAAATTGCATAATTACTCTAAACATGTGAAAAAAAAGTAAGAAAAAATACTCAGGTGAGCGGGAAGGATATGTCTTTTTTATTTTTAATATCAACACCTGGTTTGTTTCAATTTTTTCGTACTTTTTCACGTGTTTAGAGTAATTAGGAAATTTTGTGTAGCTGTAACTACCCATTTCTTTCGCAGGAAGCCTCTTGGACCAAATATTTGGTTTTTGAAGTGAATGAATCCGGCACTACGCACTGAGGTCCTACAGCCGTAAATGCGTACGTGTTGGATTTTATTGATATTTTAAGAAATTGGGTTCGTAAAATATTATGCTACAATCCTATATAAATGTTTAGTTGTTTTTTTATATCACTAGATGGTTCTCTGCCATCTAAAATACCCATATGAACGATCAGGATATGCCTCATATATATACGAGTATATATATTTATTTTTGAAAATAGAGCAATCCATATTTGTTATCTAATATATATATATATATATGATGCATTAGCGCGCCATCTGTTAAAATAAATTTGAACTATTTTTGACGCATTTGCTTCTGTTTAAAATAAATCAATTTTCTACTACCCTTACTGCAATGATAAAATAATGGGAGGGCCTGACACATCAGTGGTGAACCCTCCCCAGCGGTTTCGCCAGTTAAAGTATCATATACGTCAAAAATAGTTCAAATTCCTTATTCTATATACAGTTACGAGCGTCATCAATTATTTTTCATCTCTGTCACCGTTTGCTTTTTTTTTTTGGAATGGCGCTCTCCTATTGGTTGGCTACGATCACGCCACCTTTGCCCCCCCCCCCCCACTCGCTTTGTTGTTTTTGTAACTATTGTGTTGGAGCGGGTCGCTCCTTAAATAAATGCATATATTAGTTAATAACTAAATAGAATCCTCTCTTTCTTTTACCCAGTAAGAGACGCCTACGGAAGCCAACAGTACATAGACAGATAAAGCACATAGGCTATAGTTATTAACTAATATATGCATTTATTTAAGGCGCCAATTTATAATTGTAACAAATAGTATTTGAATAAAAACATTCAATCGGGTAAAACACGGGCGTTGCCCGGGTTATTCGGCTAGTATATATACACTGGTGTCCAAAAAATAAGAAACTTAACCAATATTGAAATTTCTCAAAAGCTAATTTATTAACAAATATAAAATTTAGTATACAAATAGTTTAAACTATGGAGAATTTGACTAGCTATATGAAAATAAAAATAAATATTTGAAATTATGAAATATGCAAATTATTACCAACATACCCAAAGCTAAGGTTCCAGATCTTAAAGAAATAAGATATCAATAGGGAGTATGATCACCTCTAACAGCTATCAAGGTCTCACAGCGAGCCCTCATACTGTTTACCAGGCTTTGGGGGGGGGGGTCGGTGGAAGGCTGGTTAGACCGTTTGGTTTCGACCACTACGACCCGGGTTCGATTCCCGCATTGGACACTTTTTTCTGTTTAAAAAAAATGCTCCAATGGCCCCCGATTCTTGCAAAAGTCCAACCCTACCAGCGAGTGCAAGTAACCAAACGGGGCTCTGGCACATTTGTAAGTGCAAAGTCGAACTGCTTTTCACATGTGTAGACATGTGGTGGACTTACAGTAAAAGCAGTCGCTAACTACCCACCATGATTATCATGGCCTGTACCACGTGTACTAGAGTTAAGCAAAAAAAAAAAACCAGGCTTTGGAGGAGGTCCAGGGGTAGTAAACCCCACTACTCCAATAGAGCAGTTCTTAGCTCAACGAGGGTTCTGGGAGAGTGGTGACGAGCTCCAATACGCCTCCTTAGAGCATCCCACACATGCTCTATTGGATTCAGGTCCGGAGATCTGGCTGGCCAATCCATCCTTCGAATATTCTCACTCTGGAGATATTCATTGACTAGCCTAGCCCTATGCGGACGAGCATTATCGTCCATAAAAATTAAATTGTGACCAATTTGATCTCTATAAGGTCTTAGATAGGGCTCAAGGATCTAGTCCCTGTACCTTTGGGCAGTTAAAGTGCCCCCAGAAAAAATGTGGTGGGGTGTGCGTCTGCTAGAACTGATGCCAGCCCATACTAAGAGACTGCCCCCTCTAAAACTGTCTATTTCCCTGATGTTACTGGGATGATAGCAGGTTCCAGGCTCCCTCCAGATGAAACCTCTTCGAGAATCTGTGCTTAAACTAAATCTTGACTCGTCACTGAAGAGAACATTGGCCCACTGATCATGAGTCCAGGCTTGATGTTCCAAGCACCAATTCAAGCGGGCTCTCCTGTGAGCAGAGGTTAAAGGGATACAGACCATTGGTCGTCTTGAATAAAGAGCACCTTCGTGAAGCCTTCGGTAAACAGTTTGTCTTGAAATTCTCATCCCAGTAGCACTTGAGAGTTCATTAGAGAGTTGAATAGCTGTCATCTCCCTATGGCGCTTGGCAGTTACGACCAGATAACGGTCTTCAGAGGTAGCTGTGTTTCTTTTTCTACCAGAACCTTCATTTCTTTTGATGGTTCCTGTCTCAATGAACGGTTTCCATATTTTTCTGACCACAGATTTATTCACATTTAGCCATTTTGCTACTTCAACTTGTGAATGCCCTGCCTCCATTCTTCCAACAGCTCTCCATTTTAAATCATCTGCTAAAATTTTTCGTAAACTCATAATTAACTAAGGATTAAATAAAATTATAATTGGACAATTCTTAAATGGGGTATACTTCACGCCAAATAGCACACTTATAAAGACGAGCAAAAATTTGCATATTTTGAATTTTACCGAATCGAATGGTTGCGATGAATAAATTCTACGACTTAAAATACCTAATTAAATTACTTTTTAGCTTTTAGCGTTGTATATTTTAAAACATATCATTAAAAAACAAAGGTTTCTTATTTTTTGGACACCAGTGTATATGTAGAAATTTTGCCGGGAGATAATGATCTGCAACGGGTGAGAGGCGACCTTTATTTTTATATAGATTTATAATGTGATAGAACACTAATTAGAGAGCCCTACGTAATGATACGGAAAATTTCGAAAAATAATTAAACCAGAAAAATTTAACGATTTAGATATTTATTTATAAAAATATCATTATATTTAAACATTAGAAATCGTACAATAAAATAAAACAATTAGATAAAATCTATCTAATTTTATGTCGCTAAAATTTACTTTGAGAGAAGACTGTCAGACTTTTATAATGTAAAAAGATGTTTATTATAAAATAAATGAAGCTTCCAGGGTTAAGTTTCTTGTGCAACTTTTTATTTTCAAGCTTTCGGACTTGTCAGTCCTTCAACAGGATTATCACGTTAACAACTTAATAATAAATACAATTTTATATACACATTATTATATACATATTTTAAATACTTATTATATATTGAGAGAAAAATATATTACATTATTTCTGTTTGAAAAACAATTATTTTTGAATAGGTTTATGAAAACAACTCTATTATAACATTCGAGTATATCATTGGTTTGATATGCTGTTAAAATTAAACTTTATGTTTTCATATATTGAGAAAGCTAGTAGGTTTGTTAAATTCCGATATAATTCTATAGTACATCCTTTGTCTAGATGGAAATTTTGCCGGGAGGAAATTTATATAAGGAGACAAGGGTCGCCTCTCCCGTCAAATTAGACGTCTAAAACCAGACGCCATCTATTGACCGTCACCGCAACTAGCGGCCTCGGGTCGGTGACAAAGCCACAACACCAGCTTTGGCAAACTGAGAAGCGTTCACCTAGAGACCATGGTTTCGGGCTAATGGCCCTCGTCAGTCTAGGGCGGACTTTATTCCATGAGATCCACACGGGATCTAATGGAATCTTGACAATCTGCCAAAGAGGTGTTATCCTTTGTCTAGTAGATGAGATTTTTGTCATTATACACCTAGTACTTTACTAGGTATCTGTGATGATGTGTGTGTTGCAATTCAATTATAAAAAATCAATTTTCAATTCTAGATCGAGTTATAAATTTTCTAAAACATGATAAAGAGGCATATAAGAGCTTTTTAATATAAAATATTATATATATTAGTTTTGAAAATAGAGCAATTCATTAGATAATAAAAAGTCATATACTGGATTTAATAAAAGATTTATTTATATAATTATATAAATAATTAATTAATTATAAAATAGATATAGAATATAAAAATATATATATATAAAATAATAAATATAAATAATTATATAAATTTATATAATTATATAAAATATATAACCGAAATATTGGCAAATAAATCTTTTATTAAATTCAATATATGCCTTTTTAATATCTAATATATATTAGTGTGAGTATGTTAGTTTATATATATAGATATACGAAAAAAACAATAGAAAAAATAAAAGATAAGTGGGTCAGGTGTTGATATTGAAAATAAAGAAGGCATCTCCTGACCACGAGCACATGTGCTTTTTAGATGGCAGAGCGCCATCTATCACGGAGCAAGCTAAATAAACGTTTAGTTTATTTTTGCTCCACTAGATGGCGCTCTGCCATCTAAAAAGCACATGTGCTCGTGGTCAGGAGATGCCTTCTTTATCTTTAATATATATATATATAAAGTTTTCAAAGAGGCGCTATATTAAAATTTATGAAAATCTATATAAAAGTCAATTCTTGATCGTGCAACTAAAAGATGCTGATGGCTTGCGCCATTTTTAGGAATAAATATCTAAAAAAATCGTGGGTTTTTAATTATTCCAAAAATTGACCAAATACCCTTTCTTAATTATAAAGAAAAGCTAACCACGTACGCGTTTCAAAATTAGAAAAATAATAATTAAAGATTAGTTGATAATTATTCCGACAAATGGCGCAAGCCATCAGACACTTAGTTGCACGATCAAAAGTTGCCTTTTCTTAATAAATATAAAGATTTTCATAAATTCATTTATTCACCTGATCCCAGTAAAAGTTCACTTTTGTACTATTTTTACTGTATATATTTATGCCTAAATTAGATATTCACTATGTTTCACATTTTACATACGTATCTTTGAAATAGAGATATTCAAATAATGTAAGGAATACTTATATTGCGGGTGTTATATAACAAGTAAATGTATATATAGTTCCATAAGACGTGCACTCTGCCATTATCAGTGCCATTGTCACCAGCCATCTAGTCATCCGTCAATTTATTAGCCACACGTCAGGTGGAAACAAATCTAGGCCGATTCACCGGAACGACCATCAGCGTTCTCCCCCCCCCCCCACACACGCCTTACATTGTTATACCGATTAGAAGAAAACATTTGCGTTGGGCTTTTTATTTAATTCATCAGTGGTGATCCCCAAAGGTTTTCACTAATTCAATCTACCAGACCAATGGGAAAGTTCACCATTGATGAGAGCCAAGCCCTCTCCCAATATAATTTATAATTCATACCTTAGAAGGAATTGTAACACTTTACATTTTATAAGCCATGTGTGTAGTGTGTTTCAATAAAAAATATTGCGTGATTTTTTATTATAATTAATTTTGTTGCATTTATTTAAGCCGTAATTCTTGGCCTTCTACAATAAAAGGGTTAGTATAGAATTATGATTAAAGTAAATTTTATAGTTTATTCGTGATCTCCATTTGAATCTTGTTCGTTTTATGTAAACTGTAATATATCAATGACGTGAAAGGTTGTCTAAACACCCTGACTGGAATTACATCCACATATTCGATTGAGATAAACTTCTTTGGAGCCCACAGACTTGTCAATTTGAGTAACTTGTCTTTTTTTTAATCCTTTATTATGATGAAAACTGGAGACTCTACGATGCCATATTTGGGTGCCAGCTGGTGCTAGCCAGCGTTTTCCAAGGTCACTAACGAGGAGGTTTAACTTGTACTGTGATCAAAGTAACTTGTCTATCACCCTTTATTATATAACTTTCTTTTTCATTCACCGGCTTATTTGAAGCTATTTTAGATGAATAAGTAAATGATTAAATGTAGGAAAATAAATGCACATTATCTTAAATAATAGTTTTCTAATATATTATAGAAAAAAAATATATATATATATAAAATTATATAATAATAAATAGTTATTTAATTTTATAGTCCAGTTTTGTATTAAAATTATCTTCACTATTATGATCATTTAAATATAAATTATAAAATTTGTAAAATGTTATTAATTTGTAGATAGAGAGAGAAAAAAAAAATAAAAAAAATCCATTACTTCTTTTACATCCTCAAGTTAATTATATATTTATAATTAATAACAATAAAAAAAATTAACAAAGTAACGTCTATTACATCGGCTTTTACACGTCATTCAGACATACTCTAATCCTATATATAGAATAATCGAAGAGATAATATATATAATAGTTAGAAAAAAGAGAGAAAGACAGAACCATGCACTTTTAATCAAACTAATAATAAGGGAAAAAAAAAAGAGTTTTATAAAGAAGGTAGATAAAATTGTTAGTATATATATATATATTTTTTATGATTTTATGTTTTATCCTTTTTTTTTTAAAGATTTTTAAAGGTTTTTTTATTTTATAATATGATTATAAATAGTTGTATTTAGTAATATATCTATAGTATGAATTAACATTTGTTATAAGTTTGGATATTATGTTTTGAAACCCTAATGGTAGACCAGACATACACAAAAAACTTTAAATTGAAATAAATTGGAAAAAGAGATCTGCTGAAACGGGGATCATCAGATAAAATTTCAGCGACATTTCAACCCCTCCTTTATTATGTCATAGATCTCTTTTAAACCGTATTTTATGTGTTAATATTAAGTTGTTTCAGTAAATATTTAAATGAACATATAAAAGATACCAGTGTTAACAAATTCAAACTGTAAACCTACCTTGACCGCTGCGTCCTCCATTGTGTATATCTATTTCTGGCTTGCACATGTCGCGGGAGGGGAATGTCCCCCCACATTTCAAATTTAGACCATTTCTTCAGAATTTTTTTGAACAACAAGAAAATTAAAGAAGATAGGAAAAATAGTTAAAGGAAGAAAGCTAAGTTTTATAATCTTTACAGATAGTTATATCAAAATAACTGATTTAACACTTAATCATCTTTTAATATTCCTTTAAAAAGGCAAATTATAAGAGTTTAATAAAGCTATTAATTGTGCAAGTTCATCTTTATTTAACTTCCATTTTCCTCCCCAGAAATTGGAGATTAAACAAAAATGAAATATATACTTTAAAACTTTAAAAATCTTGTGAAAAAATCTTTTAATCAGTTATTTAATAAAAGTTTAATTAACTGTTAAAGATTATAAATTTGTTTTAGTTAATATTAAGAGAAATTATAGAAAGTTGATTTCATAAATGGATATTTCCATTTATTTTTTTTTAAATATTTTATAATTGATATACTGTTGAAATATTTTACTTGTTTGATACTAAATTTGTTTTTAATAAATTCCATGTTTAAATTTTTAACATCTTCTATGAAATTATCTAATATATTATTTATTCTATAAAATCTTAGAAACTGACCATAATATATACCTTTACAGCAATTTAATGATATATTAGAATTCATATTACAGTATTTTATAATATTGAAATTATAATTACTCTTTTTATTATAAACTCTAACAGCACTATTTGTAAGGTCTATATTCAAGTCTAAAAAGTTAACTTTTTTGTTTCTATAAATTTTTTCATTGTTCTTAAGTTTCAAGTATTTAGGATATATTTCAGGTATTAATTTTTTAAACAGTGGATTATTAAATATTATTATGTCATCTACATATCGGAATATTTGCCAATTAATATTATTTTGTAGAAAGTATTCTCTTTCGTACCAGAACAATATTAAATTTGCTAGTAACGGACTAGAAGAAGTACCCATGGGAACGCCTTCTGATTGAATATATATTTTATTTTTAAATTCTATATAGTTAAAATTTAAAAATGTTTCCAGTAGAGTTTTTGCTGTTTTAAGATCTAATTTAAATGTTTTATATTTGTTATGAATAATTTTAATGTAGAAAGTTTTGTCATTAATTAATTCATTAAATAAATTGGTTATTTTATTATTTAGATCTCTTAAATTTATTTTAGAATATAGGTCCTCAAAGTCAAATGTGTGTACTGTTTCAATATTTGTCCAATTGTTCATTAAATAATTAATGATTTTTTTATTTGAGTCGATAAATTTATAATTATATTTATTAGTTAATTTATTTATAATAAATTGTAGTGTTGAGGCTAATTGTATATCAATATTTTTTATGACTGAATTTATACCAGATGTGATTGTTCTGAAAGAAATAGGTTTTTTGTGTAGTTTAGGAATTATATAGAACTTTGGTATGTTTGGATTTTTGTGGTTATTATAAATTTTTAGTGAATTTTCAACATTTTTGATGTCTTTTTTGATTTTTGTGCCTGTAGTTCTAGCAAAAGTGTATTTATGATTATTATCAATTTCCTTTTTTAGTATATCGTGGTATAGATTTTTACAAATTAAAGATAAATTATTGGGACATTTATCTATAGGAGTGATAATATAGTCCTTCTGTAAATTAATTATATTTTCTTTGAAAGAAGGAATGTCTGAATTGGGTTTTGTGTATTTAAGTGTATTATTATAATAATTTAAAATTTCCTTTTTAATATTATGTTTCCATTCCAGAAAAGTAAATTCTGGAATACTGTATTTTATACTAGTTTTATTTATGAAAATATCTATATCTTTTAATATAGATTTAATTGTATTATTATAATTGTGTTTAATTTGAGGTATATATTTATACCCTTTATTTAAAATTTCTTGATATTCTGGATTTAAAAAAGAAAAGTTGCTAGTTAATATATGACCTGAGTACTTATATTTATCAATATAGTTGTTGCAATTACATTTAATTTTTTTAAAATTTGCCAAATTATTAATAAATTGGTTATAATTGCAAACTAAATTACCTATATTTTTATTGTATCTCCAGATTGTTTTAAAATTTAAATTTTTTATAGGGAAAAGATTATTGATGATTTGGTTATTAAAAATATCATTAAATTTAATATGATTAAATAAATTGTTATTAAATTTAATGATAATATTAATGTTATTAGTATTTTGTTTAATTTTTCTGTATTTAAAGATGTCGTGTGTGATATCTATTAATCTGTTAGTCAGATTATGAATTTTAATATATTCTATGAGTTTGATAAATTTATTATTATTTAGTTTTAAATAATGTTTTAATAAATTTATCGACGAAGTTGTTAGTGTACATTTGTTTTGGGTCCAGTAATTCTTCAAATTCAATGTAACCTAATTTATTTGTAGTTTTACCTCTAGTTTTATTAGGTTTAGTTTTAAATTCATTTTTATATTTGCAACTGATTTCATAAGTTGAAATTTCTTCTGTTTGTGGTTTGTATGTGTAGTTTAATTCGTCGTTAAGTCCATAAGGGAATAATGTGTTGTGTTTATAAATGTAGTTGTTTTCTAATAATAGTCGTTGTTTTTTGTTTTGACATATGTCTAGTATTTCTATCTTAAAGTTGTTAAAAGTATGTAATTGATTGTGTTCTTTCATATATATATTACCAATTGATTTTTTAGCGTGGTTTCTATGTAGGTTTATTCGTATATTTAATGGGTTACAAGTTTGTCCTATATATGATAGTTGACAAATTTGGCATGTTAATTTATAAATAGTATTCACTAATTTACAACTAGTTGTTTGAAAAGTGTCATGGTTCTTAAGAGAGGGACAAGTTTGACAATTTTTTCTTAGGCAATTCTTAGCGAGTTTAATTTAACATAAAAGAGGTGCTAACACTAATATGTTTGTAGTTTTTTTTAGTTTTTTTAGTTTGTTATTCTTATGAATTTTTTAAATATATTTTACTTAATTGTTTTTGTGGTGATAAAATTTGTAATAAATTGAATAATTAATCTATAAATATATAGATATTACTGTTTGTTATCTGTTATATTTTTAAGAATAACTAATAAAAAAAACATCTTTAAACTAACAAAAACACTGAAATTTATCATCAACAGACAAAGAAGATAAAATACCAGAATCCAATGATACAAAGATAAAAACCTAATTTTAATATATATATATAATTCATAAATAGAACCCCAAAATAATATTTGCTTTTTGACAAAAAAAAGTTAACATTTTTATTGTGTTAAAAAAATCGTAATACAAATCCACATTCGAATATAAAATATAGTAACTTGTTACTGTATATGAACGATAAAGTAAAATAAATTACACAAAAATTAGCTGATTAATTCAATGTTGATTGGCTGATTGAGGACACATGACAGAAGATAACCATTCAGCGGGCGAATAAAACAAAAACACCGCATCGATATAAAAACCCATTTAAAACGATCTATAGTTTGTGATAATCTCACTATAATATAAGTGCACAATATACATATTCTGGATATTTATTATTAAAGCGATCCATCACTAATACGACAAATAATCCCCGACCCACTGACATTGAAATAAGATGAAAGGCTAACAAGACACCCACACAGAATATAATGGGACGTTATTATATAAGGAACGTATCTTGTTCCCTTCTCGAAACAAACAAAAAGTAGCTCTAATGGAAAAGCTGAAATTGATCTGGCGGCTAATGTATATATATTCGTAGTGGACAATATATATATTTCAAAGGAATATATTTATAAGTAGGTTTTAAAAGCTTATATACATGTTTACAACGTTTAACGTTCCAATTCACTTTATCGCAATTTTGATTATAATAATAAAAATATTATTGGAACAGAGTTAGGGCAAGCATAGTTAGAATGTTATAATAACCTTTTGGCAATATATATTCCCTTGAAATTTATAGCGGATAAAGTTTTTATAACACATTAACCTGTCTCGTAAATCTGGACGTGTTTGGTCGCCGCACACCTGGGAATTATATTGCAATTTATGATCAACCGCGCTGGATGGACAATAAATGGAAGGTTGCGCCACAGGAGGGGGGTCAGCTTCTTATCGCAGCTATATATATAACATAAATTTGCCGGAGAATGGCATTCATGTACCAAAAGAGGCACTTCTCCCTTTAAATATAAATTAATATAGTGCATTTTGTTTATCACCCCTGTGAAAAACTTAAAGGTGGTTATAAATAATGGGCCACGATACCAATTGTTATAAAATAAACCTGTCTATACAGACCACCCTGTCTATAGCGGCCACTCTAGACAACCCTGTTATCAGCTGTGTGATACATACACCTGTCTATAGCGGCCACTCTAGACAACCCTGTTATCAGCTGTGTGATACATCTACCTGTCTATACAGTCCACCCTGTCTATAGCGGTCACTTTAGGCAACCCTGTTATCATCAGTGTGTTACATTCACCTGTCTATACAGACCACCCTGTCTATAGCGGTCACTTTAGGCAACCCTGTTATCAGCAGTGTGATACATACACCTGTCTATACAGACCACCCTGTCTATAGCGGCCACTCTAGACAACCCTGTTATCAGCTGTGTGATACATACACCTGTCTATACAGACCACCCTGTCTATAGCGACCACCCAAGACAACGTTTTTAAAATATATTCGCACTCGGGTAAAACCCGGGCGTTGCCCGGGCGATTCGTCTAGTACTTACATAAAACGGAGCATATATATCAGGCTTCAATATATTTTATTTATTAATATTTAGATTGATTTCACGGCAGCCTTTTTATCAAGGTAAATAGTTACAATAGCTTATTCACTATCTTTTGTACCATGATATTGGTTAGCGTCATGCTTATTGGTAAATAAGTTTCATTTTTCATACAATATATTCTACTTTATGTAGCTCTCTTTATGGATTGCTCTATTTATTAAATATATATTTATATAAAAATTGAATATGTTCAATAAAAAAAAATTGTTTTTACCAATATTCCGATTGGCTGAACGCGACAACCTTAATCAAGGCACACTTGAAATGACTTAACAAAGATTTCTCTTCTTTAAAAAAATATATAAAGTTTAAAAAACGTCTCTCTCCTCCCTCGTCTTGAATCCATCCAGCGACAATTAAAATTCGTCTCCAAAGCGATGAACGATATACTGTACTTGCATAAACTAAAAACAAACTGGAAAAAGTATCTTAATAAAGTAATGTGTAAACAAAAGAATAATAAGGTCGCCATCTACATACAAGAAACATTAACATAATTTTTTCTTCAAAAATAAAACCCTTCTATTTCATAATTGCAGTAAAAGCAATATAGAATTCTTTTATTTGTAGAAGAAAAAATCGTGTTAATGGTTTTATTTCTTGTATATAGACGCATTATTGTCTTTTGTTTAAACAATGTCTAACTGGCCGATTGTGAATCATTTGCAGCCGAGCATTACTCGATACCTGTATTTATTTATAACAGGTATTTCGATTTTTATTTTAAAATGAAATGAAACCTAATTCGTATATCAAATGTATCTCGATTTACGAGCTAGCCACAGGGGACCCAGTCTTAAATCCTATATCTGGTGTTAAATCCGGTTTTTCTTATAATCTTTATGAGATTTTATAGTTCCTGTAATGTCGTCAACAATTTTCACGTTTCCTACTCAACTCTATGGGGTAGCGATATATTAAATTAATATTCATAAAATATATAATATATATTATTTAATATCCAAAAAATATTAAATGAATAAATTCATTCAAAAATTCAAATTATCTCAAATTAAAAAAAAAAAAAAATTTGAAAACAAACATTTCAGTCTTAAAAATACGATCAATTTTAATAAAACTTAAATTCGGAACTTTAGGATTTTGTTCTTTAAATCCGATAGCCTCCAATGAATCATCATACTATAATGATTGGCTATCATAGAAGGTGGAATTATATTTGGACTCTGGATCTAGAATCTTGATCTTGCAAGTTGATTTTATTTCCGATGAGTCTTGTATCTAAATTTGTGTACACACAAATATATGTGTACACATAAATATATGAAAAAACGAAAGAAAAAAATAAAAGATAAAAAGGCAGGTGTTGAAATCAATAATAAAAATGGCATATCCTGACCAGGAGCACATGTGCTTTACAGAAGGCAGAGCGCCATCTAGTGGAACAGAAATCAACTAAACATTGATTTAGCCTGTTCCCTGATATTTGGCCAGCCCAATTTCTTGATAAATCAATAAAAGCCATCTACGAATGTATATATACAAAGAAACACAAGCGGGATAATTTTCAAATGTCGTTCTACAATTATAAGCCGCATTATATTGTATTATAATGTACTTGAATATTGTTTTATACTCTAACCCTGTCCACTAATTCAGGAAAGAATACGAAATTATATATTTATAAACTGATTATCTTGAATGGGGTTGTAATGTTAATTATATTTTTCTATTTATTTTATATTGACTATATCTTATCAATAAAGTATATAGCGCAGTTGCCAAACTTATTGAATAGAATTATTTAACACACGTGAATTTTTATCCTGAATAAAAGAATAGATTTAGATTGACTACCCTTGAAAAGATAGTTTTCCTCCAGTTTAGATAGTTAATCCACAAGGTTGTGAGGGTTATTCAGTCTGATTCGAAGAGCTCGATTTTAGAGCTCATTTCTGTAACTTGATCTTCTAAGCTGACGTATTGGTTGAAGACTAGAAGAGCTTAATTTAAATTATGCCGAGGCTTTTCAGAATGGCCTCAGAAAATAATGGTTTCAGATCCACTTATACAAAGTCGTCTGCTACTGAGTTAGCACTATCTGAATCTTTATCTTTTGTTTGTTTCTTCTCAACACTTTGAGATCTGCTTGGGCAAAAGTTGTTATTTAAATCTGTATATGAGTTTTTTGTTGAATTATATTGACAGAGAGATGGTTAAATATAATATCTCCGATCTAATATTATAATTTTGGGTAGTAATTATTAAGTATAATTTATTACTGTTTATATATTTTGGTGAGTTAATATATAAAATGTAAACAAGAAGGTTTAGTATTTTGGTTTATATATACTCTAATTTTTGTCCGTCGTATGTGCGACCCGGCTAATGGTCTAGTGATAATTAATCCCCATAGGTGCTCCCCAACATTGTTATAGTGCTAACATGTTTGTGTTGGTTGCAGGTAGGCTACGGATTCCCTTACTAGAAGACTCGGCCCAATATTAAATACGTTGCAAATGTTTGGTTTCTAGATTTCTCACATATCTTGTGATATGTCTAGCATTCTTTATATCTATGTATATAATTTCTCATACATTATGTAAAGTAAAGGTTTATTTAACTGGAAAAAATAAGAGGAACACATTAAAAAACGAAAAGGTGTAATTTAAAATTCATATACGGGTATCATTTTCTTTTTCGGTGTCTGTATATTTTTCCTCCCTTTTTATTTGGTTGATAGTTCTGCATTTGATTGTACAATGTTCATCCTAAATACTTCTTCATTTCCCCTATGTATTCTATGTAAATTGAAAAATGTTAATAAAATCATATTTTAAAACTTAGAGATTTTTTTAAATATTGTTTCTTAAAGCTCTTTTA
This sequence comes from Cordylochernes scorpioides, assembly GCA_030710605.1. Classification (NCBI taxonomy): domain Eukaryota; kingdom Metazoa; phylum Arthropoda; class Arachnida; order Pseudoscorpiones; family Chernetidae; genus Cordylochernes; species Cordylochernes scorpioides. The sequence goes on from CP092886.1 coordinate 144,994,315, forward strand.
ACACAGGATGTATATGTTTATGCGTACACAGGATATTTAAAATAAATAATGAATAAAATATTTATTGAGATGTACTGAAAGAGATGACCCTAAATATCGAATGAATTATTTACACATATTCTGAAATAAATATATGTACCAAAAGAGATATGCCTCTTTAAATTTGCATTGAAACAATGTATTATCAAATTACGAAACTATTTTAGACGCGTAATATTCTTTTTAAAATAAAACAATTTCTACTGCCCTTACTGCAATGTAAAAATTAAAGGGAGGGCCATTTTTCCATTGCAGTAAGGGCAGTATAAATTGTTTTATTTTTAAAAGAATATTACGCGTCTAAAATAGTTTCGTAATTTGATAACAGATGGCGCGCTAGTGCATCGTAATACAATGTATTATGTTTATCACTTTATTAATAGTGATATGTAATGAACTCCAACACCAGTTTTGACAAATTCAGTTAAAACCCAACCTGTATACCATGATTTCGGGCTCTGGTCCTCATCAGTACAGTGGCGTCTTCGATTTCATAACATCCTACGAGAGGAGTTATGAAGTCGGTCGAATTTACCAAATTGGTGTTTAAGTTGGAGAAGTGGCAGTAGTATATAAATAATTGTGAAAACTATCACAAAATATAGCGACCTAAAATTTATATATAAATGTATAAAGAGAAAATACCTTTATATATATATATGGCAATGGCTATTTTATATATAGGGCACATAATTGTAATCTCTCTATCTGTGTCTCGATATCAAACTTTATCAAACATAGAAATTGAAACAAACAATCCACGGTACTTGCACTTTTTTGTTTAATTTCAAAAAAATATCAATTATGTTCTTTTACGATGCGCTTTTTAAGTTAAGAAAGCTTCTTTGACTTAGGCTGATAACGCTCCACCATATTTTTATAGTTCTCATCAGCGTAAATGAATAACTTAAATCATAATCTTTAATATTGAATTTAGCACGAGTCATTAGCTATATAGAGAAGAACTAATTAGGTAAACACATTGAACTATCCTCTTTCTCTTATACCATATAGCTTGTTTACCTTTTTTCCTTGCATCACAGCTCCATCTCTTGGCGTTTTTATAAATGTGATAAATATATCTAAAGATCTTTTAGCAATGAAAAATACATGAGTTTGTCAGAGCTCATCAATAGTGCGTACGCTACATGTATAATTATTCGGATTGTTTCCTGACAGGTCTGTGTGTTATTTGCGAAGGTTCATTGCACAATATATCTACTTCTCTAAATACATATATTCCTACAGTCTTAGATGCTGTGAGCAAAGCTTCATTAAATGCTGTTGCACTGTCATGGAAGGTTGGCTTTACATTGATTGTTGTGGGTGAAATACTTTTAAGCAGGTTGCTTATTAACTGTAAATTCTTATCGCTAATTAGATAAAGAGAAGCTCTGTGCTGATGGAAAACACTCCATATTTGAAATTTAACAACTTCTATTGATGTGGGATCTTGTAACCCTTTTGTCTCTCCCTATCATGTTTGGTAGTTGGTCAAGACAATTATATATATATATATATATTTTTTTTGTGTGTGTGTGTGTGTGTGTGAAGGAAGAGGCCTCCATTTCAATAAATCTAAGCAAACTCTTCCAAATGGGTAGTTCGCTGAAGTTATAGACCGAAGGAATCCTGAAGATGGTTGGTTTGGGCCTTTACGACTCTGACAAAGGTATCTTTACGTAGGTCAAATTTTGGCATCGAGGGTCAATAATATTTATTTTTCAGTCTGTGTATAGCTCTTGCGACTCCTAAAGGTCCTATGGTCATGATATTATTTGAAATTTTGTATGAATTTTGTATGAAACTTTGTGGCACAACAAATTGAAGGATTTCAGTTTGGGTTCCTTCTATTTAGAAGTTCGTCTTTTTACTTGAAATTTTGGGTGATGGGGAACGTTTGCCATCATCACCCTTAATTTACTCTCTAACATTTTCGCCGAAGTCGTACTTCTCATTCATTATCTGTCTGAAGAATATTTTATCACAATCATCTTTAGACTCGGTCAGGCAATAGACTAGACATAGACTATCTGCATTTAAGTATTTTCCCATAATTGTGTATCACTTCGAATTATAGTTTTGGATTTTTAGAGCCCATCTAGCTTGTTTACCAGTAGGGTCTTCAAGGTTTTTAAACCAGCACACAGAGAGAGCATAATGATCTATTATCAATCTAAACTGCTTACCGTAAAGATAAGGACGTAATTTGGATTTTACCCAAACACACACACAATTGCTAGACACATGCTTTCTCTGTAAATGAATAATGAGTTTTATTTGGTTAGAGTTTTAATGATATACGCCACTACTTTTTATTTTGTCCAACAATTGTTTGCACTAGGAATGCACCTATTCCGACGTTCGGCGCATCTGTGTAAATTCAGATGGGATCTTGAGGGTGAAATTGTGTTTAGGACAGGTGGATTTAGTAGATCCATCTTCATAGTTTTAAATGAATTCTCTTGTGCTTAGGGGTCAGCCTAAATGAGGTTTTTTTGTAAGTTTAGTTAAGGGGTCTACTAAGTTAGAAAAGTCTTTAATAAATTTCTCCTGTAGTAAGTATTTTAATTAAAATGATTCCATTTCTTCATTTTATTAGGTTTCGGAAATTTTTATTCCTCTCGATATTCGTATCTGATAGCTCTGCACCATGTTAGCTTAGGTGGCCAGGTTTCTTTTGTTATTCAAATGCAAGTCGGCATTTTTTCGCATTCAATTCTAAATTTAATTCACCAGAAAATTTAAAGCCTGCTTTCAGTGTAAAATAATGGCTATATAAATAAGTCACCTAAATAGCATGGGAATATTTTCCATTTCAGACTTTTCAGGAAATTATCCATAAGCCGTTCAAACGTGGCTGGAGTGCATTACATAAGCCAAAAGGCATAATATTAAATTCATATAAACCGTGGTGTTGTGAAAGTTGTTTTCCTTTAGTCCTTTTATTCAATTATGACTTGCCAATACCCTGATTTAAGATCGATTTCTGAGAATTATTTTGACCCTTGAAGAACGTCCATGATATCTTCCACCTTTGGGTGACGACCTTCACAGTTACATCATTTAGCTTTCTCTTGTCAATGAAAAAACCTCCAACTGCCGTTCTTTTTCTTAACTATTATGACTAGCAACGTTCACATTGGCTTCATGTTTGACGAATGACTCCTTCGTGAAGCATATCTTGTATTTGTTCATTAATTATGTATCTCGCCTCGCTGCTTTGTCAAATTATCTTGACAAACATTTGCATTTTTTCTGATCAGTTTTCTAGCGGTAAGAATGTTGCTTTCGGTTGTTAGTGAACCAATCTCTCACGCCTTCTCATTGGACGAATGTGGCCATGTTTGTATATAAAGGGGACGAGGGGAATGCGGCGAGAACAGAGAGTGCGTGGATAATTGGTGTGGAGCCACTTAAAGTGGTTTTTCTACTGGCGGTTTTCCCTGTCTGGCTGTTCTCTTGGCATCCCTGTGTCCCCAGTCCGATCCCTCCCAACGCTACAATAAAGCTAAGTACTTTTTTATTTTAAAATAAAAACATAAAACTTCCAGGGAAAAGTTTCTTTTAAAATATTTTTTATTTAAAAAATACCTCGAGCTTTCGGGCAAGTACGCCCTTCTATGGGAGAAATTACATTATATGATTAATACGCCAATAAAATATGATTTAAAATTAAATAAAGTCCATTTACTGTTTACATTTGTTTTAAAGCATGATCAACGCGGGCTTCTATTGCGCGTGCTTCACCTGGGGGTTATGGGCTGGGCTCAGGTTATATAATGTTATAAATTTCCGGAATATCTATTCTTCTGTTAATGCTATTGTGTTTTCTGGATATGATGGATTCTATTACAAGTCTCTGTAGTCTATTGGGGATGTTGGAGTAATGGGTCTTTGGTTCTGATAGGGAGAAGGAATGGCCTGTTTCTCTTATATGTTGGTATACTAAAGATCTACTGTCTTGATTATCGATATTTCGTTTATGTTCTGATACTCTTATATTCAAATGTCTGCCAGTTTCGCCGACATATTTGGTTTTGCATTCGTTGCATTCTATGCAGTATATGGCATTCTTAATATTGGAAGGATAATCAATGGTATTGTTCTTAGTTATAGGGTTTCTTAGTAACGAATTTAAATTAGGTGAGTTTCTGAAAAAGGTTTTGATTCCAAATTTCTTCAGATGACGGGCTATAGAAACAGATACTGGTGAATAGGGAATACTGCTAATGGATTTATAGATTGGGGAATTCTGAATTTCAGAGGGGCTATAGAAATGTCTTAGAATAAATCTTCCAATATTAAGAATGCCATATACTCCATAGAATGCAACGAATGCAAAACCAAATATGTCGGCGAAACTGGCAGACATTTGAATACAAGAGTATCAGAACATAAACGAAATATCGATAATCAAGACAGTAGATCTTTAGTATACCAACATATAAGAGAAACAGGCCATTCCTTCTCCCTATCAGAACCAAAGACCCATTACTCCAACATCCCCAATAGACTACAGAGACTTGTAATAGAATCCATCATATCCAGAAAACACAATAGCATTAACAGAAGAATAGATATTCCGGAAATTTATAACATTATATTCCCTGAGCCCAGCCCATAACCCCCAGGTGAAGCACGCGCAATAGAAGCCCGCGTTGATCATGCTTTAAAACAAATGTAAACAGTAAATGGACTTTATTTAATTTTAAATCATATTTTATTGGCGTATTAATCATATAATGTAATTTCTCCCGTAGAAGGGCGTACTTGCCCGAAAGCTCGAGGTATTTTTTAAATAAAAAATATTTTAAAAGAAACTTTTCCCTGGAAGTTTTATGTTTTTATTTTAATATTAATTCAAGGGATTATTTTATTGAACTTTTTTATTTTATTTAACAAATCGTGAGTTGTTTTTATATCCCTTTTGTTGTTAGTGTTGTGCTCTTGAGTGTACGCTTTTCTGTGTATTAAGGTACATTTAATTTAGGCCCTAGCTTATTCGATTTTTGTGTGTTAACCCGCAAAAGTATCAACTTTTGTCAGCTTCACTAACCCTGTGCGGCCATTGTTTACATGGGTTATTGTCCTTGATATTTGTTTATTGTTTCGTTAATTTTTTTGTACTTAATTTTGTGTGTGTGAGGAGAATAAATCTAAATAGTTCGATAGAAGTTTTTTTTAGTTCATTTGGTTCCTTAGTTGGTAAGTATTGATTGATTTGAACTTTAGTTTCGGTATTTGAACTGTAACTTCTATAGAGTTTGATAAACGTGAACTGCAAAACCCCCAAAGTTTGGTTTTTCATTATCTTGAGGAAGCGTGAGTATGCATTTGTTACCCAAACATGTTATTGCTTGTTTTTCACAGTAATTAAGTACTTCATTATTTTAAGACTATTGGTTTTGACTTGGATTATTATTTTGTCCAATAATAAATTCGCCGTCATTCAATTCACTTTCAACTCTAACTAGTCTGAGTGAACGCCCAGGAATAATTGTCTTCTAAAGTTCTTACTTTTATGTGCTTCATTTCTATATTCTAGGATTTAAAATATGTTGTGTTGCCTCTGTGTGGGTTATTCATTACCAGGTCACTACATTCTCTTAGAATTTATTAGTACACTAACTTCTACAATATGGACTGACTGACTGACTGCTAACAACTTGTAGCGCTATTTATACATTAAGTCAGAATCGAGTATGCAAAGAGAATATTTGCATTTCTGCAAATATCCCAAGTATGCAAATACACAACATAATATAAATTTTGTTCTATCAGCTCGTTTTTGCGATTGTAATTTACTCTAATTTTGTCAAAAGGTATTTCCCAAAGATAAAAGTTTTAAAGTTAGATTTCATTACAACAATGTGATGAGAAAAGGCATGATCGCAAATTTCAGCCTCTTGTTCTATATTTAGACAGGATTAAATAATGATTATTTTTAATCTGGACCAAAACAATTTGTGTTAAATTTCTTTATTACGCGTCCGATTTTTATTTTCTGTAATAATATTTTATTTGCTGTAATAATGTCCACCACACTAATAAGTCGGCGTCTGTGTCCAGAAAAGCATTGCAAAATCCAGAGTCTTCAACATATACTTGTAATTTATATTTAGAGTCTTTTTTTATTTTATTGAATGTCGACCTGGTTTGTTTTCTAGAATCAGACGCAACGCTTAGTTTAAATCATCTAGGGCAGCTTATCGGCTATCTGTAGATAAGCCTGAGACTGTGCAAAGTTCAGAGTAGGTCTTCGGACTTGGGATGTTTTCCAAGTTAATTTGTTCACCGCCATTATCATTGATTCCGCAAAATTCCAGAAATAGCAGTAATAGTACAAGTAAAATCAGCACACACACACACAATGAAGATGATTATTTACCGAATATATTTTGTCACGTAACACTCTGTGGTTGCCTACTCGGTGGATCATCATTCACGTGAGTTAATATTTAGTCAATTGGCTAGTGTGAAAACTTGTGGAAACGAAAAACAAAACCCTGAACACCTTCTGATAAACTGTCCTTTAACTTCTGATTTAAGGGAAGAAAACCAACTTTACCTGACAAATATAAAACAAGTTGTTTACAATAAAGACCAATACATCAAGTTTAATAGATTCTGAAGGTGTATATTTTAAGGCGAAAATATATTTCAAGCTACTATATATAATTACTATATGCAAAATTTGACATTGAATGTGTAATTTGCGTGCTTCCCAATGTTCAATTATGTTAATTTCACGATGATTTGATTTGTATATAATTTCAGATTTACACGCAAATATCCTAATTGTGGATATGGCGTGTCTTTGCAACTGTTAAATAAATAAAAAAATTGGCTAGTCAAATTCTGGCTATTACAAAATCAATAGATCTACATTTAAGATGCAGCCAATTGTAATCAAATCAACGATCGGTCCTTCTGCCGAAAGGTTCAGTAAAATCGAAACCAACATACTTTTGAAAATTCTCGAAAAATGTGGCATCTAGTACAAAGTTGAAGAAACCACTTTAACAAAGAAACGAATTCACGAATCCCGATCAGATTCAATATCACGTAGCCAAAAAAAAAAAACACTGAGAATGAAAATTGACTCACAATATAATGAACATGTTTCCATCAGCGAGGTAAGTGAAGTTGCACAAAAACGACCTCAGCTACCCCTCCGCAAGTTTACGAAGAAAACAGCGACGAAGATGGTCTCTGGACAATAGTTACAAATGCAAAAAAAGGCAAGAATATCACCTGTAATAGCCGGAAATGTTACAGACTGGAAGTTGCTCTGCCAAGAGCTGAAAGATCTGTGCACAGATAAATTTTAATGTACGATCTCTGGAAATAAGCACATAATTAAGGCAAAAAAAATTCAGCCTTTAGCTGAGTAAATATAAAATAAATAAAAAATAACGGTGACTACTCTTATAGACTCCAAGTAGAGAAACCACTTAAAGTGGAATTAAATGGTCTGACAACAGTCTACAAGACTGAAGACATAGCAATAGAACTTGCTACAATGCGCTTTCCTGGGACTATTGTGAAGAGACTTCTTAGACAATTAACTAAAAAGCCAATGAATATAGTACTGGTAGAATTACGAAAAAACTAACTAAACAAGACAAATACATAATAACTGAACTTCTCTATCAAAATTTGTAGTAGAATCCTTCAGAACAACCAACCGAGTGACTCAATGCTTCAACTGCTAGGGTTTCGGACACAGTCAACTTAAATGCTTCCTGAAACAAAGTGCGTTAAGTGTGCTGAGGAGCACCATTCGAAGGACTGTCCAAGAAAGTCAAGATAACTTCCCACAAAGTGCAAATTGCGAATAAGTTAACACTGACAAATACCGTGGATGCCCAAAGTTTCCTAGAGTATCACGACAACAACCAAGATACCCTGGTCAGTACAAATTTAACAACCTAATTCAGATTTCAAAAATATCTTAAACGTGGTCAAAAATTGCAGAAAAACACAACCAAAGCAATGATGAGGTTATAACAAAAAAAATTCTCGTTCTGATATTTAAGACCTGTGTGAAAAAAATATGCAGGTAATCAAAATAAACTTACAATTAATTGAAAACAACCTTTTAAAATTATTGCTTGGAATTGCAACGGAATTAGATCAAATAAAGAAGAATTATTTAACTTTTTAGAAAATAAATCAATAGAAATTGCTCTGCTCAGTGAAACTCACCTTAAACCCTCAATTGATCTAAAGTTAAGGAACTATCAAACCATTAGAACTGACCGAATCACAGGAAAAGGTGAGGGAACAGCCCCCCATCATGATAAAATCCTTTTTTAAATATAAAAATATTCAGATTCATTCTTCTAACTTGGAAATACTTCAATTTTGATTGGAGGAAGATTTGAGCCTACTGACAAACACAACCGCGCAATAATCGTTGCAGGAGAATGTAACTCCAAGTATCTTCTCTATGGATCAAGGACTTCTAACAACAGTGGAATCACACTGTACAATTTCTCTGAAAGAGAAAACCTCGAAATCATCACACCTTCTTCACCCACGAATTCAGTCCACTCGGGAATCCTGATTTCATAGACCTCGCTGTTTTTAAAAATATTCCCTGGACCTCAAGGGCCAGAACTACCGACGACTTATCATCTGACCATCTCCCTGTAATCTTGGAATTGAATTGTCCAAAGGATGAATTCACAAATTAAGCTCAGCCGAGTAACTAATTGGGTTCATTTTAAACAAGATCCAATCTCCACTACGCCCCCCAGACTGCCTTTGAAAACAGAAATAGACATTGATTCATCAATTGAAATTTTAAATGAGAAATTAATAATAGCTATTCTAAAAACACCATAGTCTGATCCTCCAAATTGAGAAAAAACCAAATACCAAGGCTTTAATAAACAAGAAAAATAAAGCTCGGAAAAGATGACAAGCAACCTGGGATCTAGCTCTCATAGAGCTACCTACCTGAATCTTCAAGGAGAGCTAAACCAAGCCCTTGAAGCAACAAAATCTTAAATTGGAATCGTTTTATAAGCAAACTTAAATCGAGTCCAAAGCACTTCTAGAAGAAAATCAAAACCCATTAGGAAAAACGGACAAAATCACTAGCTTAAATGAAAATGTAAAAACCCTGCTGAACGACAAAGAAATTGGAAAATAGTCTTGCAGAGAACTTTTTCAAACACTTCTCCAAGGTGGAGGATGAGATTCCATCTAACCCAACCGATAACACTTATCAACATCCCCAAGAAAAAATAATATCAATGACAACACCAAATGAAGTCAAGGAAGTAATTAAAAACCTAGGTAATCAATCATAAAGCTCCAAGCCACGACAATATTATGCCACAAATGACAAAAACCTTCCCATCAAATGGATAGTTTTCCTCGCTGTGTGGGATCTTCAAAGCTGCATAACACCTGTGCTATTCCCAAAAAAAAAAAAAGACATGGAAACACGCTATTATCATAACCATTCTGAAAAAAATCACCTGCCAAATCATCAGAAGATCTCAGACCAATCAGCCTTCTTTCTATCATCGGTAAGGTATACGAGAGGATTGTACGTCGCAGATTGCAGACGTACATGGATTCTATTAACTTTATCATTCCTCAAAAATTTGGAATCAGAAACGGACACTCCACAACCCACCAGCTAATCACTGTGTGTGTAATAGACTATATTCAAATAAGAAAGTCCCACAAGGAGGCAGTAGGCGCTGTTTTTCTAGACATTACCTTTGATAGAGTGATGATTTATAAGCAAAAATAACAAAAAAATCTATTTCCAAAGGATTTTGTCAAATACTTTAAAAACTACCTCTAAGACAGGCCCTTTTCCATTAAACAAGTGGATTTTATAACCACGAAAAACCAACCCAGATTGGAGTCCCTCAAGGTTCTATCCTTGGACCCTATCTATTCAACATTTACATAAACGATTTCTCTCTACATCCAAAATGCCAAACATAGCTTTACGCAGACGACGCAACAATATTAACAAACTCCAAATCAAAAGGAATACTAACTACACAAATGCAAAATTACACAAACATTTTAACCAAATAGTGCAATGATTGGAAGTTAGACATAACCCAAAAAAGGTCACAGGCTATAGTTTTTCCTCCACTAGACAATAAAAATTCAAGCACAATCCATCATAAAAGTAAATTCAAGCCCTATTAACTGGACTGACCACGTTAAATATTTTGGAGTTACCTTGGACTCCGAGTTGAAATTCAATATGCACTTCAAAAATACCATGAAGAAAGCAAAGATCGCAAAAATAACACTATCAAGTCTATTTAACTATAGAAGCAAATTATCTACAAAACAAAAGTTTACTCTATACAGAAGTTTTATTCTCCCGATAATAACATACGCACTCCCAGTTTGGTGCAAATATATTACAACCACAGACAAAAATAGAATAAACGCATTAAGAGTTGAGCTGAAGCAAGAGATAGAAGTCAGAAACGTCTAAAATCGAGATAGATGGAAGTCACAAAACAACATCTAAAGATAGATTGGAAACTGTCAGGACGGCGCCAGTTTATAATTTCACCAGACGATCCACACTCTTCGCATCTGTTGAAATGCAATACTCCCTTTCTCGGGAAAGATATATATAAGGCCCCCGTCATAACTTATAAATACAGTCACTTTAGAGTCACTTGATAGTCACTTCACCATTTGCGTGAGCCCATGTCGGTTGTACCCCAGGTCCACCTCATCGACCATGTAGCCCAGTAAGAGCTCTTCTATCTCCATCTTTCGCTCCTAGCTCAACTTTTATCTGTTCCCAGAACTTTCTTAGTGCAACTGTGTATTCGTTTTTTGTGTGGACATTCCCAAGCTTTCCACTCTGCCTCGACCACGACTGCCTGTACTCTGTGAGAACTTTTAAAGGTCTTACAAGGTGCAGAGAGGTACTGGAAAACTCCCCATCCTGACTGTTCCTCTCGGTTAATGCAGTATAGCGAGAGTCGACAGGGAACACACCACAGTTTAAGTCGACTGGATATCTCACCACATTTTCAGTTTACAGGATTCTACAAGAGGCTACAAGACCTCATCACATATATGTAAAATAAATAGTTTGTAATGCTTTGGTGGACACAAGCGTAGATTTATCAGTGGTCGACATCAATACAGCGGGAAAAATGGGACGCGAAATTTAAAAAAAAATTCAACATAATCTGTGTTGGGATAGATGAATAAATCTTATATGATTGGGAATATATAGAAGTATAAATTAAAATTTATTATGAAGCTTTCTCTCTAACGTTTGCTGTAATGAAATCTAACTTCTAAACACTCATCCTGGGAAGAGACCTGTTGGAAAGAATTAAAGCAACCATTAACCGTGAAGACGAACAGATAGAATATGATATGAATTTTAAATCCGAAAATATAGAAATTAAGTGAGTAAAAGTAAAAAAATTAGAAGACTTAATCCTGGCCTTTCAGTCAAATTCATAAGAGCAGAAATTGGAACAAATAATGGTGAATATCTTGTGGAACAAACTAATAAGCTGATTCACACCAATAGTCTTAAAGTAGCCAGATGTTAATCACTGTGAAAACAAACAATCTCGTGTTTTGATTTTAAAAAATGCATATTCACGCTCTCTTAAGGTAATGAAAAGCCAAACACTGGGTTTTTGCAGTTCATCCTTATCAATCAACTCTAGAAGATGTAGCTTAAAATTCTGAAACTCAAGTCCAAATCAACCAAGACGTACCAACTAAGGAACAAGGTGAACTAAAATAACCTTTATTGAACTATTTGTATTTATTCTTTTCGAAATTAAGTGCCATCAATTTAACGAAACATCAAATAAATATAGAGGATAATAACTCAATCAAACACAACCCTTACAGGGTTAGTGCATCAGAGCGTGACATATTTGATTAACAAATACAAGATATGCTTCACAAGACCCATATATTTGTAATGAAAAAGTGCGGCAGTTGGAGGTTTTGCATCGACTGCAGAAAACCCAATGATATAACTATAAAGGACGTTTATCCTATATATTCAGAATCGATTATGTAATGGATACCTTTCAAGGGTCGAAATACTTCTCGGCAATGGAGATTTAAAAAGGGTACTGATATGTTGAAATTGAGGAGGAGGACAAAATGAAAACAACTTTCACAACATGCCACGGTTTGTATGAATTTAATGTTGTGCCTTTTGACTTATGTAATGCGTTCGAATGCTTATGGATAATATTCTAGAAAGTCTGAAATGAAAAATATGCTTATGTGCTATTTAGATGACATCATTATATACAGCCATGATTTTAAAACTCATCTCGAAAGACTTCATGCAGTTTTCAAATGTTTCTGTGAATCAAACTCAAAATTAAATACGAAAAATGCATACTTGTCTTTGAAGAACTAGAGATACTGGTCTGCATAACAAGCCAACATGGAATGAAGCCACCAGATCAAAATATCTACGCATTAAAAATTTCCCGGAACCCAAGAATAAAAGAAGTGCAATCCTTTTTAGGACTTTGTTCTTACTATAGGAAATTCATTGAAGACTTTGCTAACTTGCTCATCTCCTTACTAAACTTACAAATAAAAGCATCCAATTTGAATGGGCCAATTTCAAACTGAAGATAGTTCTGTTAAATCCTCCTATCCTAGCACATTTTGATCCTCACGATTCCACATGTATTCACACAGATGCATCGTATATCAGACTAGGTGTAGTTTCGGTGAAAACAAACGATGGAGAAGAAAAGGTAGTGTTTTATATGAGTAAAACCCTAATCAAATCAAAACTAAACTACTTAACCACAGAGAAATAGTGCCTGGCAATGGTAATATCCAAATTACTGCCTTATTTATGCTAATCAGGTTAGAGTGATAACAGATCACCATGCTCTATACTGGATTAAAAGTCAAAATGACCCTACTGGTAGACTACTCAGATGAGCATTGAAAATCCAGGAGTATGAATTTGAGATTATACAAAAGTCTGGGCAGAAACACTTAGATGCTGGTAGCATATCAAGAGGACATTTTTTAAAAGGTAAAACACCTATTTTCCTCAAACTACCATCCGCAAACTAATGGATTGATGAAACGTTTGAACAGAACATTGATCAATTTACTGGGTAGTACGTAAATGTGAAAACGAAAAACTGGGATGAATTATTGCATATTATTATATGCAACAGAACATTTCAAGAAACGACTGGATTCTCGCCATCCTTTCTTTTATATGGTAGGTAGCTCGTGTCTCTCTCTTAGACAACATGATGCTGACATCGAGACCAACACTGGTGATTATGATGCCTACGTGAAGCACCTACTAGAAAAAGTTCAAAATTGGAGAGAATTAGGCATCGACAACACGCGCGCGCGACAAAAAAGGTATAAGAACGGATTAAAAAACTATTACATTGAGAACATCGCGATTGTAAATACAACATAGGACATTTGGTAGATATTTTAATCCAAAAAGGTAAATAAGTAAATACGAAAAGTTCTTAAGAAGATTTCTGGACCATACACATTAGAAAACTATCGGAAGTGAATTATCTAGTAACGCCTAAAGACAATCCAACAAAGAACTACACGTTGTTCATAATATTGTTAGGAGAGAGGAGCGCGGCTCGAGGCGGGTGCTCACGTGTCACTGTTAAAAACCTTTTTGTTTTGGCTACATCTTTTCCCGTGGACTTAACGATAACTTTTCTAAAACTTATTTCAAATTTCATGTATAATTATTTTTACATCATTTAGTCTTGTATAATTATTTACTATAATTTCCTATCGTTCAATTATTATACTTTCTAATTAAAGATTATTTAAACGTTAAAAAGACTTCACGAATGTTTCTTCCCAGTACATCAGGCCACCAGCGCAACACTGGTGGAGATGCTGTTTCCAACCCAAGAAGAAGCAGGCGAACACAAGGCCTGCCACCAGTTAGATCTTTTAGCGCCTCGCCAACAAGACGCATTGATCCTGAAGATGCCGCCTCGTGGAATAACAACGTCTTTTTCTGTCAGCCACCACCTCCAAGCCTAGAATTTTTCGGAGGGTATTCTGAAGAGGACCCAGCAGAGTGGCTGGAAGAACTCGAGCTTTTAGCAAGACAGCAGCGATGGCCCGAGGACGTGATGCTGGCATATGCCAGAAGTTACCTGAAAGGTCCTGCAAAAAAATGGGCAAAGCTAAACACCCCCCAAATATTTTCAAATTGGACAACCTTTAAGAAAACACTGATGCAAGACTTTAAGATTGCAGATACGACAAAATTTAAATTAATCATGGAGCTCCAGAATAGAGTACAAGGATATAATGAATCTACTCTAAGATACGCTGAAGATGTACTCAACTTGTGCAACAAGGTAAACTCTAAAATGTCCGCTGAGGATAAACTTTATTATATGAAAACTGGTCTGAACAAATATCTCTCGCTCGTCGTATTAATGACACCTTGCAGTACAGTTAAAGAATTCTTGGAACTAGCAAGACGCATTGATCAACATCTGGTTGACTTCGAACAGAGAAGAAGCTGCAGACAAAGATCTAATCCTATCCAACCATTTCAAACAAGAAAATATAATTATAACAACTATAGAGGTTCAGCACGACCTTCAAACGAGAAACCCCAAATATCGAACGAGCGCCCAACTGACTATGGAAGGCAAAATATAATTCCGAGTAAATTCGAGGGAAAAAGAATAATTGAAACTAGAGCAGGAACAAGTGGCGTTAATCTGCGAAATTCACCCCCACCTCAACAAAATCGCAACAACGAGCAAAGATCCACACGTCCTAATACTTATTGTAGAAGACAGTATCAGGTTGACAAAAGAATCTGTTGGAACTGCTCGGAACAAGGACATATTTCGAGGTATTGCCCGTATAAGCCCCAACACCAAAACTACAATATCAGACCTATCCGAAGACAATATACGAGGTCTATAGACGAACCAAATTCACCACATGAGGAATACCTAAAGAATTGTAGAGGCATCGAGGATAGGGAGCGAGAGGATCCAGATTTCGACATTCATAGTGAGGAAGACTTCCCTACTCTAGGGGTAGCTTCAAAAAACTAATTAAGTCAAAAGGATCGCAACTCTCCGGTGATAGAATAAATTTAATTGTAAATCTTCAGAAAAACAAAACCATTCGTATTGTAATAAAAGGAATGCCAATAGAAGGACTGATAGACACCGGAGCAATGGTCAGTTGTATTGATGAGGAACTTGTTAAGAAGCTCGAATTAAAATTCATACCCGATAAAAATCTAAAATTAAAATCAGCAGATAATCAAAAACTCAATGCAATAGGGAAGTCAAGAGTTAAATTTAAAATCAATAAGAAAGAATATGAAATAGAAATGATTATCTTAAAAAAATTCAACCCTGTAATAATACTTGGAGATGACTTTTTAAGTCAAAATAAAGCACTAATAAATTGTCAAAATAATACTTTGTGGGTGGAATCCCCAAATATATTTGACCAAAATGAATCAAATTTAAGATATGCTCATATAGCTGAGGATAAAATCATTCCTGAATATTGTTTATGTTTAGTAAAAGGATATATTAAGACTAGCATTACAGGCAGAGAAATACTAATTGAGAATATTCCTTCTCTGACAACCAAATATAATCTTATAACAACCAGATCCCTATTGAATAATACGAAGAAATATTTGACCATATGGATTTTAAACGGTACGAACAAACCTGTAAAACTTTTCCGGAACACGAAGATAGGAATACTTTCGGAGGTAGACAGACTGTACCAGACGGGGAACCAAAGAGTAGCCTCTATTAGAGCTGATTTTGATATAAATCCTGGGTTATGTCCGGAAGAACGCAGCCAGGTTTTGACCCTCCTTAGTGGATATGGCGAGATGTTCACTGCGCCGGATGAATATAAGGGTAGAACACATCTCGTTAAACACCAAATTAAAACAACGAGCGATATCCCCATCAGGAAAAATCCTTACAGAGTATCTTTAAAAGAACGGAATATAATTATTGATCAAATAAACAGTATGTTAAAAAATGGAATTATTTCACATTCCTCAAGTCCATGGGCATCCCCTATAATTCTAGTGAAGAAAAAGAATGGAACATTTAGATTTTGCGTGGATTATAGAAATCTGAACTCAGTCACAGTAAAAGACCAATATCCACTACCCCGCATAGATGACTGCTTCGATTCCCTTCATGGCGCCAGGTACTTTACTTCACTCGACCTTTGCTCAGGCTACTGGCAAGTAGAGGTGGAAGAACAGGACCGTGAAAAAACAGCCTTTATCACTCCTGATGGACTTTATCAATTTAATGTTCTACCTTTTGGATTGTGTGCAACGGGCCAGCAACTTTCGAGAGATTAATGGATACTGTTCTTAGAACCCATAAGTGGAAAATATGCCTCTGTTACCTCGACGACGTCATCATATTCTCAGAAGATCTACATTCCCATTTGAACAGATTGAAGACAATCTTAGAATGTTTGAAAACAGCAGGATTGACACTCAATGCCTCGAAATGCCGATTTGCATATACCGAGCTTCTTATTTTGGGACATGTCGTTTCAAATGAAGGAATCGCGCCAGACCCAGAAAAAATTATAAGTATAAGAAAATTTCCAACGCCCAGAACCGTTAAAGATGTCCGAGCTTTTCTTGGACTTTGTTCATACTATAGAAGATTTATAAGAGAATTTTCAAAAGTTGCATTGCCTTTACAGATTTTGACCCGCAAAAACCATTCGTTTGCATGGGGTAAAGAACAAGAGTTGTCATTTAATTCATTGAAAAACAAACTCATCTCTCCTGAAGTATTAACGCATTACGATCCAAATAAGCCTATAGGCCTCCACACAGACGCAAGCGACCAAGGACTTGGAGCAGTGCTTGTTCATTTAAACGAAAACACTAAAGAGCGTCCAATTTCTTATGCAAGCAGGACATTACAGAAAGCAGAAACCAATTACTCTACAACAGAAAAAGAATGCCTAGCTATCATATGGGCGATTAAAAAATTTAGACCATATCTTTACGGAAGAAAATTCACTATATATACCGATCACCATAGTCTGTGCTGGATGGCAAAAATGAAAAACCCTGCAGGTCGATTAGCGAGGTGGTCACTAGAACTACAAGAATATGATTTTGCCATTAAATACAAGTCTGGAAAAACTCATCTAGATGCAGATGGATTGTCACGATGTCCTATCCCGGAAAGAATTATTTCCACAATTAATTATGAGGAACATGATTATGATTCTTATATAAAAAAGATCGATAATTTGGTAAATTAGAATCCAAACAGCTATGGAGAGAACTTCACAAAATTTAAAGAGAAATTATTCAAGAAAAATCCTTCTGTGACTGGCGATCCTTGGTTGTTGATAGTCCCGAAAAACAAACAGAAAGAGCTCTTAGAAAATATGCACGACCATCCAACATCAGGTCATATGGGCATTAAAAGAACTTACAATCGTTTAAAGAGCAAATATTTCTGGCCCTCAATGCTTAAAACTGTGGAAGAATATGTATCGAGTTGTCCTGAATGCCAGTTTCGCAAGACACCTTCCCAATTGCCTCAAGGACTGTTGCAGCCGATTCCACCAGCTTCAAGACCTTTTGAGAAAATGGGAATAGATTTGATGGGGAGATTCCCGAAATCTGGAAGAGGAAATAGTTGGATCCTGGTATGCACAGACTATTACTCCAGATATATCGAGACAGCGGCATTACCCCGCGGGACGGCGGAAGAAATTGCAGACTTTTTCTTGCAAAAGGTGGTATTACGACACGGCGCACCCAAAACAGTTATATCTGATCGGGGTAGTTGCTTCTTGAGCAAACTATTCAAAGAAGTTCTAAAGATATGCAATACGCTCCATAAGAAAACGACGAGTTATCATCCCCAGACTAACGGCCAAACGGAGAGAATGAACCGTACACTCGCTGATATGATGGCCATGTATATCGACGAGAGACATCAGAATTGGGACGAGATACTTCCATTCGTAACTTTCGCCTATAACTCGTCCATACAGGATACTACCGGCTATTCACCATACTTCCTAATCCACGGACGAGAGCCATTGACCTTCTTAGATTCGACTTTTGATATGCCAGAGCTCTCTAAGCACAAAGACTATGACGAATATGTATCGAACCTATTAGAAATAATAGAAGATGCAAAAGAAATATCCACCTCTAAAACAATAGCCAGACAGAATAAATCCAAACAGTTATATGATAAAACTCACAGAGAAGTTAAATATGCCATCAATGATCTGGTACTGATTTGGACACCAATAAGGAAAGTAGGAAGAGCGGACAAACTACAAAGAAGATACATCGGTCCTTACCAAATACTGCGACAAACATCACCAGTAAACTACGAAGTCATCGAAATTGCAGAGGGAAAAAGGAAAAAGAGACAAATAGTACATGTGACAAGAATGAAGCCAGATAGATCACCAGACTTGAGGACAAGTCTTTTTCAAGAGGGGGAGTAATGTTAGGAGAGAGGAGCGCGGCTCGAGGCGGGTGCTCACGTGTCACTGTTAAAAACCTTTTTGTTTTGGCTACATCTTTTCCCGTGGACTTAACGATAACTTTTCTAAAACTTATTTCAAATTTCATGTATAATTATTTTTACATCATTTAGTCTTGTATAATTATTTACTATAATTTCCTATCGTTCAATTATTATACTTTCTAATTAAAGATTATTTAAACGTTAAAAAGACTTCACGAATGTTTCTTCCCAGTACATCAGGCCACCAGCGCAACAATATCAAGGATGAAACCCTATTTCCAAAGAATACAGGAAGACCACGGGGACGTGGTGGAGCCCGAAGGAGGGGGTTAGTCACGTAATATGTACTCTGTGATAGCCTACTTGGTGAATCATCATCAGTCACGTGTTTCACATCAAGACTTAATTTATGAATATTTAGTTAATAGATAATATCTTTCTGGCTGTTTTTGATATTCTGAAAAGTTTGTAAATATCTTCTTGTGTGAAAATAAATTTGTTTACTTTTTATTATCTCTTTCTGGTCTTGCCTATAATATAGACATGGAGAAATCAGATATCGGCGTGAAACCAACTTCCCAAGATGATGTAACAATGTAATTATTCAAAATTATGTGGAAAATAGTACAAAATTGAAATTGTACTGGGATCAGGTGGATAAATAAAGAAAAAGGCATCTCCTGATCGTGAAACTAAAAGTTGCTGATGGCTTGCGGTATCTGTCAGAAAAAAATATATATACTAATCCTTGAATTATAACTATTCCAGAATTGGTCAAAATATCCTTTCTTGATTAATCAAGAAAAGCTATACATTTACGCGTTTCGGGCTTTTG
>CP092886.1:145013842-145066010 GCA_030710605.1 Cordylochernes scorpioides
TTACCTTGAAAATTCTCAAAATACTTTTAAGCAGGTTGCTTATTAACTGTAAATTCTTATCGCTAATTAGATAAAGAGAAGCTCTGTGCTGATGGAAAACACTCCATATTTGAAATTTAACAACTTCTATTGATGTGGGATCTTGTAACCCTTTTGTCTTTCCCTATCATGTTTGGTAGTTGGTCAAGACAATTATATATATATATATTTTTTTTGTGTGTGTGTGTGAAGGAAGAGGCCTCCATTTCAATAAATCTAAGCAAACTCTTTCAAATGGGTAGTTCGCTGAAGTTATAGACCGAAGGAATCCTGAAGATGGTTGGTTTGGGCCTTTACGACTCTGACAAAGGTATCTTTACGTAGGTCAAATTTTGGCATCGAGGGTCAATAATATTTATTTTTCAGTCTGTGTATAGCTCTTGCGACTCCTAAAGGTCCTATGGTCATGATATTCTTTGAAACTTTGCATTTTTAACTTTGTGGCACAACAAATTGAAGGATTTCCGTTTGGGTTCCTTCTATTTAGAAGTTCGTCTTTTTACTTGAAATTTTGGGTGATGGGGAACGTTTGCCATCATCATCCTTAATTTACTTTCTAACATTTTCGCCGAAGTCGTACTTCTCATTCATTATCTGTCTGAAGAATATTTTATCACAATCATCTTTAGACTCGGTCAGGCAATAGACTAGACATAGACTATCTTCATTTAAGTATTTTCCCATAATTGTGTATCACTCCGAATTATAGTTTTGGATTTTTAGAACCCATCTAGCTTGTTTACCAGTAGGGTCTTCAAGGTTTTTAAACCAGCACACAGAGAGAGCATAATGATCTATTATCAATCTAAACTGCTTACCGTAAAGATAAGGACGTAATTTGGATATTACCCAAACACACACACAATTGCTAGACACATGCTTTCTCTGTAAATGAATAATGAGTTTTATTTGGTTAGAGTTTTAATGATATACGCCACTACTTTTTATTTTGTCCAACAATTGTTTGCACTAGGAATGCACCTATTCCGACATTCGGCGCATCTGTGTGAATTCGGATGGGATCTTGAGGGTGAAATTGTGTTTAGGATAGGTGGATTTAGTAGATCAATCTTCATAGTTTTAAATGAATTCTCTTGTGCTCAGGGGTCAGCCTAAATGAGTGTTTTTTTGTAAGTTTAGTTAAGGGGTCTACTAAGTTAGAAAAGTATTTAATAAATTTCTCCTGTAGTAAGTATTTTATTTAAAATGATTCCATTTCTTCATTTTATTAGGTTTCGGAAATTTTTATTCCTCTCGATATTCGTATTTGATAGCTTTGCACCATGTTAGCTTAAGTAGTCAGGTTTCTTTAGTTATTCAAATGCAAGTCGGCATTTTTTCGCATTCAATTCTAAATTTAATTCACCAGAAAATTTAAAGCCTGCATTCAGTGTAAAATAATGGCTATATAAAGAAGTCCCCTAAATATCATGGGGATATTTTCCATTTCAGACTTTTCAGGAAATTATCCATAAGCCGTTCAAACGTGGCTGGAGTGCATTACATAAGCCAAAAGGCATAATATTAAATTCATATAAACCGTGGTGTTGTGAAAGTTGTTTTCCTTTAGTCCTTTTATTCAATTAAGACTTGCCAATACCCTGATTTAAGATCGATTTCTGAGAATTATTTTGACCCTTGAAGAACGTCCATGATATCTTCCACCTTTGGGTGACGACCTTCACAGTTACATCATTTAGCCTTCTGTTGTCAATGAAAAAACCTCCAACTGCCGTTCTTTTTCTTAACTAATATGACTAGCAACGTTCACATTGGCTTCATGTTTGACGAATGACTCCTTCGTGAAGTATATCTTGTATTTGTTCATTAATTATGTATCTCGCCTCGCTGCTTTGTCAAATTATCTTGACAAACATTTGCATTTTTTCTGATCAGTTTTCTAGCGGTAAGAATGTTGTTTTCGGTTGTTAGTGAACCAATCTCTCACGCCTTCTCATTGGACGAATGTGGCCATGTTTGTATATAAAGGGGACGAGGGGAATGCGGCGAGAACAGAGAGTGCGTGGATAATTGGTGTGGAGCCACTTAAAGTGGTTTTTCTACTGGCGGTTTTCCCTGTCTGGCTGTTCTCTTGGCATCCCTGTGTCCCCAGTCCGATCCCTCCCAACGCTACAATAAAGCTAAGTACTTTTTTATTTTGTTTAACAAATCGTGAGTTGTTTTTATATCCCTTTTGTCAGATTCACTAACCCTGTGGGGCCATTGTTTAAATGGGTTATTGTCCTTGATATTTGTTTATTGTTTCGTTAATTTTTTTGTACTTAATTTTGTATGTGTGAGGAGAATAAATCTAAATAGTTCGATAGAAGTTTTTTTTAGTTCATTTGGTTCCTTAGTTGGTGAGTATTGATTGATTTGAACTTTAGTTTCGGTATTTGAATTGTAACTTCTATAGAGTTGTTTGATAAACGTGAACTGCAAAAACCCAAAGTTTGGTTTTTAATTATCTTAAGGAAGCGTGAGTATGAATTTGTTACCCAAACATGATATTGCTTGTTCTTCACAGTAATTAAGTACACTATTTTAAGACTATTGGTTTTGACTTGGATTATTATTTTGTCCAATAAGAAATTCGCCGTCATTCAATTCACTTTCAACTCTAACTAGTCTGAGTGAACGCCCAGGAATAATTGTCTTCTAAAGTTCTTACTTTTATGTGCTTCTTTTCTATATTCTAGGATTTATAATGTGTTGCCTCTGTGTGGGTTACTCATTACCAGGTCACTACATTCTCTTAGAATTTATTAGTACACTAACTTCTACAATATGGACTGACTGCTAACAACTTGTAGCGCTATTTATACATTAAGTCAGAATCGAGTATGCAAAGAGGATTGTTTTAAACAAATACTTTTTATTTGTCAGGATAAAACTATATTAGCAAAAGTCGTTTTAGGTAACAAGACTATCCCTATCCTCCTCTGGCTGGACTGGCGCACACGCTCTATATATAGCTGGCACAAATAGGTTATAACAACTATGCAAATCGTGCCAAACATGCCACGAGCAAATATGCAAAGAGCAAATATGCAAATATACTACACACCTGCTTACATGCATTTCTGCAAATATCCCAAGTATGCAAATACACAACATAATATAAATTTTGTTCTATCAGCTCGTTTTTACGATTGTAATTTACTCTAATTTTGTCAAAAGGTATTTCCCAAAGATAAAAGTTTAAAAGTTAGATTTCATTACAACAATGTTATGAGAAAAGGCATGCTCGCAAATTTCAGCCTCTTGTTCTATATTTAGACAGGATTAAATAATGATTATTTTTAATCTGGACCAAAACAATTTGTGTTAAATTTCTTTATTACGCGTCCGATTTTTATTTTCTGTAATAATATTTTATTTGCTGTAATAATGTCCACCACACTAATAAGTCGGCGTCTGTGTCCAGAAAAGCATTGCAAAATCCAGAGTCTTCAACATATACTTGTAATTTATATTTAGAGTCTTTTTTTATTTTATTGAATGTCGACCTGGTTTGTTTTCTAGAATCAGACGCAACGCTTAGTTTAAATCATCTAGGGCAGCTTATCGGCTATCTGTAGATAAGCCTGAGACTGTGCAAAGTTCAGAGTAGGTCTTCGGACTTGGGATGTTTTCCAAGTTAATTTGTTCACCGCCATTATCATTGATTCCGCAAAATTCCAGAAATAGCAGTAATAGTACAAGTAAAATCAGCACACACACACAATGAAGATTATTATTTACCGAATATATTTTGTCACGTAACACTCTGTGGTTGCCTACTCGGTGGATCATCATTCACGTGAGTTAATATTTAGTCAATTGGCTAGTGTGAAAACTTGTGGAAGCGTATAACAAAACCCTGAACACCTGATAAACTGCCCGTTAACTTCTGATCTAAGGGAAGAAAACCAACTTTACCTGACAAATACAAAACAAGTTGTTTACACACACACAATAAAGACCAATACATCAAGTTTAATAGATTCTGCAGGCTGTATATTTAAAGGCGAAAGTATATTTCAAGCTACTATTTATAATTACTATATGCAAAATTTGACATCGAATGTGTAATTTGCGTGCTTCCCAATGTTCAATTATGTTAATTTCACGATGATTTGATTTGTATATAATTTAAGATTTACACGCAATTATCCTAATTGTGGATATGGCCTGTCTTTGCAACTGTTAAATAAATAAATAAAAAATTGGCTAGTCAAATTCTGGCTATTACAAAATCAATAGATCTGCATTTAAGATGCAGCCGATTGTAATCAAATCAACGATCGGTCCTTCTGCCGAAAGGTTCAGTAAAATCGAAACCAACATACTTTTGAAATTTCTCGAAAGATGTGCATCGAGTACAAAGTTGAAGAAACCACTTTAACAAAGAAACGAATTTGCGAATCCCGATCAGATTCAATATCACGTAGCCAAAAAAAAACTTTGACTCACAATATAATGAACATGTTTCCATCAGCGAGGTAAGTGAAGTTGCACAAAAACGACCTCAGCTGCCCTTCCGCAAGTTTACGAAGAAAACAGCGACGAAGATGGTCCCTGGACAACAGTTACAAATGCAAAAAAAAAGCAAGAATATATCACCTGTAATAGCCGGAAATGTTACAGACTGGAAGTTATTCTGCCAAGAGCTGAAAGATCTGTGCACAGATAAATTTCAATATACGATCTCTGGAAGTAAGTACATAATTAAGGCAAAAAATATTTCAGCCTTTAGCTGAATAAATATAAAATAAATAAAAATAACGGTGACTACTCTTATAGACTCCAAGTAGAGAAACCACTAAAAGTGGAATTAAATGGTGTGACAACAGTCTACAAGACTGAAGACATAGCAATAGAACTTGCTACAATGCGCTTTACTGAGACTATAGTGAAGAGACTTCATAGACAATTAACTAAAAAGCCAATGAATATAGTACTGGTAGAATTACGAATAAACTAACAAAACAAGACAAATTACATAATAACTGAACTTCTCTATCAAAATTTGTAGTAGAATCCTTCAGAACAACCAACCGAGTTACCCAATGCTTCAGCTGCTAGGGTTTCGAGCACAGTCAACTTAAATGCTTCCTGAAACAAAGTGCGTTAAGTGTGCTGAGGAGCACCGTTCGAAGGACTGTCCAAGAAAGTCAAGATAACTTCCCACAAAGTGCAAACTGCGAATAAGTTCACACTGCCAAATACCGTGGATGCCCAAAGTTTCCTAGAGTACCACGACAACAACCAAGATACCCTGGTCAGTACAAATCTAACAACCTAATTCAGATTTCAAAGATATCTGAAAGGTGGTCAAAAATTGCAGAAAAACATAACCAAAGCAATGATGAGGTTATAACAAGAAAAATTACTCGTTCTGATATTAAAGACCTGTGTGAAAAAATTATGCAGGTAATCAAATATACTTACAATGAATTGCAAACTATTTTTTAAAATTATTGCTTGGAATTGCAACGGAATCACAGATCAAAGAAAGAAGAATTATTTAACTTTTTAGAAAATAAATTAATAGAAATTGCTCTGCTCAGTGAAACTCACCTTAAACCCTCAATTGATCTAAAATTCAGGAATTATCAAACCATTAGAACTGACCGAATCACAGGAAAAAGTGAGGTAACAGCCATCATGATAAAATCCTTTTTTAAATATAAAAATATTTAGATTCATTCTTCTAACTTGGAAATATTTCAATTTTAATCAAACCAGAAGGAAAAACTCTCTTACAAATATCTGCAATTTATAAGAAGCCCGATGCACTACTATTGGAGGAAGATTTGAACTTACTGACAAACACAACCGCGCAACAATCGTTGCAGGAGACTGTAACTCCAAGTATCCTCTCTATGGATCAAGGACTTCTAACAACAGTGGAATCACACTGTACAATTTCTCTGAAAGAGAAAACCTCGAAATTATCGCACCTTCTTTACCCACGAATTACAGTCCACTCGGCAATCCTGATTTCATAGACCTCGCTGTTTTTAAAAACATTTCCTGGACCCCAAGGGCCAGAACCACCGACGACATATCATCTGACCATCTCCCTGTAATCTTGGAATTGAATTGTTTAAAGGATGAATTCACAACTAGGTTCAGCCGAGTGACTAATTGGGTTCATTTTCAACAAGATCCAATCTCCACCACGCCCCCCAGACTCCTCTTGAAAACAGAAATAGACATTGATTCAGCAATTAATATTTTAAATGAGGAATTAATAATAGCTATTCTAAAAACACCACCTCCAAATTGAGAAAGAATCCAAACACCAAGGCTTTAATAAAGGAGGAAAATAAAGCTCAGAAAAGATGGCAAGCAACCTGAGATCTAGCTCTCATAGAACTACTCACCTGAATCTTCAAGGAAAGGAAAGGGAAAACCAAGCCTTCGAAGCAGGAAAAATCTCAATTTGGAATCGTTTTATAAGCAAACTTGAATCGATTCCAAAGAACTTCTGAAAAAAACCAAAACCAATCTGGAAAAAACGGACAAAATCACTAGCTTAAATGAAATGTAAAAACCCTTCTGAACGACAAAAGAAATTGGAAATGGTCTTGCAGAGCACTTTTTCAAACACTTCTCCAAGGTGGAGGATGAGGTTCCATCTAACCTAACCGATAACACTTGTCAACATCCCCAAGAAAATTACTATCAATGACAACACCAAATGAAGTCAAGGAAGTTATCAAAAACCTAGGTAATCAATCACAAAGCTCCAGGCCACGACAATATTATGCAACAAATTACAGAAACCTTCCCATCAAATGAATAGTTTTACTCGCTGTGGGATCTCCAATGCTGCATTAGACCTGTGCTCTCACCGAAGACATGGACACATGCTATTATCACAACCATTCCAAAAAATATCACCGGCCAAATCACCAGAAGATGTCGGACCAATCAGCCTTCTCTCTGCCATCGGTAATGTATACGAGATGATTATACTTCGCAGAATGCAGACGTACAAGGATTCTATTAACTTTATCAATTCTCAACAATTTGGATTCAGAAACGGACACTCCACAACCCATCAGCTAATCACTGTATGTGTGTAATAGACTATATTTAAATAAGAATGACCCACAAGGAGGCAGTAGGCGCTGTTTTTCTAGACATTACCAAAGCCTCTGATAGAGTATGACATGATGATTTAATACTAAAAATAACAAAAAATCTATTTCCAAGGGATTTTGTCAATAAAAAAAAACTACCTCTACGATAGGACATATTCCATTAAACGAGTGGATTTTACAACCGCGGAAAAGCCAACCCAGATTGGAGTCCTTTAAGGCTCTATCCTTGAACCCTATCTATTCAAGATTTACATAAACGATTTCTCGCTACATCCAAAATGACAAACAAAGCTTTTCGCAGACGAATCAGCAATATTAACAAACTGCAAATCAATAGGAATACTAACTACACAAATGCAAAATTACATAAACATTATAACCGAATGGTGCAATGATTGGAAGTTAGACATTAACCCAAAAAAATCACAGGCTATAATTTTCCTCCGCTAGACAATAAAATTTCAAGCACAATCCATCATAGAAGTAAATTCAATCCCTATTAACTGTAATGACCACGATAAATATATTGTAGTTACCTTGGACTCCAAGTTGAAATTCAATATGCATGTCTAAAATATCATGAAGAAAGCAAAGATCATAAAAATAACACTATCAAATATATTTAACTATAGAAACAAATTATCCACAAATAAAAAGTTTACTCTATACAAAAGTTTTATTCTCCCGACAATAACATACGCACTCCCAGTTTGGAGCAAATATATTACAATCATAGAAAAAAATAGGATAAACGCATTCATGTTAATCTGCTTTCGGACAAGTACAAATCAACCTATCAAACAAGATACTGAAGGAGGACTTAAACCAACCCGATCTAGAAGATATGTACCAAATTTCAGTTAAGAAATTATACCTTCAACTGCAAAATTTAACTAAAAATTCCAACTATATAAGGTATATTATTCATAATAAAGGGAATATCAATCCCGTTTCCGACGACCCGGCCCTGACGCTTAGTTAGGAGCCCATCACCCAACAGCTTTTCTCCTGCAAAGTATGGGAGGGCCACCTCTACTCCACCAACTCTCCATGTGTAAATAGCTAGGAGAAGGTGACTCGCGAGCTATGCTCGAGTGTAACACTTGTAAACAGAGACGAAATAAATAAATAAATCTCTCTGGCTGTTTTTGATATTCAGAAAAGTTTGTAAATTCCTTCCTGTGTGGAAATATATTTGTTTACTTAATTATTACACGTTCTATGGTCTTTTTTTGTTTATAGTATAGACATGGAGCAATCAAATTTCGACGTGAAATCAACCTTCCAGGACGGTGCAACATCTGGTGAAGATGTTAGATTTGATCCAGTAATTATAATAGAGAATATAATCATCCGCAATTACACTGGGAGTGAAGATTCCCAGGAATGGATTGAACCCCAATAAATTTCGAATCAAGAATTTTTTTAACTTAAGTGCCATCAATTTAACGAAACATCAAATAAATATAGAGGATAATAACTCAATCAAACACAACCCTTACAAGGTTAGTGCAGCAGAGAGTGACATATTTGATGAGCAAATACAAGATATGCTTCACGAGACCCATTTATTTGTAAAGAAAAAGTGCGGGCAGTTGGGGGTTTTGCATCGACTACAGAAAACTCAATGATATGAAGGACGTTTATCCTTTTTTCAGAATCGATTATGTAATGGATACCTTTCAAGGGTCGAAATTCTTCTCGGCGATGGATATTTAAAAAGGGTACTGATATGTTGAAATTGAGGAGGAAGACAAAATGAAAACAAATTTCACAACATGCCACGGTTTGTATGAATTTAATGTTATGCCTTTTGACTTATGTAATACTCCAGCTATGTTCGAATGCTTATGGATAATATTATAGAAAGTCTGAAATGAAAAATATGCTTATGTGCTATTTAGATGACATCATTATATACAGCCATGATTTTAAAACTCATCTCGAAAGACTGGATGCAGTTTTCAAATGTTTCTGTTTATCAAACTCAAAATTAAATACGAAAAATGCACACTTGCCTTTGAAGAACTAGAGATACTGGGCTGCATAACAAGCTAACATAGAATAAAGCCATCAGATCGAAATATCGACGCAGTAAAAATTTCCCGAAACCCAAGAATAAAAGAAGTGCAATCCTTTTTAGGACTTTGTTCTTACTATAGGAAATTCATTGAAGACTTTGCTAACTTGCTCCTTACTAAACTTATAAATAAAAGCATCCAATTTGAATGGGCCAATTTCAAACTGAAGATAGTTCTATTAAATCCTCCTATCCTAGCACATTTTGATCCTCACGATTCCACCTGTATTCACACAGATGCATCGTATATCAGACTAGGTGTAGTTTCGGTGAAAACAAACGATGGAGAAGAAAAGGTAGTGTTTTATATGAGTAGAACCCTAATCAAATCAAAACTAAACTAATTAACCACAGAGAAAGAGTGTCTGGCAATGGTAATATCCAAATTGCGGTCTTATTTTTATGCTAATCAGTTTAGAGTGATAACAGATCACCATGCTCTATACTGGATTAAAAGTCAAAAGGATCCTACTGGTAGACTACTCAGATGAGCATTGAAAATTCAGGAGTATGAATTTGAAATGATACAAAAGTCTAGGAAGAAACACTTAGATGCTGGTAGCTTATTAAGAGGACATTTTTTAAAAGGTAAAACACCTCTTTTCTTCAAACTACCATCCGCAAACTAATGGATTGAAGAAACGTTTGAACAGAGCATTGATCAATATACTGGGTAGTACGTAAATGTGAAAACGAAAAACTGGGATGAATTATTGCATATTATTATATGCAACAGAACATTTGAAGAAACGACTGGATTTTCGCCATCCTTTCTTTTATATGGTAGGTAGCTCGTGTCTCTCTCTTAGACAACATGCATGTTGACATCGAGACCAACACTGGTGATTATGATGCCTATGTGAAGCACCTACTAGAAAAGTTCAAAATTGGAGAGAATTAGGCATCCACAACACGCGCGCGCGACAAAAAAGGTATAAGAGAACGGATTAAAAAACTATTACATTGAGAACATCGCGATTATAAATACAACATAGGACATTTGGTAGATATTTTAATCCAAAAAGGCAAATAAGTAAATGCGAAAAGTTCTTAAGAAGATTTCTGGACCATACACATACGAGGGGTGTCCCATAAGTCCGTGGCCTGACCATGAGAACGAAATATTAGAAAATAATAAATTTTACCATATATACCTTAAAGCCTTGTATAAAGATATGCAAATTTTTAAGTTTCTAGAACTAACCGTTTTTTGTTATGGGTTC
This sequence comes from Cordylochernes scorpioides, assembly GCA_030710605.1. NCBI lineage: Eukaryota > Metazoa > Arthropoda > Arachnida > Pseudoscorpiones > Chernetidae > Cordylochernes > Cordylochernes scorpioides. Next base: position 145,024,279 of record CP092886.1, read on the forward strand.
TGAAAGAGGACAAGAAACAGAAATCATCTAAAATGGAGACAAACGAGTTTCGTGCTGTAATAAAATATCTTTGTAAGAAAGGAATGTCGCCGAAAGAAATCTATGAGGATATGGTGGATACATTAAGGGAAGATGCTCCTTCCTATAGCACAATTAAAAAAAAATGGGTAGTTGCGTTTAAATTAGGGAGGATCAGCGCCGAAGACGAACATCGACCAGGAAGACATGTTGAATCAGTTACTCAAGAAAACGTCGACAATATACATGTTTTGATTATGTTGAACAGAAGAATGACAGTTCGTCGGATAGAAGAGACCTTTGGTATTCTAAAAACAACAGTGGATCGGATTATGAGAGAACACTTGGGCCTCAGGAACTTTCTGCCCGTTGGGTTCCCAAACTTTTGACACCCGATCAAAAGGCTGTAAGGAGAAAGTTATTTTCGGACAATCTTGCGTTATTTGAAGCCAATCCAGAGGAATTTGTCATTAGATTTGTTACCATGGATGAGACTTGGGCCGATCACTTTACACCAGAGTCCAAGAAACAATCCATGCAATGGAGACACTCCGGTTCCCCTCCCCCCAAGAAAGCCAAGACAGTTCCATCAGCAGGGAAGGTTATGGAGTCTGTCTTTTGGGATTCCGAGGGTGTACTTCTTCTAGACTTTCTGAATAAGGGTCAACCCATCACTGGAAATTATTATGCAAATCTTGTAAAGCAACTAGAGAAGAGGAATGTTGTCCAGGAAGATTGTTTACCATCAAGACAATGCTCCGAGTCATCGGTCGCTGCAAGCCATAGCTGCTATTTATGATTCTGGCTTTGAGCTTTCAACACATGCACCCTATTCACCAGATCTAGCCCCGTCTGACTTCCACCTATTTCCTCATTTGAAAAAATCACTTTCTGGCATTCATTTTAGGTCAGATTAAGAGGTCATTGATGCTGTAACCTCATTTTTTGAGTCACATGAAACATCGTTCTTTTTGGAGGGCATAAAAGCATTAGAACATCGCTGGAAAAAGTGTATAGACCTTAAAGGGGATTATGTTGATAAATAAATCATAATTATTTATTAGTAATTTTCTTTATATGTCGGGCCACGGACTTATGGGACACCCTTCGTATTAGAAAACTATCGAAAGTGAATTATCTAGTAACGCCTAAAGACGAATCCAACAAAGACCTACACGTTGTTCATAATATCAAGGATGAAACCCTATTTATAAAGAATACAGGAAGACCACGGGAACGTGGTGGAGCCCGAAGGAGGGGGTTAGTAACGTAATACTCTGTGATAGCCTACTTGGTGAATCATCATCAGTCACGTGTTTCACATCAAGACTTAATTTAAGAATATTTAGTTAATAGATAATATCTTTCTGACTGTTTTTGATATTCTGAAAAGTTTAAATATATTCTTGTGTGAAAATAAATTTGTTTACTTTATGATCTCTTTCAGGTCTTGCCTATAATATAGACATGGAGAAATCAGATATCGGCGTGAAACCAACTTCCCAAGATGATTCAACAATGTAATTATTCAAAATTATGTGGAAAATAGTACAAAATTGAAATTGTACTGGGATCAGGTGGATAAATAAAGTAAAAGGCATCTCCTGATCGTGAAACTGAAAGTCGCTGATGGCTTGCGCTATATGTCAGAATAAATATCAACTAATCCTTGAATTATAACTATTCCAGAATTGGTCAAAATATCCTTTCTTGATTAATCAAGAAAAGCTATACATTTACGCGTTTCGGGCTTTTGGCCCTCATTAGCAAGGCGCAAGCTGTACATCAACGACCTAAATAGCTAGTCTTTGGGGCATACTGAAAAATCGTGAAACAGATATTTATGCCAAACAATGTGAAAATAGTACAAAATTGAAATTGTACTGGGAACTCTTAGTTTCACGATCAGAATATTTATTTATTTTTAATTAAATTAGTTTACATACGTACATAAAAACATCTGTAATATTTACTTTTAGAAATACTTTGTTGTTCTACAATTGATCTTAAAAGAAGCCTAATAAACAAAGTTGAATCTTTTTTAAAAGTTTGACTTCTTTTTCTTTTGATTATTCAAATATTTCAACACATTGATTACCAAAGAGAGCTCATGATGATTGTCAATGCTATACTTGAATGATCCCAGTATTGCTTAAGCTCAATGATTCTTGCATTAGGTCGCTCTTAAGAGCAATTCATATGTTAATTTTGTTGAGGAGGTCTCATCTTGAGATAACGAGTTTCGCTTTAATGCACAATATTCAAAATATTTATTTAAAAGTTTCATGCTATCTTGCTTATTTGTAAAAAGGTTTGGGCTCGAACCTGATATTTTCAAATTGATATTATTTTCCTATTTATTTAGAGGGTATTTGAAATTATTTGTGATTAGTTATCTCAATATAGTTCTAAAAGAAAACATGAAGTGATGTAACTTATAGATGACGCGATAAGGGCTAATGAAACTTTGAAAATAATTACTGGTCGCCTCTTAAATGGTAACCTATAATTTTACCTATTATTTCTATTTTAAGAAATATATAATATTGCGAAAGACTAAAGTCAAGGTATTTTAGCCATGTGTTAATATCTCAATCAACAGTAAGATTTGTTTGTAAGAACATGCAAATACTTTAGATTTTTGTTCATAGAGAAAAAGTTTATATAATTTTATTGATGGATATTGTAATAAATCAATGAATACTCTGTAAAATGTACTCTGCATTCATATATATCATCATTCACCTCCAGGTCTCGCTGGTTAGAAATGCCAAAACACATGTATAATTTGGAATGTAAATAAATACTCATTTATATTATAATGTGTTGTGGGGTCGCCTAATTGTATAAGATACTACAGATATATATGTATATTGTGCATTACTCTTACTTCATCTAATTCCAATATCTTTATAATCATATATACAACCCTAAAATATTGATATTTAAATGATTTTGATACAATGTTTTAACTAAGGATTTAACAAGATGTTTCTTTGAAAACTCTCTCTTTATTGTTATGGCATTCAAATCATAGGAAGTTTATTTTTTATATATTTAGAACTTGTAACGCCAGAAAAAGAATAAATTATGAAAAAATAAAGAATATATAAAAATTATATATATATTACATAATCGCTGTGGGAAGATGGTTTACATATACCAAGAGCAAACGTGGGACCCATCTTGCGCAGACTTTGCGAAAATTCAAAATATCTGACATGATTTTTCCGATCGAAGAGCGTCCAATTTCGATTCGAAAGAAGCATCTCTTAACAACCATGGAATTCTGTACTGGGGTGATGAGCCAAAATGCTTTGTTCAATGCATTTAAAAGAGAGAGGGGGAGCTATTTATTGGTACAAATATAAAATATTAATTAACACTAATTGATACTTTTCGATTTTTGTTGAATATCACTTCAAAATATCTCTACATTTTTTCTAAAATTCCAATTTTCAAAGTAAACATATGATTGTTATATACACTAAAATATATAGATAATTTTGTTCGAAATATTTACATTATTTAATTCACCTTTTTACCTTAAAAGTCACGTTAAAATAAATTTTAATTATATCCTTATGAGAGTGTGAGCATCGTGATAAACAAAGAACAGACCGCTTATCCCAAAGGCAGAAAGTTGTATATTTACCTTTTTATTTATCGTGCTGCTCGCTGCTGCATTAACTTGCCATTCCAATTTCGATTAGTTCTCTTTCAATTTTATTTAAAATTTATTCAAAATATAGGGATAATTCGATTAGCGAGCTTTTCACTTATGTATACAACTTGACAAATAATTTTTTACTATATTCAATAAAATTTCTAATATTTTGTATAATGTCAATTGGTTAAACTTTATTTATCATTTATTCTAAATGTCTTTAGAGAAAGCAAAAGTAACTACGAAACAACCAAATCAAGAATTGCATAAAGCTGATAATTATTCAACTGCACAAACGGAATCAAATGAAAATTCAAACAAAGGTACAAGGGAAAAAAATCAAGAAGAAAGTAAAAAGATACGTCCAAAGTCAGTATCATTCCATTCTGGTTCACATCTTCCACTAGAAAGAAGAATTTCAACAGGTATGTGATATTTTTTTCAATATACCTTATATTTCCCCTTTATAATTCCTTTTTTTCTCGCCAAATTTCAATTTATACACCAAAAATGCATTTTGAGACAAATGAAAAACTATAAATATAACCAAAAATACTGTTGTCAATAGTTGTTGTCTGTAAAGATTATTAAGGAGACATAATATATATATATATATTTATTCTAATACATGGTATTTAATAATCTAGCAATAAATCAATAGGCACACCTGTTAAATTTAAAAAGAAAAATTATAAATAGCTAATAAAAACCATAAACCTGGTTAGTTGGTGTTCTGTACCCCAGGATATATATATGTAGTAAAATGTTTATTATTTCATGAACAAATTATTGAAATGTCCATGACATTTCTGTAACAGCCTTGTTACTATCATCAGACAACAGTACTGTGTAATTACATATTGATCAGAGTATTTCGTATTAAGTGTGACAATGTGTCGAAACAAAGGTTCAACGAACAGTGTGCATGTGCAATTTATATGGAAGAATTGACAGGCTTGTTTTCTCTATAATTCAGAGAAATCTCCAGTCTTTTCGATGTGATTGAAACCACCATTGAAAACACTATATATTATACATGAGTTATTTTTTATATTATTAAAAAAATGGTATGAATATATACAAGAAAATAAGACCCCTAATCCGAATAATTTTATAGTGTTTGACCTTTCAGCAACAGCATTATTACCGAAATGTCACACACTATAAAATTATTTGGATTAGGTCTTATTTTCTTGTATCTATAATCTATAATCCAAATTGTGCTTTATCATCGGTATGAATATACTTTAACTATCGTATAAATTATTTGAAACCATATTTTTTGTTTATTTAAAATGGTGGACAAGTGGTTAAAACCCTTGATTCCCGGAGCCATGAACTGGGATCAAATTACGTATTGTACTTTTATCTGTGAAGAACCTGTTGATATTTTTCATTGTAAATAACATAAGCTAGGTTGCTCTTTTTGAGCGATACCTAATAAAGTTATTTTGGAACAGAACAGAGTATTTATAGATATTTATTTTAAAATATATAATCCTATATGAAAATCAGTACAGTTGAACCTTCATGAGCGGACACTCTCACTAGGCAGTTTTAGCAATCAAATTACTATTCTTACTAATTAGAAATTCTCTGATAAAAGAAGATACTTCTCCCTAAAGGACAATTTGCTCTGGAACTAGGTGCTGTCCTTTACAGGGAGATTCTACCATATAGAAAGAAATAGGTTCAATCACAATTTCTCTTATCAAACTATATGTGTATTTACAGCATGTGTGTATTGAAACAAAGGTTCAGTCAACAGTGTACATGTGCAAATTATATAGAAGAAATCACAGTGGCCTATATACCATCTAGCCTGTTGAATATCAACTAATGTATTAAAAAGTGGTTCAATGAACTGTGTGCAAATAGGAAAACTGAATTCTCCTTGCACACAGTATGTAAATAAGTTACTTATTAGGCATTGGTTGTTATCCAGCTGGATACAGGTGTTCTTTTGGAGAAATTCTGCACAGGACATAACACCACCATCAAGGCACTATCTATAGAAAACCTTTATAAGGCACAATATGAATTATAGATAATAAGAATCACAAAAGATAACAATGCCAAATCCAAATAAGTAAATTATATAAGTAATATTCTCTTATTTCTCTTAGAAAGACAGAAATGGTAAACTACAGGTTTTCAAGATGCAGTTATGGTGTTAAATAATGAGAATACCATGAACTGACATACTTAGAAATGAAGCTGCCTTAAAATGATCAAGGGGCGGGGGGAGGATATGGTCGACTAAAATGATTGAGAGGAGGAGTACAAATTGAGACATCTTGTCTGACACTCGGATTGGATAAAGGTATTACTGGAGGGATATATAAGTGAAGACTGTGGGTAGAGGAAGGCAGAGAAAAATAATTCGTGGGCAATTTCAATAGAAAATCCTATGATACCATCGATGGACTAGTCATAGGAAGGAAGCTCTGAGAAGACAGGGATATTCCCCATAACCTATGGATGAATAAGCAAAAAATAGATGAGATTTTAGTATCAATACAGTTGCAATCTTTGAATAATTTCATCTCGGAGTTGGTAGGTGGTTGAGTAGCTTCTCCTGAATGCAACTTGATATTTTGGAATAAGGTTTTTTTTCTATTCAGGTAAAAGTTTAATCCATAGAGAATAATTCTCTCCATTATTATCTCAGGAATGGATGTGAGGGAGATGGGTTGGTAGCTTTCAGGTTGGTCTTCGGGTTTGTTTTGTTTCAGCATTTGGAATGACGATTGTTAGTCTCCAGTCTTGTGAAAGTTTTCCTTGTTTCAGACTAGTATTGGATATGTACAGTACCTATTCTAGGGTTGGTGTAGGAAGGTTTTTATCATTGTTTCTCTCATGAATATCATCTGGAACTCAAGTGTTTTTTTATACCTAATCTTGCAATTACATATTTTAGTTTATTTAGAGTGAAAGGTTTATGGCAAAGAGTTTCTGAAATTTTTGATGAATTAACTAAGTTTTGGCTATGACTAGCTTACTTGCTACTTTAGAATCAATTACTTATCATGTCGAAGGTGACATCTCTAGTGATTTGATAGGCTAGTGTATTTGTGATTTCAAATTTATCATTTATAAAGTTTCCTTCTTAATCTTTTAAGGTTTTGGTTTTAATTGTATTATTATTCTGATTTCTATAGTAATCTGGGACTTTGCAAATTTTTATATTTTTGTATCTAAAATGTTGGTGTCTAGTTTTTAACAGAAATGGTCCCAATTGTTTTATTGTAAAATAGTGTATTTCTTTTTTATTTTACCATATATTTTGTTATATTTGATTTTTTTGGACTGGATTGTTTGTTTCTAAATGCATGGTAAAAATTGCATCTAAATTAAATTTTTCTCTCCGTATTTGGTAGACTTGGGAATAGTGTAGTATCATATTTTTTCTGTAGCCCTTGGGTATGCTTTTCTTGGGGCTGCTTCTATTAAAGTTGTTTTTGAAGGTTTTAAAAGTTTGGTTTTGGTCACTTGGCTTGCGTTCATTATTGAGAGTTTTTGTGATGTTTAACTTGAAATTTATCCATTCTGCTTTGTAGAAGTTTCAATGAAGTTTCTTTGCAGGTTTTGGTTTAGTGACTTTTCACTTTTGGTTCTCTTCACTAGAGCACCAGGGGTGCTTGGCCTTAAGGTCTCCAAGGAACATGGAAAGGTCATCCAGTAAGTAGGAGATACATAAACACAAGGCAATAAGACCTAATCCAAATAAATAAATATCTTATTACCTACTATCTTATTACCTTGTGTTTATAATCTATAATCCAAAGTGTGCCTTATCAATAGGAGATACATGAGAGTGTGGGGCCAGACTTGTTTGGAGGGTGATAGCAATTAAGGATGTTAAGTGGTCCTTTATACGAGTATAATATCTGGCTTCCTTGGATTTCTGTATATCCTGGGTGGCCTTCAATGTTAATCTTTTTGAAAGAGAAGTTTTCGTTAGAATAAGGAGGCCTCCTTGATTTTGTTAGTCAGATTTGTCATGACAAATGACATAGTCTTTCAGGAAAAACTTAGTGTCTGGCTTGCACTTGGCTTCTTGTTAGCTAGGAGGAGTTCAATCAATTTCTGTCTACTTCTCTGATAGTTATTCCATTTAGGTTACAGTGAATGATTTAAAGTTCCTGCTGATATTTAGGGCTAGTTCTTTTCTTGAACATGCCATCCCAAGAGCAGTAATTGCATCGGCTTCCCTGTATATGGTAGTATTTGGGTTTCTGTATATGGAGTCTCCAGGATGGGTTTTGGCAACTACTTCCATTGGTTGTTTATCCAAGGACGAACCTGGCCTAAGGCTTTTTAAGATGGGGCAGTCAGATAATTTTAATTCTTTTGTCTCATTAAAATGAGATGAAGGCACCATTGCCAGAAGATCCATTTTCTAGTAAACTACCCTATGTCAAAATTTTGATGCTATCTGGTTTGGTTTTTCAATTATTTGACGCCTCATTTTTTAATCTAAGAATTTCTGAAGTGGTGTTTTTTTTTAAATTGGTTTATATTAAGGTTGGTGTTGAATATGTGGCCAAGTTTTGTGGGGGAAATGTAGTTTTGCAATACATGTTTCAGTGAATATTGGCATAGTTGGTTGTGACTGTGTAGGGAGGATAGCTTTTTCAGTCTGTTATTGGCTTCCATTTTCTTATAAATTTATTCATTTTATGGCCTCTTGGAGCATTAATTCTTTTGTAGATTATTTTGAAAGTTATTGTTATCTGTTGAGGAGAGGTGGGAGGCTTAAAATTAAGATATTTTTGTAGGGCAGGAGTTGTGTGTGCAGTGATGGCGCTTATTATCTTTGAAGCACTGGCTTGTATTCTGTCTAGAATTTCAGTATTGGTTTTGCTAGAGAAGATCCAGACTAGAAGGACATATTCCAGAATGGGCATTAAGATCAGGTATGTGATTATCAAAACATTTACATCAGCACCTCATTCTGTCCCTAAGATATGATGTTGAATATTCTTTTTCCCTTTAGAGCAATATTGTCAATGTGTTAAGTGATAGTGACTGATTGGTCAAGTTTATTTTATTGTTTTATGCAAGTGACGTCATTTCTCAGTATGTTTAGATAATTAAAAGTTGATAAAATAAACATAATGAGAAAGAATTTATCTTATATATAAAGATGTCACAATTATTACTACAAGGTAATAAGACCAAATCCAAAAATTAGAATTGGATTTGGTCTTATTAACTTTCATTTCTAATCTATAATTCAATTTGTACATTATCATATTTTGTTTATAGTTAAAAATATATACAGTTAAACCTGTCTATAGCGCCCCCTCTCGGGACTCACCAAAATAGGGTGCTATAGAGAGGGGGTGCTATAGACAGGTCACTTTTAATGTCACTATAAATGTATACATTTTAATGTTTAAAATCGGGGCGCTAGAGGGGGCGCTATAGACAGGTTTAACTGTATATATATGTATACAGATTTAATACAAAAAGTTTTTTTTGTATTTATAAATATGTTATAAAATATTATTTAGTAGGTATATATAAACCAAAGGTAAAACATCTAATATATACTGGTGAAACCTTACAAAGATAAAATTGCACCTAAATGCGAGGCAAAGTGCCAATATTTACATTCAATAGCACTAATTCAATATTTAGTTGATGTATGCTTCTATTATTAGTGAATGTAAATTCTGACCCTCCACTATTCACTCTTTTCCTGGAGTTTTCATCATGCTTTTTAATTTTTTTAAAGATACATTTCTTGTATTTGAAAAATATATATGTAGTAATGTAGTTGTTGTTGCTGTAGGATGAATGCAGTGTGGCATGTTGGTGGCAGTCATGGTGGGCACAATATTTAGAATGGGTTCAGGCGTAATTGGGATTACACAAAAGGACGAAACATGTTGAATGGCACCATAGAGATGGCGAGAGAGCAAGTGTAGCCGACACCAGTCAGGGGAGAACCGTCTAGAGGGGCTGTCAATCCTTGTTTCTCAAAGCGGACTAATCTGTTTGAGTAAGAAAGGGGCACTCCTGGGAACCCGACTTGTTTTTCGGACCATTTTCCTCCTACAGGCATCGACTGTCTCTCACTCAAAATTTTATTTGTTACCTTGGCAATTACATTATAACTATACAACACATGGAGACATAGATATATATTGGAATATATTACAACATATATATAGGTATATACATACACAATAAAGTTATCCATTAGTGACTCATGTGAAAACAGCCTTCTACCTACCTCCTTTTGAATAATAATAAAAGCTATGAATTGAACTAGCCCAAAATCCAATTAGAGGTCTCACAAGAAAAGACTAAGGTCACCTTTTTATAAGCAGTCACTCATAAGAGTCTGCTTTAATTAACTGCTGGCTAATAAACTTGCTATACCATTGATGTGAAATGTATAATATAGGAAGATGTTTTGATATGCAAATGATTATATTTTAACACATTTATACAAAATTATTGCTGGTAGCGACACCTACAATGTATTGAAGAGACTTTACAGAAGAGTTCTCATATAGAAATTATATCTGGAATTTTTCTTTGTTATGATAGGTTGTCATGTGCCCCATGTAAGAAGGAGAAATGTTTGCCAACACCTGATAGAGGTAGAATTGTAGCCTACTGAGATAGCAGTTTATTGTACTACATTATTGCTGCTCATGTCTGTCGAGATCCCGTAACTGTTAGCAGAATATATGGAACAACATACTGAAACTCATTGACCCACTATCACTAACAGCTGAGGAGGCCAACGTCAAGAAATGGGGTCATTTGCGGGTTGAAATGGTATTTGCACAAACAATTCGATGATGTTTGCAGCAGCATGGACTGTCAGCTTGGTGACCATGGCTTCACTACTCTTGGCCCTACAACAGACACGCGAGTCCTTTCAATGGTGTGATCAACATCTAACCTGTTCACAGGAATGGAGTGACATCATGTTTTCAGAAAAATCCACTTTGTTTTCCGCATCATGATGGCCACATCCATGTTGTCACTACACACCATGATACATACCATCCAATCTCTGTTTGACTCAATGCTCTGTTGAAGTGCTGTTATTGCTTCCAGAGGTGGTTTTTCTGACCCATGATCCATATTTCCAATTCACATTGCTTTTTAACCCTTAGTTACTCGCACCTATTTTACTGACGTTAGAACTCGCGCGGGGGTCTGGCAGACCCCAATATTCTACAATGAATAAAATCCTTGAAAAATAAAATATAGATATAATTTTTGCTTGCATTCAAAAGAATACAGTCTCTAGTTAAAAAATATATCAACTAAATTATAAAAGAAATATATTATTAAATATTTTCATTTGATAAAATTGGTAATAGACAAAAAATCTAAACTATCAATATATACAAACAATTCCCTTAAAAATATAAATGAAAATTTAAATTATTCTTGAGCACACTTCTTGAAAAGTGTTGCTGAGTGTTCAGTATAAATGTATTTAGCGCATTTAACACATTTAATTTTGGATTTTCGGTCTTTGGAGCGATCACAAAATTGGCATCGCTTCTGTTTAGCAGATGATGTGACCCTGACTGATTTTCTTCCTAAAGAAACACAAGAACTTTATATCTGTCGATTAATTATAACATTCAGGACTTTACCTTTTGTGGCTCTCTGTAGAAGCATGCGTAGATATAATATTTTTAATAACTTTTTGAACGAAACATTTATTTTCCCTTTTTGTAGGTTTGGGTCAATTATCCCAAATGCAATCTCTTCAATAAAAGATATTATTTTTAATATTTTCAAATATTTTACTTTTATATATAACTTTTGTTAAAACATTGATGAGATAAAAAAAAGAGGCACAATGGCCATCTTGTCTTACTTACTGTAATTTTCACACAATTGATCAACACCTGATTTTATTTCATTGCGAAATGTTATTATCTATGATTTAGATTTTCCACCAGATTCAGAATCTATTTGTTTTGTGGAGTCCATGATTGAAATGAAAAACTGTTTTGGACTTTTTGGTACATATGAAACCAGTATACTCTTTTCTTGAATCCAAAAATGGAAAAGTGAGTTGAACGTAGCTTTTGTAGCTAAATATTGGGAGAAATTTTATTTTATTTTTATTCATTGTTCCTAAAAACTAAGTCAAAGTCATAGATGAAGGATATAAACTGTTGCTGAGCTATAAGGCAGCTAACCTATTTCACCATGATTGAAAATTAAAGTTACATTATTACTCGCGCGGGGTCCAATGGACCCATCTCCATTTCATTGCCTATTATAAGGCAACAAAATTAAGTTAATATATATTTGCATGTTCATTGTTTTATAAAAATTAAGCTACTAAAGTTTTTACCTCTAAATGTTTTATAGAATTCTAGATATTTAATTAAATAAGTGTGTCTGGCGTCTATCAGACCCCGCGCGAGTACTTAAGGGTTAAAAATAGCTAATGAAAGTTTGTTTTTAGAAGCTAAAGAATCTTTATACAATTTATATTCATCTGTGGGAGCTTGCTAGACCTGACACAGCTTTTAGTCAAGTTTTTGTAGCTATTCCTTTGCCTTTGACACTGAAATGGTTGGAGGATCTTGAAAGTAGTTCTACAGATGAATTGATGTGATTTCAATAAAGATCAACTTTGGTAATTTTTCATTCCCATTTTATGTTTAAAATTTCTCAATTCACCAACAGAAAAACAGCAGAGTTCTTTATATCATAAAAATCATTGTTTGATGGAAATGAAGAAAAACGTTCCCTCAAAATTTTTGAAGTAACTTCTTTGTTTTGAGAGTGATTGGGCCATCAACATTTTTATATTTTTTTTGCTAGATAAAAAATGTATCCAAAATTGGCACTTTATAAAATTGATTTAAAATGTTAAATGATGCGGTGGTTGAATGGCTAGTTCTTTTAAAATTGGGAGACAAATGTAAAAATAGATATTTTCCAAAGATCTTTTATTTAACATAGAAATTTTATGGCCAAGGCATCTATGATAAAGAAGCATTTCACGCAGATCATGAGCTCAATGCTGATTGGATATTTGACTGGGAACAGAGCACCTTTCATTTCATTGTTACATGACCTTAATCAGCCAATAAAAGCAGGGATAGAACATGCCATATATATAAAATATGTCAAAAAAGTTGCTGGAAAATGTTATTCATATACTTAAAGTGGCATTTATCTCTTTAAAAATGCACGAAAATAATGAATTTTTAAAGGTAGAAGAGCTACTTTTGGTGCATATATATGTTTACACATACAAATATTAAGGCACATATTATAGCTGATTTTTTATCACTGTATATATTTATTCACACAAGAAGTAAATGTAATGAATGTGAGTGTATTAAACAGGGAAATAGAACCAATCAGATCTCTCTAAACTATATGCTGAGCTATTATACAAATTAAGAAGAAAGGAATGGATAGGTTTAGCATCAAGTAATTAGACAAACAGCTATATAGATAACGATTATATTAGACATGAATCATTTATAACAAATATCTAAGAAGAATTGTTATTGCACGAGGCTAAACAAGAACAAAAATCGCAGTAGAATATTAGTCTGTGACAATTTATGACCATTAATACATGGAAACAGCTTTAAGATTGGAAATTCAGCCTTTTACAAAATTAGAGCAGAGCTAATTCATCAACTGAAGGTGCAAAGTCATCAATCACAACAAATTCTCATAGAGATTTAAGTCCACCTTAGCTTGACATAAAATTGTTATAAAATTGAAGGATAAAGTGAAAAAGGGTAATAGGATTCTTATATAAATGAATCTATTTTATACGTATTATTACTTTGTTCTTTAAGAAGTTGAAAAGGAAGGGGATATTAGGAATTGTGCAAGAGAATATCCATAAAGCTAACCAGGTGCTGTATTGAATGAATGATGTCAAGAGCATTCTAGGATTGAATCAGAGATATTAATATCATCTAGATTGGCAAAAGCAAATGAAGAAGAGGTTCAAAACTGATATTTATGATTCCTTGGCATAGAAGAGAAGCCAACAGATCTGATTATTATGTCAGAAACTATTGCTTTCCTGCAGAAACATGTAAAGTGGGCTGCAAGCAAAGATGAGAGTTGATTTGTAAGAAAACCAATGGACTGTTAGAATCATTAGGGAGATTACAAGATTCTTGGCCCATTCTGAAACTTGGCATCTCATTGGTCGTGACTTCACAGTGACGCATGATGTAAACAATACACATGATTGGTTTTTACAATGCGTGACAGCCTTACAATTTTTTAAAACTTGTCGAATGTTTTTCTTTATATAGATACCATATTTAACACATTTGAAAAACATATTTAATTTTTTGGTCTAAATGGCATTTTTTTAACTAGAAAATTTTTGAAAATAATTGGTGGTGAAATGCGTTTTAGCATAATTTTAAACACCTTGTGAATACACATTGTTAATACTATGTTGAAAGCAACAGTGCCAGATATTTAAAAAAATAAATCAAAAATACAAAAATTAAAGGCAGGTGACATGCAGTGCATATGCGCAAGAACAGTGTGGCTGTCCCATGCACTCCCACATTTCTTCCAAGGTCATCTCTATGTATTTGCACCTCATGTCTGCCAACAGACATTGACAGAATGCCCCAAGAACAGCTGCCTCGTTACAAGTGCTCCTTTTCAGCCTGGTGATCAGCGATGAGCAAGGCCCACCAGGTCACAGGCACACACTCCTCCACTTGAGGGAGTCAAAGCAATGGCATCACCAGGAAACTGCAGACATGGACATGGGGTAGGTTCAGAAGGGTGGGTATAACCCAATGGTTCAGGCTCAGGATTGAGGAGGCCTGCTTCCAAAGATTTAGCAGCTGACGGCAACAGGGCTGCAGCCAGGAGCCCGAGAACAAAGGGGCCATCCAGGCACCACACTCTGGCAGCCATTAGTAGCCATTCTTCCCTCCTGTTCTGCATGTGGTCTGAACCCCCTTGAGGCAGGCAAGCTGTATTTGGGTCCTGATATCCGGCAGCTCTATGCTACTGATGGACATAGAACATGCCAGTACACCTCCCTGGATCCAGGCAGTGTGATGACAGGACCCCCAGACGAACCGCATCAGCCTGGCCTGCAACTTGGCTTCAGTGGCATGGCCCTGGAGGGTAGTTGTGCAGATGGTGGATCACCTCTGCCAGTACCAACAAATTGGCCGCTCTTGATCGCCTGACAAAAGAGAAGCCAGGAATGTATGGCAACCCATGGAGGAGCCATGTAGATTGCCCTGTTTAGGATGCCCAGCATGTGATTTTTCTGGACAAGTGTTTCATGGTCTGATGAAATTTAACAGCCCAGCACCATGATGGAAAATGTGTAACATGAGATGCTGAGCAGAGTCAACACATTCCTTCTGGCACTGCACTACAATCCCTCACTCTTAGAAAAGTTCACCCTTACTCCTGATGCATGCCGGAATTTGTCAAAGATGGTCTTGAATTTCTCAAACTGAGAATCTTAGTAGATCAGCAGGAGAATATCATCACCATATGCCAAGACGTTCTCTCTTTCATTCAGGTGGCGCAGGAGGGGACTAGTGAAGATTGAGAAAATTGCTGCACTGCAGACACAACCTTGCCCTCTGCACATTTTGAGCCTCACACAATGTTCCAGGAATGAAATCTAACTGGAATGATATACATCTGGCATTCAAGAATGATGGCTGGCAGGTTTTGTCGTATATGACCCAGAAGAACATCGCCAATCATTATTTGCTTTGGGGACAAGACAGATAATGTTTTTACTTTAGGATTCCAGTAGAGCTCTGTTTGGCTTGGTTTGGTGAAGACGATGTATTGCCCCTCCAGAGGGGCACTCTATCTCAGCCAGCCACTTTCCTTGAGGCAGATGGCAGCTTCCACTTCACTCAAGGAGATATCTGCTCAATGAAGCAGGTCAGTCCTCCAGAATGATTCTGCAGCTCTATCCAGGAGCCTAGCAATAACCTCCAGGCAGCAAATAGAGCTGTCAAAGTGCTCTCTGAAGGAATTGAACACTGTTCACCTCAGGCTCTCTCCCTGGATGGGATTCCCCTGGGTGTTGAAGATGGTCATCGGTTCTGAGTGATGTAATGAGATATGCAGAGCGCACCCAAGCTCAGGCAGTGAGAGGTAGTTGGCATCTATGGTCTGCCTCTAGACTGGAGCCCAGGAACAGACTTGCTCTGACAATATAATCTACATTTTCAGCGCAGGGAATGTAGAGGAACTTGATGTCTTCAACCAGGTCCCGCTTCAGTTTTCCCCATTCTCACCATAGATCTCCAGGAGGGATGACTCATATCTTCATTGAAGCTTCCCCAAGAAGTGCTACAACTCTCTCAATCAAAGTAGCACAAAGATGGATGGTACAAATGGCAAAGGGGGATCTTTCACATGGAGAAGAATGGCATGGTGGTCCGAACAGCAGTGCTTGAGGGTCTAATAATGGGTGAAGTGTCCTGAGAGTCTTGATAGTATGAGAACTTGATCCAGACAGGTGGTGCTACCTGGCGTCCATAATTAGCAACACTCATAGGCAAAATGGGGCATTGAAGATGTAGGTGTCGTTGAGGGCAGTCCAGTCCAAGAGTTTTGGAAAGGCTTTCACAGTGCCAGATTTGATGTCGCTTGAAGACTCCTCTGAGATGTTGAATTCGCTGAAGGTCCATACACCTTTCCTGATGGCTTCCTCTATGATGACCTGAAGTTGAAGATGCTGTTCTTCAGGAGTGCAGGAAAGTTGATCACACAGATATTGACACCTCGTATGTTGATACTGCCAATGGCAATCTTGTCTGGTCACAGGATACAATTCCTGAAGATGACTCCTGGCTACATGATGATGGCAAAACAGGTCCCCTGGAAGTTGATGTTAGCACAAAGCCTGTGTTGTAGCAGAGGCAAAGGTCTCAGACTTTTTAAGGTCATCATGTCTCTTGAGCAAATGCAATATCAACTGCATACTGCTTCTTAAAGCATGTTTCCACACTCCTTGCACAAACAACAATACTGTGCATATTAACTCATGCCATGCAGAAGCTCATGACATCTTTCTAACTGCTGAAGGCAACGTGATGAAGGCAGGCTTGGTTCTCTCTTGAACTTAATGTGGAATTTCCCAGGGAGGTGGTGTGAGCTTCATGCATTCATTCATGTAGCTGACCTCCCTGTTGACAGTGGTCCAGGAGTAGGGAGTAGCCCTCAAAATTCATTAGGGGAATACTTTGAGGATGGTGTTGCTGATAATAGCCCCCCCCCCTTTTTACCAGGGGCTACATCTTCTCAATACTGGCCTGTATGACCAGATAATGGCCATACATCTTCATCTTCTGGTAGACATCACTTCCCCAGCTTCTCCCCTCCTCTCCCTTCATGTAGTGCATGGGATGGGACTTCACACACACCATTCAAAATAGCACTGGTTGACTGATACTGCTACTGATCTAGCCTTATTCAGTGTCTGCTGTTGCTTAGTATTCCTGAAGAAAGCCACAGTATCATTTGTTGCCCTTTGTGGCTGTCCAGCTGGCTTTGGGGTTCAGGTGTCTGATCTCAAATCATGGTGGCTGTCTTTTATAGTCGGATCCCTTCCTTTTATTTTGCTTTAATGGGTTGAAAGGCTCTGTTTCTATCTTTTACTGCACCCCATTTACACTTTTTGCAATATTTCAGCAGCTGATTTACATTTCTGCTAGTTTTTTGACTGAAACTAGAAACTAGACATTTACTGGAATTATTGTTTTCTTTTGATTTCTTTGAAATGACAAGTTTTTCTTGTATGTGAGAAATAGCATCATGCATGCCCTGCTCTTGGCCCTTTGGCAATCCCTCAAAGGGTTTATCTAGCTCAATATCATCAATCTCCATCCGGAAAAATGAAGTGTTCGTGCGCTGAATAGCCATAAGACCAAGAGAGAGGCAATTGACAATTAATAGTTAATTTACCTCTATAGTCAATGTTTTTTTTCATAGAACAAAAAATTTAAACAAAAATCAAAAACATATACATTAAAATGAAAAATTATTCAGTCAACTATGTTAATATTAATTAAGAACTATAAATTTTTCTGTTTAGGTAAGAAGAAAAATGCAATAATTAAATAATTAAATCTAAAACAAAATATATCATGAAGCTAAGTGTTTTTAAAATGGCATACAAAAATAAACAAAATGCATAATAGATACATATATAAATTTACAACTTTTGAAATATAACATTAAAATATTTCATAAAAATACATATAATTTTTCATTATGATGCCTTTTCAAAAATATATAAAATATAATTATAAAGCATTTTAAAATAATACAAGCACATTTTAAGAAAAGAGAAAAGTTAATCTCTAGTAAATCAATACAACTTGTCCTAGTTATTTTGAGCTCAAGTAGATCAATAATGACTGACAATCAATTGTAGTTAGAGAAGACAAAGATTTTCAATAAATCTCCATATGTAAACTCATAGCTCTGTGTACAAGTGGTTCCCAAGAATTTTAAAAATATATATATTTAAATAATTAGATTTTATTTAATGCATGTGTATTTGAAAAATGCTTAGATTTAAATAAAATTGTTCATACACACATAGGCATTAAGCACACTACATCAAGAAATGTCCTATCATGATTTTTCTTTTATCAAATTAAATACTTTTAAAAAATTATTCATTATTTTTTTGTGTTTGATGCAATAAAAATGTGGTGTAATTTTTATTATAAACTATTTTGGTTTGTATCTGTACACATAATAAAGTGTTTTTACATAATATATGATACATAATTGATTTTAAAATATAATTGAGATGATATTTTAGCAGAATATTTTTACTTAGGTCCAAAGAGAATATTAATTTTGATATTTTGTTATGCAGCAATTTTCTCTTCTTGCCTCTTTTATTTTTATTTTTTGTAAATAAGGCTGAATTGGGTTTTGGTTTTAAAGTAGGCTTGTCATCTTGAGGTTTGTCCACTATTTTTTTTTATCTGAATTTTGTTAGGAATTCTTGGTAAGCTATAAAAGACAAAATGAAGATCGCCAAGCAGACTTTAAAGCACTGTGTACTATGGACTACATTTTTTGTAACTAATTCCAGGATTCCACCCCCATATTGGAGATGAATTTACACTCAAAAATCATGTTACTATAGATACTATAATTACAAAGCTTTGCTTTATTCTACAACAAGGTACTAAAAACCACTTACAAGACGCAGGGGGAGATCTTGAGCAAAATACCAAAGTTCCATAATAAGTTGCAACAAAATTTGCATGCTGTGGGTCACAGCTCCCTTAGGGAATGAGCTTTGTAACAAGATATATTTTATTTCATCCAGAGAATATCAATTTTGATATTTTACTATTAAGAAATTTTCTCTCCTTACCTTTCTTTTATGTTAATATGGTTGTATTTTAAAAAATCAAAATGAATTGCATTGTTGTACTGAAGTTTTCTTTCCTAATTTTCTTTTCTCTACTCTCTCTCTCAGAGAAGATGCCTGGGTCCTCGGTGACCTATATATCTCCGAAGATTCCACAAGCGACATAAATTCCCGTTCAGTAGAAGACCTCACTGAACTCCTGGAACAAGTCGACCTCGTGGACGCTGCGTACATCTTTGAGGCCACGTACCTACCAACTAGGGTCACCACATTCGGAAGCCGGATCGACACAAGTCGTCTTGATCGAATCCTTCTACCATCTAGGCTCTCTGACCACATCACCCATTACTAACTACAGACTGTCGGACCACCGTGCTGTGATTCTTCAGCTGGGCCAACCACCCCCTCCACACCCGACATGCATCGCTGCCATGCTTCGCTCAAGGATTGTTATTGCCATCTAGGCTCTCTGACCATGTCACCCATTACTAACTACAGACTGTCGGACCACCGTGCTGTGATTCTTCAGCTGGGCCAACCACCCCCTCCACACCCGATATGCATCGCTGCCATGCTTCGCTCAAGGATTGTTATTGCCAGAGTGGCGACGCTCTTCGACGAGGCATCTAGTACTATCAGTCCAACAGAGAACTATGGAGAAATTGGGCTTCCATCAAGGCAAATATAGTCTCACAGATTAAGTGCCTTGATATCCCCCGCGTTGCTGAAGATGACTACAAAATCCATGCCAGCCGGTTCCTCCAAGCCAGGCTCAAAGCCGTGTCAATGGACGCAGACTATCCATCACTACCTGACCATAGCTGGGCGCTCCGTGTGCATCGCTCAGGACTGAACAACATCTACGACGAGAATGGGCGTCCCATGGAAGGTCAAGCGGCGCGTCGCAAGATCTTCACAACCTTCCGGGAACATTTCTCTCGCCCGTCCTGCGACCCTCACATTGCCACAGATTTCTTGAGTGAGGTAACGACCCCCATCATCCTAGAAAACAGTGATCCTTTACACAGGCACGAGATTTCTTCGGAGGGGGGGGGGGAGATTTCCGCAGCCATCCGCTACCTACCGCTCGAAAGAGCTTGGATGGGATGAAATACCCTGCGTACTGATGATGGCCTTCGATGAGTTCTTCGTTGGTGCGCTCCAACGTCTCTTTGAGGCGTTGCAGATTTGTGGGGAATTACCTTCTTCATCACGATGGAACTCCATCTGTCTCATACCCAAGTCGCACGGTGGTCCAGGCCTCAACGGCTACAGACCCATCTCCATTCCAACGACAGACTATCGGGTCCTCAGCAGCGTTCTCCTCGGGCGACTTCGACCTCATTTTCCTCGCCTAGTGCCGAAGTGCCAGACCTACGCTGTTCCGGAACGGTCCTCCTCTTGGAATATAGCTTGTGTGTCTGACGAGGTCGCCGCAGCCTAAAGGAACAACACACCGCTAGCTGTAATCTCCACAGACCTTCAGTCTGCCTTCGACACCTTGGACCGGGGTTTCCTGATTTTTCTACTCGTGTCTCTTCGGCTGCCGCCAGCCTTCATCGGTTGGCTCCTAGTACTCTACGCCGGGGCAGACTTCACAGTCAGAGTAAACAAGCCCTACACACCACCTTTCCACCTGCTGAATGGAGTCAAACAGGGCTGCGCCGCCAGTGCCGCCTTGTTCAGCATTGAGACAGGACCACTCCTACGTCGTCTAGAGCGGGAACTCGGCCAAGGCAACGTCCTGGCCTATGCTGACGACATCAACTTACTCATACGGAATGATGAGCAATTC
The DNA here is from genome assembly GCA_030710605.1 of Cordylochernes scorpioides. Taxonomy (NCBI): domain Eukaryota; kingdom Metazoa; phylum Arthropoda; class Arachnida; order Pseudoscorpiones; family Chernetidae; genus Cordylochernes; species Cordylochernes scorpioides. The sequence continues at coordinate 145,045,141 of CP092886.1, forward strand.
AAACTCGTCAGAAATATCTTCGATGAATTCCGTCTTGCATCAGGAGTACGAATAAACTACAGCAAGTGCAAAGGTCTGTGGTGTGGTGCTTGGAGAAACCGGGTCGATTCCCCTCTGGACATCTGCTGGTCATCAGCCCAAATGAAAGTGCTGGGCTGTCTAGTGACTACAGGATATGGAACATCAGTCCAGGAGAACCATCTGGTCGAACTGATGGAGACGGCCGCTGCAAGATGGTCCCCCTTCGTCCGCAGCCTCTCTCTCGTTGGGAGGGCAAGAGCTGCAAACTCCCTGGTGCTCTCCTCAGTAGTACACCATCTTCACGGATACCTGCCTACCGACTCCACCATCTCTAAGCTCCAAGCTCGACTGGTGCGTTTCGTCTGGGGACCTGGGCGCACCGCTTGGCTGCCGGGAGGTGTTCTAGCACGTCCTGTCTCCATGGGTGGCTTCGGCCTCCTCGACGTCGGCACACAGCCGAGACTGGCATGTATGAAAGGTGTCCAAGCTTCGCTTCGTGGAAGTCTCAATGCCTACTCTTGGCTCACTGATAGTGGTGCCTGATTAACTCCCCTTCCATCTGGGACATGGCTTCCACCTCGACGTCGTAGACTCATGAAGATATGGGAAGCAGTTTCGGACTTTCTAGCACTGGACCACCGGATAGTTCCAACACAACAGCTGAGGGACCTCGCCATAATCGGAGAATGCAGGTTCCTCAGGCCACCTGACCTCCTAGCCGCTGCACGGTGGATAGGAGCACATATCGGGGACTTCGATGGCCCTGTGTCACCGCTCACTCGTATGACCCATTGCTCTCTTGCAGACGCCACAGCGTTGGCCAACTTCTGCAATAGGCTGATTGAAGAAAACCTCCTAGGGTCCCACCGGGTGGACAACCTAGGCGAAGCTGTGGTGCTGCGCGGGACGGTGACTCCGCTCATGCGCCTAACTACCCGCACCATCTGCTGTTCATTTGAGCGACCACGCCTGGCAACCCTGCCCATCGCCCAGCTTCTGTACCGTTGGCAAGACTGTCAACATTCCTCTCACCGTCGGCTGGCCATCGCTTCGACGTTGCGCCTTTTCAGGGCACAATGCTGACATTGCAGTACAGCTGGCCCTGCACGCTCTTCCCCATCCTGCACATCTGGCCTCTGCTCGAGAGACCTGTATCGCCTGTGGCTCTAGTGACCTGACGTTGGCCCACCACTACTGGTCCTGCAGCTCCATCAGGCTCCTCATACGGGAGGCCTTCAACATCATACAGCAACCACCCGACCTGCAGGGCTGGCTCTTCGGTCAAGGACTGGATAACGATGCCCTCGCCATCCTCGCGTCTGCCAAGTCATCCATACACAGGTTCTTTCTGAGCCTTGAGATGAGGGGAGAACGTGAAAACCCCCTTACTGTCTGGAGGAGGACTCTCTGTCGTTGGGGGAATCTCCTCAACTGTACATGACTATATATTTTACTCTTTTATTTTATCCCTCTTTTTATAATTATTATATACTACTACCATTGACTTGTGTATGAGGTCAATAAAATATTTTTAAATCTCAAAATCTCTCTCTCTCTCTCTCTCTCTCTCTCCCCCTCTCTCTCTTCCAGACAATATAATAATTATATTTAAATTATTACATATGCACACACACTCTAAAACATACCTAAGATTTCTCTAGACTAACAAATTTCTTTATATTTTCTCTTCTAATTTAGCACTTTGAGGATGCAGGCCTCATGACCTTACTTTTATTGAAATATATTAATTTTGTAATATGTGCCAAAGATGTATGCGCTAACAATAGAGGGTTCAAATTTATTTTTATATATATTGAATTTTATATTTATTTGTATATTGAGAGATATTTTTTGAAGGAATTATAATTTTAAAATAATTTATGATATATCTATAAACAAATATTATTTATATATAAATTTACTCAGACACAGACAAATATTACACAATCCAGCCTTAGCTCTTATTTAATATGCTTCCATGTCTGTCAGTCTACAAATATGGTTATAAATTTTCAATGTACTTTCCAGTTCATCATGTAGAAGTCTGAAATTTCTCTAAATCTAGGATAAGGCAAAATTTGGATTATAGATTAGAACTACAAGGTAATGAGAACAAATCCAAATATATTAAGTGTGTGACGTTTTGGTAATAATGTTGTTGCCAAAACTCCACACACAATTAATTTAATATGCAGATATGGATATAAACAATTCATCTTCTTATACATTTTCTATTTTTCTCCTGTGGAAGGGGAGTAATGCTCAAAAACCTGGGGCAAAATAATAATAAAAAACTTTGAAGGAAAACTTTTGCCTTATGATTTCGCACTTTATACTATTAATTTATTTAGATTTGGCCTTACCTTGTAGTTCTCTAAATCCAGCTAATAAAGCAAATGTGCAAAATATCAAACTTTCAGGTGGCCATGGTAGTCAGGAATAGATTATAAAATATAATTTGTATATTTTTTTCTCTTTCAAATGAGAAAAATTGTTCAGCCAATTCTATAGTGTGTAGAGAAAAGCTTACATTCCATTAAAAAATGCAGTATGAAAATAGACATGAATAATTACGAGAGAATAAATAGAATAATTTTTTAATCATTTTACCGAAATATAAAATTTGTATTAATAAATTCATATGTATATATAATAAAAATGCGTAATATGTTTAAAAATATTAGTTTTAAATTGTATTCTATTATCATGGTGTGTGTGAATGTTTTTACTTGATAATATTGGGTTTAATATTAATGTGTATATTTAAATATTTTGTTTACATTTTTCTATATAAATTAATTATTGATTTTGATGTGTAAATTTTTAAATAATTTGGATATGAAAATACGTATGAAAGTTTCAACTTCAGCAAACTTGGAAAGGATGAAAAATCCATTCCACAATGCTTACATCCAGACTGTCAAAGAGTTTGAGGTCTGTTCTTCACAACCCATGCCTGGTGGATCGAAAAATAACAGGTTTTTATTGTAAAACATGTAGTAACAAACCAGCTCTTCATTTGGGGGATTGTTTCCAGAAATACCATATTTAATTGAAATATAAATTAAAATATCTATCATTTTTGTCTTTTATTATTTTATGCACTAATAAATTTATTTTCACTTGTAAAACATTGTTTTCCGTTATATTTGATAATATGAGGAATTAAGGGAAGATGTGTGAGCAGATTTTATTATGTAAACAAAGGCATGCGCAAACCGTAAAGTGTTATGTGTTAGTGTATCGAATAATGACCACCCAGAATGGTTGCAAGGTTTTCCCACAATGTACTAAGTGCAATTTTCAACCCAAAACCACATCTTTGACTGCATTGGCTCATCCATTAATGAGCTCTATTAATCACTAGCAGACATGAATAAAAATCAAAATCTACACAAGCTTGATACCCTAATATGATTGAGTAGAGATAAGTAAGAAGAAAGATGTTAGTTGAATTTTTTAGTCATCCTTAAAAATGCAGTGCAGCTACTCTTTGCATGAGTCTATGGGTCAAATTGTAGTCTGCATCTTGACAAGGATACTTCCCTATGTATGCTTCTATGTTACAGACTAAACTTGAACTTGATTCACACAGTTCAAATATATTTATACCTTGTATTGCTTTCCTTTGATATATATTTAGAAATCTATTCTTCCTCTAAAATAATATAGAGCATCATCAATTGTAAAGGTTGGCTGGGATGGTAATGAGTTTTCAATTTGTAGACAAGATGAAGGAATATTCTATTTTTTTCTGAAAATATCATGATCTGGTTGACCAAAAACCACATAGGAAGAATTATCATTAAGGTGAAGCATAGAGGAAATAGCTTCAAATTCTGGTCTTATTCTTAGTTCACTATATGCTTACCAATAATAATTCAATCTGGTCTTTACTAAAAAACTAACGTGAATTTTAAAAGTCAAAAATGGCTAGTAGGATTCAAATAACCCCTTATGGTAAGTGGTAGCAGCTAAATAAAGGTTAACATTAGCGAAGGAAGGGGGTTCTAACTCAGTTGGTCAGTTGCCCCTCTGGCATGTGGTGAATGAATGACTTTGCAGGTGTCTAAACCTGTGGGAGAGGAAGTGCCTGTGGGATGTAGCATTCCCTATGCCATTTATGCATGAATATTATTTGTCCTGCTTCCTCAAAATGTAATTCACAACATTAGAGCTAATAAGGAAGTTTTTTATGCAGAGCATAAGTTATACAATAAATTTGAAAATCCTCGAAATATTTTTAATTACAAAAAAATAATATGGTGTACATTAAGCCAATAAAGAAATGTATTGTCTTAAAAGGCATTGAATTTTATTTTATCCTCAAGCACACATTAAACTCCTAATTTATGCATAATTAGAGATGGATAAAATATTTTGTGTATAGTCAGAAATTTCTTTACAAATATGAGAAATATTGATATACATTATGATATATATGATAAAATTAGTTTCAATGACCTATCATTACATTCTTTTTTTCAAATTTAGGCTAATGAACCTGAAAACAATATTTATTACATGATTTAGAAATTTGAGAACGCACTTTTCTGTATAGAATGAATTTTAAAGGCTATATATTGTTGTAGAAGAAAGAAGCAGAAAGTCAAATTAACAGAGGCTTTGTTTGGGGCTGATTATTATGGACTTGAGGAGGTTCCTACACTACCGACAATCTTGGAGAAAAGGAAGGTGGGCTAGAGTCCAAATCCACAGGGAAATTGGCATCTTCCATCCTGCTAGTCAGACATAACTTGTCAGGCTGATCATCTCCTCACATTATCAGTCTGTCCCCTATGCCATGTGACTAGTGGCCCTGGCCCAATCAGAATACTCTCTTCATCCACAGTGGCCATATTGCACGTTATGGTATAAGAAATCATAGATAACAACTATGATGATACATATATTTATATATTTATATTGTGGATACATTTATAGGATATATATTCCTTAAAGGGTTTAAAAGAGTAAAGAAGAGAGAATAAAAAATGATCAGTGTATTATAATATATATATTTAAAATAATAAATGATAAAGAACAATTTGTATTATATATTATAGATACAAGAAAATAAGAAACTAATCCAATTAATCTATTTGGATTAGGTCTCATTTTCTTGTATTTATTTTAAAAATAATTAAAATCTTTGTTTATATATAGTGTGTGTCAAAGTAATAACAAAGCATTATTTTTAATCAAATTTGACATTTTTAAATAAATATATATTTTTATCTTTTAAAGCATCTTACCTATATACATTTTATAATTTAAAACTGTGTTTTAGGTGTTGATTGTCTACGATACATCATCAATGGAAGCAGCCTTATCAAAGTTAAGGCAAATAGCCGACAATACAGAAGATTTTTTACACTAGATGCAAGCCTCTCAGCCATTCGTTGGGTGCCTTCTTCCAAGAAGACTTCAAAAGCAAGATGTAAGTTATCCTAGATGCAATTTATATAATACTAAAAGGAAATATATCAATATTTACCACATTTGGTTTTCTAAAATTCATATTGGATTACTATTATTTTTATCAGTTTTTAATAGAATTTATCATTCGGATTTCATTTTCTTAAATGCAATATAGTATGTATAGTAATTACAAGAATCAATGTATATATAGGAGACAGTATTATTCTTTATATTGTGCAGCTTAAATAAGGTTGTGTGTAAATAAAATTCAGCCATATTTAGCAGCAGTTAAATCAGTTTTAAAAGGTATAATATTTTTTTCAAGAAATAGGTTTTACTGAGGTTAGAATATCATACCCATTGAGCACACACACAATCGCTGAAAAGGACAACAGAAATAAATATTAGTAATCCAATGATATTGTTATGACGCTGATATATTTCAAGGATTTCAAGCATGCGGGAATAGTAAGAATTTCTGTTTATGGGCAAGTCCTCTTTATTTACCATCATACATTATGGAGAACAAAGCAAGTTAAACGCAGAGAGCATTATCCAACAGCTGCTGTCAACAAGGGTGAGGACGACTTCACTATCTACTAGATGGGTTTTTTCTTCATGATAGTCCATCCGCGCCCCTCACCCCCTGTTCACAGGTGGCGTGGAGTGAGAGTGGCAGCCTTCTTTGAAAGGCATTTCAACATTATACACCACATATATTCATAAAATCGTCATTTAAATAATTAGAAATCTATATTAATAAAATGCAAATTTCATAAGTGTTGTTCACTAAAAACTTTCGTTACAATGCATCAATTTCGACCAAATTTTCAACATTTATGTAAACGAGATGGAGCAGGTTTTGCTTAACATCAAAATATTTTTCCTAACTTTAACATGCGTAACTTCGCTGTTATCGATTAAATACAAAAAAAATCAACAGGGTTAATTTTATTTATATATAAATACAAAAAAAAATTCAGCAATTCATTCAACTCAATCTAAAAAAATATTCAAAACAAGCAATTTTAAGATAACACCATATGTAAAACAGTCGGCCAAGAAAACAACAACGATATTACATCTTTCTCACATATTCACACACAATCTTGATTAATAATTAAAACTAATCTTTAACATTTTTTATTATACTTCATAATATATAATATTCGTTAGGCAAACTTTCACTCGGATAAAACCCGGGCGAAGCCGGGTACACATCCGCTAGTATTATATAAAATGATCACCTCTCTTCTCAAAATAGACATCAAAAACTAGACACCATCTATTGAGCTTCTCTCCAAATTTTGTGTCAGTGACAAACCACTATAACAAGCTTGGAGACCATCGTTTCAGTCTAATTGCCCTCACCAGTACAGGGCAGGCTTTATTTCATGATATTCACAATATGCAAAAGAGGTGTTTAACTGTCAAAGTGGCTAGGTGAAATTTATGACCGAAATTTATAGTCGTCGCTTGATAATTTGAAACTCAAAGGACCAGAGAAAAAAATTCAATTTATCAAGAGTACAAAATAACAGAAGTTTAAACAACTAAGAGGGAGGGAGGGGAAAAATCAATAAACAAGTTTGAAGTTTTGCCCGTTTCAGGATATACATACTATGTTTATATAAGATTAAATAAATAACTTGTCGCAAGTTTTTAAAGTAATACATTTATTGGGAGCTTTCCGGTCTTGCCCTTTCTCAAGCAACAGTTTGATCTAAAAATTCATGATTTATTATTTTAAACAATTATTCACATATTTTCATTTTAAAAAGAAGTCAGCAATTTTTTGTTGAGTGAGCAACTTCAGTCTATCATTGTCTAATGAATTTTTCTATAGTAGTGAGAGCTGTGAAGAAATCTATAATTGTGTCAGTTCTGAGGCGCGTAGAAGCGTAGGGTAGTAAGAGATCTCCTTGCCTCTCTTGGCGTGGGAAATTTGACCTCTAACTTTGTGTAGTGGGTTTGCGCGTTTGGTCTGGCTTGAGAAAGTCACCGGGTACATTTTCCCTCATATTTTAATTTTCAGATAGAATCTTGCATATTAATAAAAATCAAGTAAACAAGAGTTTGATCAAAATTCGTGATTTATAATTTTAAACATTTCTACAGTTTCTACTATTCCTTTAACTTCAAATTACCAAGGGACCAATTAATATTAATTTTATTCAACTTTTCAAGGGACTTTTCAAGAGTTTTTTTCAAGGGACCGGGAAAACATTTCAAATAATCGAGGGATTCAAATTAACGAGTTTCAAATTGTCAAGAGTCGACTGTATTTATATTATTTTAGTTATATTTTAGTCTGACATGCACCCCAGTGAAAGAGATATCTTTATTTCCCTCAATGTTGCATTTTTAAAGTGTTTTTAAACACATCCTGGAGTTTTCCTATTTACTCCTCGATTTGCAACAGTGTTATGATTCTGTTTACAAACCCTACATTTGATGTTTCTTGTACAGCACTATCCTACATGCACCACTGGCAGACATTGGAAGCATGCTTTTGTCGCTTCAGTTTTTCCATTCTCTTAGGGGAAGTGATAATTAAGTAAGACAATGTTGTATCATATACAATTATTTACATAGATGCATTTTCATTTCCGGGCTTTGTCCCTTCTCCCACCTTGGCTGCATGCAATTTTCTCACTGATGACTTTCCCTCTTTAGATCAAAAGGGTTCACTTAAACCCGCCCTCACATAGGCAAGGTTCCAACCTTAGGAACTTAAAAAAAAATGCTAATATATTGTTGTTCTATTTTATTGATGGACCTATTTTCCCACCATCCGGTCATGTGCCCGCAAGCTCCACACTTTTATCTATTAGACAGTGGCATGGCATTTTCATTTCAGCATCATATTTTTATTGGAAGCCTGGAAAATCCCTACATAATATATGGAATTTATTAAGATTAATGATGGAGGATATAATGGAAAACCTGTAATAATGGGAAGAAACATGATTTTATAAATTTACCCTCATAAATTGAAAACAGGTTAAATTAGCCACAAGTGGCTGACAGTAGACTTCCAGCCATTGTTCCCACAGTCATGTACCCAACTGGAGAGTCAATGGAGCATCACCAACCAAATGCCAACTTTGCCTTCTTCACCAAATTTGAGAGGAAGAGGCAGAGGCTTTCAGATATGCTGCATTCACCAACTATAAAAAAAGGAATACCAATGCCTCCTGCTACAAGCCTCCTGCCAAGTGTCAATCCCTGCTCTCAGAAAATTAAGGGATTGTGAAAGAACATTGTGGAATTGAGGGCAAAACAAACCATAGGCACCCTGGACTAGTACATTTATGTATAGCACTGCCTCGACTTCAGCCAGCTCCAATAACTGAAGGTGCTGGACAAGCTGGTCAGAGAATTCAATGTTATCCAACTGCTAGGATAAATAACCACAATATCATTGGTCTTTCCACCAAAGTCCATGGGAGTCCATCGAAGATGGACTGGTTATTGAAGAAACCCTACTTAAGGCGGATAAGATCACCATCTGCAACCTGCCCTTCTGTGCTGTGGATGCAGAATTTATCACTGCCCTCAGGCCTTATTGGAAAGTAACTTCAATTTCCTCAGTATTCTTCACTGTGGGAGGCTTTTAAGGACAACATAAGAGAACTGTTCATTCTGCTAAATAAAGGAATGAAACTGGAGAGGATGCCATTGTGTCTCAAATCAAGTCCAAGGGGGAGGTGCTCCCAGCATTTCTGTCCTATTGAGTAAATGCTCATGGTGCCAAAGGCTGGGATAATGCAGGAGCCAAATACCCCTGAATGCCAATAGTCCATGCAGATGCCCTCCAATACTGGCACAGCTATGCCTACCACTGCTCCCACTGGATCCACGACCTTCTTCAATCCTGCACTTTCAACTATGGCTGCTTTCCATGTTCCCTCAATCTTCTCAGGCACTATTATACCCATTCAACCTCCCGCAAACTCTTTGTCTACCATCACCCCCACTCAATCTTCTATGGTCATCCTGGCAACAGAACCCCAGCACAAGCAAGCCTCATCCAAGGAGAAAGAGAACATTACAATGGAGGAGGAGGTGATTAGAATGTAACTCCCTTTGAAGGAGTCTCCAAAATGCATCAACAACTGAAAGCACTGTTTGAACTGATCCCAGATTCATCTTTGACAAAGCTGAACTAATTGGGATGGAGATGAGAGTGCTCAGAAGATTGAGCTGCAAAGAGGTGCCCAGAAGGTGCTGGAATGCCTGCCTGCAACCCATATGGCTCTTTTTAAATGCCTTGTTGCCATCCATGCCAGACAAATGGTGCCCATAGAGCTTCCATCAAGTCTGTGGGCAGGCCTTTCACAAGAGGAGCATCAAGCTCAGCCACTTCTTGAGCCACATGCATAGATGTTGTCTTTTCCAGGAGACCAAAGCTGTTCCACTAGCTGTTATTCAAGATTTCTGCCTAGGCTATAGCACTGCCATCATGCCCTCTACAGCCACCAGAGTTATGGGCCTTTGCCAACATGTTTGTGGCGGTGGTCGTTGTTCTGTGGAAGCACATCCTGTTGCCCAGCCACCTTTCTATCGTCTCCATTGTTGTTCAATGTCAGGAAGTGAGCATTATCAACTGCCACTACTCTCATATACCTTGCAAGTGGCTCCAGAAGCTGCCAATCATTGCAGCCACCACAGTACAGGAGAACTCATGAGTGATAGGCGACCTCAACATCAGCAAGGAGAGCACAAGCGACACAGCATCTGGCTCAGTTGAGGCCTTCTCTGAGCTACTGTATCATACAGCCCACGTTAATGTGGCTACCCTCTTCAACGAAACCCACATTCCAATCAGTGTCCAGCTACGGGAGCCGAATTGATGCCTCTGAAAACCTATACAAGTTGATAACAGAACAGGTATAGACTTGTACTAGGTGTCGATCAATTCTTTAGCACCAATGACTCCACCTCCAGGCCTTCGTTTTTACTACCAAATTCTAGCTCATGTATGCAATCTTTAAAGTGCAAATAGAATATCTTGTTTGCTACTTGTATTAAAGACCATTGATGAGTTTCTGGAACTGGAAATAACTCTATTGAATACCATTATCTGGTTTTTCAGAAAAAGGCTTTCCAGTACTATTAGAAATTCCTTTAGACATTTTTTGGGCAGAAAAATAGGTACAAGATATCTCTGAATCAGATGTGCTCACCTGTGATTCATTAAAACATGAAGTATTTGAGAGAAAAGATTCCAACAAGGAAGAGTGTCTAACCAAAAATTTATTATTCAATTAACTCTAGCTTTTGGGTCTTGGAGCCCTTCTACAGAAGTAAGGTTAATTATAACGCTACCTCATAGTGATAATAGTCTATATATACATATGTACCAATTGCACAATTCACATAACCACGACTGAATTTAGATAAAAATATATAAAATAGATATATTTACATATTTTTTTAGAGAAAAAGACCAATTTTAAATAAAGGAAAAATCACCAATATACCCCAATCAACTATATATGTAGGACATAATGAGCGCACAACCTGCATATCCCCAACTGCCACCAATCAAGAGAAAATTAAATTAAAATAAATAAAAATAAAATAAAAATAGAGAGGTAATAACCCTCAAATAAAAATCTATATGCTATAAATTATGCTTCAATTTACAGGAAAAAGACATCATATATATCAGGTAGTCCAATGCATCTATTGATAGATTGGCTTATAGCTATAAGGGCTTACAGAATTAAATGCTGTTGTTTACTATTTATATTCGAGTAATGGATGAAGAATGAAGTAATGTTCATATAGATTGAAAGAAAGACCAGTGACTCTGATGTGCTGAGATATAAGATCTATTGTCTTGGTTTCTAATGTATCTATTGTGCTCACTTATTCTCGCCCCTAATTACTAATCTCTTCACCATACTTTTAACTATAGGGCAACAGTATAATTACCCTTATTCCTGTAGAGGGGTTCAAGGCCTAAAAGCTAGAATTTTTTAAATTATATATTTTTTGCAAGACATCTTCCCTGAATGGAATTTTTTTCTCTTAAATGTTATTATATACAGTATAACCTCGTTAATTCGACACACCCCAATTCGACACTCGGCGATAATTCGACCATGTTCCGATGTCCCGACCTCCGGCCTATCAAATAACAAACCGTAATTCGACAGTATCGATAATACGACAGTTCCGATAGTTCGACCATTTTAAAATTCGAATTTCGACAGTTGAATGTTATTTTACATGCAACTTTACCGTTAAACGGTATTACGGCGGGCGGCGATCGCCATCGGCGGGCGCCGATACGATCGCGCCTGCGCACTTTTGGTTTCTGGTTAGTTTAAGTTTCACTTTGCAGTGCCGTTGCGCAATTTCGCGGATGTTATTGTTGTTTTTTTACGCGGGAATTTCGGCATCATGCGCTAACTGATAATAATTTATATATTTTTTTATTTTTAACATTGAAATATTTTAGCTATTTTTAAATTTATAAATAATTTCTTTTAAAATAAATAAATCTTTATAAAATGATCCAACAATGATTATGATAACATTTTAATTCAATATTCTGTGTTAATTTGAATAAATGAGTGGGGCAAGAATGTCAGGTTCTGCCAAAAAAAATTGGAAACGTAGTCAGTATCACCAGCTCACTTATGTGGAAAAAATGAAAATTATAGAAGAAATAGAACAAGGAAAATCACATAGTCAAGTTTCCAGAGAGAGAAATATTCCACGGTCCACCATTAGCACAATTTTTAAAAATAAATTCGCCATAAAATCTGCCTTTTTAAAATCTAATTTTAGCTCTACCTTGAAACGTGATCGTGGCGGGGAATTCCCAGAGATTGAAGAAGCCCTGTTTAGGTGGATAAGGCAGGCAAATGCCATGAAACTTGCCATAAATGGCAATATCTTGAAAGAAAAGGCTATACTCTTGGCCTTGAAAATGGGTCAAGATAATTTTGAAGCTAGCAATGGCTGGCTAGAAAAGTTTAAGGCCAGAAGGAATATTGCTTTTAAACGACTTCATGGAGAAGCTGGAAGTGTGGATGCCAATAGTGTAGCCACTTGGAAAGGTGAGATTATTCCTTCACTTTTAGCTAAATACAGCCCACAGGACATTTTCAATGCTGATGAAACAGGGTTATTTTATAAACTTTTGCCTAATCAAACAATGACTATCAGAGGTGAGAAATGTGAAGGGGGTAAGAAGTCTAAAGAGAGAATTACAGTGTTTGTATGCTGTAATATGGATGGAAGTGAAAAACTGCCTTTACTTTATATTGGGAAATATAGAAGACCACGATGCTTCCATGGCATGAATATTCCCTCAAATTATCATTTTAATAAAAAAGCCTGGATGACTGGGGCAATTTTTACGGATTGGCTGAAAAAATTGGACCAAATATTCAAAAGAAGAGAAAGAAAAATTTTATTAATTTTAGATAATTGCCCAGCCCACCAAATACCTGAAGGGTTACAGAACATTGAAATAAGATTTTTGCCCGCCCTAACTACAAGTGCATTACAACCCTGTGATATGGGTATCATTAAAGCCCTAAAAGACCAATATAGGAAACGAATGATAACGTATCTTCTCACTTGCATGGAAGAAAAAAAAAATGCTCAAGTTCATTTACTCTTTGCAATTAGCTGGCTAGAGGCTGCATGGGTTGGGGTTAGTTCTTCCACAATAAAAAATTGTTTTTCTCATTCAGGATTTGTGATGGATGAAGCAATGGAAGAAGTTGTTGAAGAAGAAATGAACAGATGTTTTGAGGCATTAAAAAAACATCAAGCCATTGATGTCAACTATATTGACTTCTTGGAAGTTGATAAAGATGTGCAAGTTGCTGGGGAACAGTCCATTGAAGAAATTGTAAAGGAGGTAATGGGAAAAGAAGAAGATGAAGAGGTAGAGCCAACAGAAAAAGATTTAAACAAAACATCAATAACACCTGCAGCAGCAGTGGATGCCTTTAATACAATAAAAACTCTTTGTTATTTAAAAGACATTTCTGAGGAAGAAAGGCATGCATGTCTTTTAAAAATAGACTATCTGGAATACATCCTGAATAGGATTTCAGAGAAAAAACAGACATCTATAAAAGATTTTTTTTTTTAATCTTGATTCTTTTCAAAAATTATTTTTTAATTTTCTTTTTATTTTCCATATTTATTTTCTTTAAACTATTATTCAATTGGAATAAAATATTATTCGTTTTGAAAATATGTATTATTGCCATTTTGTCCCAGATACTAAAAGTTAATCATTAAAATAAAAAAATAAATATAAAAAAGTACACACACAATGGTTTCAATTAATATCATTAATTTATATTACAAAGCTATTTATAAAAAATATATATTATTTTAGCTAGTTAGATGATTAGCTTATCATCTCACCTTAATTCAACACTTCCTTTAATTCAACCGAAAGCTCTGATCCCTTGGGGTGTTGAATTAAAGAGGTTCGACTGTATACAGTAAAACTCCACTAATACAAACCCTGGATATAGAGAACCTTCCCTTATAAAGAACCCACAGCGATTCCCAATTCCATTCCATTGAAAATACCATTGTTATAACGAACTTTGCAATTTTTAAAATAACGAACTACCCCTATAACGAACCTTTTTTGGGTCCCAAAATGATAAAATCTATTCAAAATATTAGGCTTATAACAAACTTAAAATTGTGATTCAAAATATTTTTAAAATAACAAAATTTTTAGCATGTGTCAGCTCACGGATCTCGATATCAAAACAAAAAATTAACGGCATTGTTTGTTTTCATTTCCATTCTATTTTTGCTGTATATGTTGTATAAATTTTACACATTATACTTTTATTTAATAGAATATCTTTGCTTTCGACAATTTTGAAATAGAAAAAATATATAAATGGCTTCCAAAATAAAGAAAAGAAACAAAGAATGGCGTTCTAAAAAAAGTGGCAGCATGCCCCTTTTAGAAGTGTTCTATATCAAATTTAAACTAGGCTAAAAAATAATTCCAAATAATTTTAAAGTCAGAAACAGAAACGGTTTGAAGAGCAGGTTAAAAGCTGCTTTAAACAAATATTCTTTATTTGCCAGGATAAAAACTATATTAGCAAAAGTCGTTTTAGGTAACAAGACTATTCTTATCCTAAGGCTGGACTGGCACCCCTCTAACTCAATCCATACGTTCTATATATAGCTGGCACAAATAGGTTAAATAGAAACTATGCAAATTGTGGCACACAAAGATCAAACATGCTAAGAGCAAATATGCAAAGATACAACACACCTGCTTACATCCCCCTTTTTAAGATCTGAAATATATATATACATTACAAACTTTAAATGCACAATATAATTAATAATGAAGGCGATCCACGGTTTTAAGAATTCGTCCACTCCGGGTTCTTATCTGGCCATCTTCTGAGTCGTTAGAGGGATAATCCACAACTGGGGTCTTTTCATTTTTAACCAGTTCCTCCCCCGAAAAGGTCAGCGTCGATGGGTCGTCTGGATATTGCACTGTATCTCCTTTTCGTAGATGGAACCTGTTTCGACGTACAGTCCCAACTGGAGTATCAACCATATATGACCTTGGTGTCGATGCTTTCTGCTTTACAATCCCCCAGATTCGCATATAGGTAATCCAAACCATGTCACCTTCGGATAGCTCCTCCATGTCCCTAGCTCCGCAGCGTCGATCATATCTGGATTTCATATCCTTTCTCCTTCTCTCCTCCTTTCTTTTCAGGGTCTGAGAGTCCACCAACCTTGGATTAAGATTCTCTGGTGCAATTGGCAAGGTCGTTCGGAGTTTACGTCCCATGAGAAGCTCAGCAGGGCTGTAACCGTTCTCCAAAGGGGTTGATCGATACTCCAGGAGTCCAAGCGATGGGTCTTGATTTTTCTTGAGGATCAACTTAGCAATTTTCACACCTGCTTCTGCCATCCCATTGCTCTGTGGGAATCAAGGACTTGAAGTAACATGTGTGAATCCATACTGCCTTGCGAAATTTGCAAATTCACGAGCAGCTCCAAATTGCGTTCCATTATCGCTTACAACAGTTTCTGGTATTCGATGTCGGGCAAATATGGATTTGCAACTACGCACCACCACATTGGCTGTGAGCCGATCCAGCTGAATCATTTCAGGAAAGCGAGAATAATAGTCAATGACGACCAGATACCACTTATTCTCGAACTTGAACAAATCCATTCCAATCTTTTGCCACGGTCGTGTAGGAAATTTGGTTGGTATCAAAGGTTCATGTTTTGAGACGGCTTCCTGGATACAGACACTGCACTTTCTGACCGTTTCCATGATCTCTTCCGAAATTCCAGGCCACCATACCATCTCACGTGCGCAAAGTCTTGTTTTTGTAATCCCGAAGTGCCCAGCGTGCAACTTATCCAGGATCTCCAGTTTCATACTTGCTGGAATAACAAGATGACAGCTACGCATCGGTAGTCCATTTTGAATGCCGAGTTCACCCTTGACATGCCAATAAGAGAGCAGAGCCTGTGACATCTTCTTATCTGGCCAGCCTTGCTCAAGGTAGTTGACTACTGCTTTCAGGGTCGTATCTTCTTGTTGAGCTTCAAAAATCCTCGTCAACATCTCGTTTTTGTCAGTTATACACGAGAGAACTGCATTTATATGCGCTGAGGCTGGCCGTTCGTCTTCACCTCCCTCGGTTGTAAGAAGTGGTTGTCTGGATAATGCATCGGCGTCGAGCAGCTCCTTTCCAGGGATATGCACTATTTCGAATCCAAACCTCATCATACGCATTCGGAAACGTTGCAGTCTTGGAGTCAGCGAACTCAATTCCTTCGTCGAAAATAGAGGAATGAGAGGCTTATGGTCGGTCTCAATTCGGAAACGCTTTCCAAGCAGGAAATCTTGAAAACGTTCGCAAGCCCATGTAATTGCGAGAGCCTCTTTCTCGATCTGAGCATATCGTTTTTCGGTAGGTGTCATAGTTCTAGAAGAATAAGCAACAGGTCGCCAGATTCCATTCTTACCTTCTTGCTTCAGTACCGCTCCCAAAGCCGTATAAAGATGCGTCGGATGACACCATAGTTGGTTTCCTGATGTCGTATGCTGCCAAGATGGGTTGAGTCGTGAGCAATTCTTTCAACTTTCGGAATGCTCGCTCCTGGCTGCAATCCCAAACGAAGTCTTGACCTTTCACCAACAACTGGTTCAGTGGAGCCACAATTTCAGATAAATTTTCCACAAAGCGTCCCAGATGGTTCACCATGCCAAGAAATCTCACGCCATGAACATCGGTCGGAGCAGGCATCTTCGCCACTGCTTCGATTTTTGCTGGATCTGGTCGAATACCGTCTTCATCCAGTATGTGCCCAAGAAAATTAATTCTTGGCACGCCGAAGACACATTTGGCCTTGTTTAGTGTAAATTTCGCCTCTTTCAGTTTTCGGAGCACTAAACGAAGAATTCGATCGTGAGTCTTGGAGTCGGAGGCAAATATAAGGATATCGTCCAGATAACAAATTACACCGTCCATGCCTTGCAAGATTATTGACATAACTCTCTGAAAATACTCTGGGGCGAGTGAGATTCCAAATGGCATCCTGCAGAATTTATATCTCCCAAAAGGAGTGATGAAGGTCGTTAAATGCTGGCAGTCCGGGCTCAACGGAATCTGGTGAAAGCCACTGTTCGCGTCTAGTTTCGAAAAGAATCTTGCTTCCCCCAGTTGCCCCAGCATGTGCTCCACCACTGGCATGGGATGCCTTTCGCGCTGTACATGTTCGTTCAACCTTGAGAGGTCCACACAGAGTCGTATGTCGCCATTCGGTTTACCAGCAATCACAGTCGGTGCACACCATTCAGTCGCAACGTTAACTTGTGCTATGATTCCCGCCTTCTCGAGCTCATCCAGTCTTGTTTTGAGCTTTTCCATCAAAGGAATTGGTACCTGTCTATGAGTATGCACAGCATATGGTTTTGCTCCAGGTTTCAATTTGATTTCATAAGGGTTTCCGATCTGTCCCAGTCCTTCAAATACTTCGGGGAATTCCTTGATCGGGTTAATTCTCGTTGCAACCACTTCAATTCGCCTCGCCAGGTTCAAGAGCTCACATGCCCGGCAACTCAGAAGAGGTTCACTCAAACGACAAATGACATAAAATCTTCTCCTTGCTTTCATAATTGCCATTTCGCAGCATTGATTTAAACATACCCACAGTCTGAAGTTTGGAAAATTCAGCAGCTCTAATGTTGATATCACTTTCTACTAGTCGTTGCTGTCCCATTATCTTCTTGAAGAGAAACAGAGGAACACATGTAACATCCGCCTGGGAGTCGAGCTTGAACATCACCTGTTTCCTGTTCACCTGGATTTCTGCTGTCCATCACCTCCTGCACTCGCCTTCATCATCATCTATATTAGATGAATCCTCCACAGCTGAGACATCCAGGAGAAAACCAATTTCTTCATCAAGTTCAGAAACAGCTTTGACTTCCGCAGTCTTCGCCTGCTTATCTGGGAAGCAATTTGCAAAATGGCCAGTTTTTGAACATAGGTTACATCTTTGTCCTTCAGCACGGCAAGCTTGTCCTTCCCTGTGGGTGAAACCTCCGCATTTTGGACATCGTGATCTTGTTTTGGCTGACTTCGCCTTCTTCCTCGAAGGCCACTGTTGTTGTTTCGGTGAAAGTTTCTTCGAGTTGAACTTCACCTGATTGACCTTTGGACTTGTTGAGGGACGCTGCAGGTCGACTTGCTGCTGTCCAACTGCTTCCTGCTGTCGAACCATTTTTACCACCTTTTCCAAAGTCAGTTCGCTGTCCAACTGCATTCTTTCAGATAAAGCTTTGTCCCTTACTCCAACCACTATTCGGTCACGGATCAACTGCTCGTGAAGACCCTCAAATTTGCAACTATCAGCCAATTTGTACAATGAAGTGATGAATTTGTCCACTGGCTCCCGATCCTCTTGGATTCTTTAATTAAACTTCGTACGTTCGTAGATAATATTCTTTCTGACACAGAAGTGGCTGTCGAACGCCTTGAGGACAGAATCAATTTTCTTTGCCTCTTCCTCCTTTTCGAACTTGAAGGTCCTGAATATATCATCCGCGCGGTCACCCATCAAGTACATGAACAAATCGATCTTGTCCGCCTCCTCTTTCTTCTTCATTCCACTGACCACGAGGTATCGTTCGAATCTCTTCCTCCATTTGGGCCATTCGTTGGGAGTCGAGAAGTCGAAAGTTTCTGGAGGTTGAATCTGAGCCATGTTGAATTATCTTCCAAGGTACACAAAACGATATTTTGCAATATACGGGGTTTTACTGCATATATACAATGTGGACTATAATTATTTTTGTAAAATGAAAAATTACTGAAATTATGGCCAACAATGAGGAACTAGAATTTAATTGATGCAAAAACTTCACAGAAAGGCCATCATCTATAAGGCATCAAAGCCATATTTTTCATAGAATGCTCATTTGAATAAAATGACAATTAGAGAAAGATATTTTAGAATGTTTTACCAATGTAAATAGGATATTTATTCATATTTTAAACAAAGCTAGTGTTTAATTTTTAAAATGAAAAATATTATTTTAAAAATATTCAGTTGTGATATAAAAATCAATAACGTACTTATTTTATAATTTTAGAGTATTGGTAATAATAATTCTTTTTTTTTTTTAAACATACCTTGTAACAGAATTTATCTGTTCCCTTGAGGGGGCTCTCATAAATAGAGTAGACAGTACTTAAAAAGAACCAAAAATAATTACATCTACTGTCCTAACATTTATATGTGGTTTGGTATGTCCAATGCATTCAAATGTCTACAGAAACTAGAATGGTTCAAGTGTGTTTCAAATTTAATCTTTTTTCATAAATTAACTTTATTTCAAACAGTTTATCAAAATATTTAATATTCTTTTTGCATGTAAACATTTTTGCAAATTGTGTTTTTCAGTATCAATACGGGACATGAAAGAAGTAAGAGTTGGTAAAGGAACTGAAGTTCTACGAAGCCGAGAAGTTGCAGAAGTATATCCAGAAGATTGTGCCTTTTCTATCATTCACGGGGAGCAATTTCAATCTCTTGATCTTGTTGCTGGAACCCCTGATGAGGCAAATATTTGGGTCACTGCCTTAAATATGCTTCTTGGTGCTTCTAGATGTAAGTATCCCTATTTGTTTTGTCCAATTCTCTCTCCTTCTTTCACACTTTATATGTGTGTCATAATTATTATATAATAATTATAAAGTCGAACTGCTTTTTCACATGTGTAGACATGTGGTGCGCTTACAGTAAAAGCAGTCGCTAACTACCCACCATGATTATCATGTCCTGTACCACGTGTACTAGGGATAAGTAAAAAATAAAAATAATAATAATTATATAATATTATATCAATATTAAAAATAATATTTTATATATTTTTTAAATTTCTACCTTTTTTCTGTAAATTGTCCTTTTAAGGCCACTGATCTTGAAAAAAAAAGTAAATTTAAACCAATATTTTAATTAAAAAGTGCATTCAGCTAGTGATAAAAAAGATGTAAAATTCAAATGTTTCTCTCTGAAAAGAGACAAGAACTATGTCACTTATATGCCATATGATATATAGCTCTTTGATGTCTCATATGATGACATATGATATATGGCTCCTATAGTCTTTTTTTTTTCATATTACTACTATGACTAGTATTTATTTTGAAGGAAAGAATGATCGGTTATCCGAAATATCGATTATCTGAACACCCACATTTCCCAATTGATTTGGATAATCAATGCTCTACTGTATTTCTATATGAATTGCATTTTTATTACATGTATTTCATTAAATGTTTTTCTTTGTGCACAGCACCTGATACCTTGGATGAAAGGCAGAAAATGCGTGAGAAGTATCCTTTAAAAAAAAATATTCAGAAGGTCAATAACTTTTAATAAACATATATAAGAATTTTAATTGGTTACAAAATAAAAAATTATAAAAATTAAAGTATTGTTTAGGAAATTTCAATTATTAGAGAAGAATTAGACATAATCTGGGTTCTCTCCTGGAATGTCAAAATTCAAACACTTCTGTGTGGTCGGAGTGGCCAGGAATGAACAAATATCTTTATTTTTAAGTCTTGTGTTACTCCCCCCTTACATTGACCAATCCGCCGGGAGCAGGCCTTCACTTCTATTTAAGGCCTAATCCCCAGTGAACTTTTGATTCTAAGTTTCGTAAATTCATGACAAAAAACTAACAAAATAATTATTAAATGAAAATACATTTTTTTAAAAAGCTTTTATTTAAATGCACTAGAAAGGAAAAGAAAATTTTACCTTTGGTCACATTGAGCAATTAGATGTATCTGAGTGAAAATAAAAGTGGTGGGGGACGGTAATATTTAGACAATTCAATATATTTTATTGACACTTAG
>CP092886.1:145066110-145084542 GCA_030710605.1 Cordylochernes scorpioides
TCAATTGTTACAAAAATCAAAGATAAATTAAACAAAGATAAATGTGATTATTTACAATTTGGTGATAAAAATATATTTTAAAAAGCTGTTCTCAGGAAGGGAGGCTCCTCCAACTTGAGAGAGTCCTCTTCCAGACAAGGACAGGATCAATTTGAACCTCTCTCAGTTCAATATTTATATAATGCTTATAGAGACATGCCTTTGCAGATGCCAGGATGGCTAGGGCGTCTTCATCCAGGCTTCGCCCGCAGACCCAGCCCTGCAGGTCAGGGGATTGCCCGATGATGATAAATACCTCCAGATGAGAGGCCTGACGCAGCGGCAGGACCAGTATCAGTGGGTTAGTGTCAGGTTGCTGGAACCACAGGCGACACAGGACTGTTGGGCCGAGGCTGGATGCAAAGCTTGCTGGAATAGTCTCACTGCTACGTCTGCGTCATCACCGGAGAAGGCACAGCGTCTGAGTGACGACCAAGAGATGGGGTTGGGGAGATCCAAATGTGTAATCCACCTCCTTGCGAGCTGGGTGAGGGACAGGGCAGCCAACATGCGGCGGGCAGTACCGGTGGTAACGCGCAAGTATAGAGTCATCATCCCGTGAAGTACCACAGCTTCCTCGATTGTGCCAACATGGAAGGTCCCGCACAGATTCTCGTCGGCCAGACGCTGGCAGAAACCGGACAAAGAGGCTGCGTCGCCAGGGCACCCTGCGTTGGACGAGTGAGGAGAGCGGCAGGACCCAAAAAGTCTAACGCAGGCGCCAACCCATTGTGCAGGAGCCAGAAGGTCGGGTGTACGTAGGAGACAGCAGCCTCCAATGATGGGAAGGTCCAGGAGCTGAGACAGAGTCAGAGCCCAGTGATCTAACTCAAGGATCTCAGTGACTGCTTTCCAGATCTTGAGCAACCAGAGATTTCGTGGCAGGAGCCAGGACCCAGATGGAGGGGGGTAGAGCCACGCACCGCTCTCTACCAGCCAGGAGTAGGCGCTGCGGCACACCCTTCAGACACAACAATCGAAGCTGAGTCCCAAAGTTCATTAGTCCAAATCCTCCTAGAGAGACAGGTCTCACCAGGACACCTCTGGGCAACCAGGCGGTGTGCTCTGGCCCCCAGATGAATCACGCCAGACGAGCCTGGATCTTCTGGATGGTGTAGTAATTGGGCAAATATCCGTGAAGGTGGTGGACCATCGAGAAAGCACCAGTTGGCAGTGAAAGAAGTTGGCAGCTCTGGCCTGACCGACTAGGGAAAGGCGACGCGTGTAGCGGGCCCACCTTGTTATGGCAGCCTCAAGCAGTGCAAGGAGATGTTGTGTCTGGGCTGGAAATGACATCCCGCCGTAATTATGCAGCCCAGCACCCTTAGCTGCTCCAAAGACCAGGAGATGCCAAGCAGGGTGTTGGTGCAGGACCATGTGCCGCACCATAGGACTTTGCTCTTTAAGTAGTTCAGAGGCGCGCCGGAAATCTGATGAGGAGAACTATGTTGTCGGCGTAGTTAAGGACAGGCCCTGGGCTGAGCGCTTGCTCAAGGCGCAACAGGAGAGGGCTCGTAGCGAGACTGAACAAAGCTGCGCTGAGGGCGCAGCCTTGCCTCACACCATTCAGTAGATGGAAAGGCCTTATATGGAGGTCCCCAGCTCAGATCACTGCGTCCACCCTGGCATAGAGGAGGAGGAACCACCCAATGAAGGCTGGTGGTAGAGGCATTGAGATAATTAGAGACACCAGAAGCCGCAGTCCAGGGTGTTGAAAGCAAGATTCAAGATCAGTCGAAATTACAGCCAGTGACAAGCCATTCCCGGTAGCAGTGTCGACCTCATCGGCAACGCGTGCCACATTTCAACTAGGACTCCTCCCCGGAACAAGGTGAATCTGACATTGAAGTACCAGAACAGCGAGATGGGGCCGCAGACGCAGGAGAAGGATGTTGCTAAAGACACAATAGTCCACCGTGAGACGCAAGATCGGCCTGTAGCCACAGAGCCCAGGGCCAGCGTGAAACTTAGGGTCCAGGCAGATGGTGGTGCACTGCGTCGATGTAGGCAAGGCGCTGCAGAGTTGGGAGGCTTCATACACGTGCCCCAGAGCATCGACGAAGTCCTCAAATGCCTGGTAGGCCTCACAAGGGCAAGTCCACCCACCCAGGAGCTTTTCCGAGAGGTAGGCGGCAGATGGCTGCAGTGATCTCTGCTGCGGTAATCTCAGAGCGGAGCAGAGGGTCGTTCTCTTCGAGAGTAAGGGGGGTATTCATCCCTCGGATGAAATCAGTTGCGCCTATGGGGCCACACAACTCATGTGCAAAGCGCCGCAGGTAGATGATGTTACCACCCTCAACACGCCTTTTAGAACCGCCTGGCACTGCATAGGGACGATGTGGTCATCGTCAGCGACGCGAGGTATGTGAAGGGATTTCACCTCCGCCAGAAATAATATAAATCACTAATCAGTTGCTACATATTAAATCCCAATAGGTTCAAAATTAATGATGATCGTCTCCTGCCGCTTTTATTTTCACTCAGATACATCTAATTGCTCAATAACAGAAGATAAATATTTTATTTTTTTCCTTTTAGTGCATTTAAATAAAACTTTTTAAAAAAAATGTTAAAAATTATTTTTAAAAATTAATTATTAATTTTGGTGTTTTAAAAAATTGATTATAAATAATATATTTTTATTTTTTTACTATTCATATATTGTCTATATGTGAAAAGATTATCTCTACTTTAACATTTTCATCTTTAACATTTTTAGATGGCTCCGTGATGTTTTTACTCAGGCAGATACTGAACAGAAAGGTGAACTTGATTCCAAAGAGACTATCAATCTAATACAAAAACTTAATACTCAACTAAATATGGGACGACTACAACAGAAGCTTATGGTAGGGTTATACTATTTTAAAAATATAATAAACTCTAATTCTAACAAACACCTCTACTTTTGTGTTATATCCAGGAATTAGAGCATGGTAAAGATGAACAAGAAAAAGGGAAGATCTGCAGTTCTGATTTTGTGAATCTCTTCAAGGAAACTTCAAATCGTCCAGACATTTATTTCCTCTTAGTTAGGTAAGAGTGTATGAATATTTGATAAAGGCAAATGAAAATTAATACAGATTTCTTTGTGCAGGTTTTCTGGAAAAGACTATATGAATGTTGAAGATCTGCAGATGTTTTTAGAAGGCGAGCAAGGGGTAAGGAGTTTTATAAATAAATCCTTATAATAATTGTTTTAACATCAATGTATTTTTATAGATGTTTCAAGTTTCCCAAGACAAGTGCCTAGAAATAATCAATCAATATGAGCCTTCATTTGATGCAAGAAAAAACCAGCAACTACTTATAGATGGTAAGGTTTAAAAATCTCGCTCAAACATGTAAATATCTTGAAAATAGAGCAATCCATAATTAAATCTATAAATAATAAAACAGCTTATATTGGATTATATAAGGTATTTAATTATCAATATTAGCCTTTTATTATTTAATCATATATAATTAATGAATTATATTATATTAATATATACTATTAATATTATATTGATATATACATATAAATATATTAATTAATATATTATATCTCTAATATATATAATACTAATAATCTTATCATATGTTCATCTGCACTCAGGTACACAAAGCTTTTCGAATCCTTCAAAAATTTCAAATATATTTCCTATCCATTATTTCAATTTAAATATTTCTGTGCATTTTGGGTTGTTAAGGTTGTAGCTCCAGGAGAGCACTGTAATGTTAATTATTTGCAAAGATGATGTGTGAAAGGCAGGGTGCTGAAGAGATAATTATTCATTTACCAGCTCTTAACTATTTATATTGTCACAGTTTTATCTTGTCAATGGGTACTAGGATTAGTTCTACCAATAGCAATCGCACAAAGTGCAGTTTTATCTCTAACTTTATTGAATCTACATGCCCAGATTAGGCCATATATTTATATAAAATTGTTATAAGAAATTCATTTAACAAATTTGAAAATATAAATATTAAAACTATGCAAATATTATACAGTGACATTACCCCCCTCTCAAAACTAGGCAGCGACCCATGCCTTACAACAATTACAAAATAACTGCACACACAACATGAAGCATAATGGGGAACTAGAAGTGAAAAATAAAAAGAACTTTCCTCGATCCCTCCATTCATCTCTCTCACCTCTGAATTTGTTCTTCTGGGCTCTGATATGTCTTCATCCACTGGACATGGACGATATCTTTGGTTTTCCATTGTGGTCTTTTCTCAAAAGGCTTCACTTCATAGGTTACCTATGAGAGTTGTCTGTTCACCTTCTTTAGGAGCTTCTCTGACAATCCTTGTCTACAAACAGGCGTAAACACTCCCACTAAGTCTTCAATCTTATTTCTCTCTTTCTTGCAATCATAAAATGTTCAACTGAGCTAACTGGCATGCATCCTCAGCATTTGCCACCATACTCTCCACATAGTCTTCCAGGGTGGTGTTCTCTCTATAGGCCAAGATGGTGTCAAGCATGGTCTTAACATCTCATCCATGTACGAGATAGAAGGACCTAAACCCAGTAGTTCCTTGTTGGGAGGTGTTATAGGCAAAGGTAACATAGGGGAGCACTGCATCCTAGTTTCTTTGCTCAACATCGTAATACATGGACAATATATGGGTGAGAATCTTGTTGAGTCTCTCGGTTAAGCCATTGGTCTATGGATGGTAGGCTGATGTAGATCAATGTGTGATCCCGCATAGGTCGTTGATTTCCTTTAATGTTCTTGATATAAAGGTCCGACCCCTAGATCTGAAATTAACTTTCTAAGAGCCCCATGCTCAAGTATTATGTCTTCCACCCTGAATTTGGCAACTTCCTCCACACTTCCATTAAGTATTTCTCTGGTCATTGCATACCTTGATAAATAATCTCTCGCGATCACAATCCAATTGTTGCTGTTGTTCAAGACCTCTGTACCCTCTGTAAAGGCCGAGCTACAGGTGGAATTGGTACGAGTTGTCCAGGTGGGCGCCCCATGGACCTTTCACCTTTGACATTCTCTGCAATGTGACACAGGGGCCATTGGAGCATTTTTTTTTTTATAATTATAAAAAGTGCCCAATTCAGGATTAGATCCCGGGTCATAGTGGTCGATAAACAATGGTTTAGAACACACTTCCACCCACCCAAATGTCCTATCATTGGTGAATCATGAGCTTCTATTAATATGTCAATTCTCATCTGCTTAGGAACCACTAGAGGCACATATTGCCCATGGGATTATAGTTCTTGCGGTAAAGAATACCTTCGATTACTTTAAATCCTCCATGACCTTAGATTGGCCCTTTTGGATCAGTTTCGTGATTTGGTTGTCCTTTTCTTGCTCTTTCCTCATGTCGATAATTGAGAACAACTCTCTAATGTTGTTTTCATCCATTTCTAGAAGGTTTCGTGAATGGAAGACTGCCTCTTGGTGTTTTTTGCTGTTCTTATAAACAATAGAAACGTAAAATTCTTGAAGACAGGGCTCATCTGGCTAACCTTCCTGATGGATCCTTTATATTGACTAACACAGAGAATGGTGGTCGGAGACTATTGTAAAACATCTCACAAACAAATAAGGCCTGAACTTGTAAAGGACTTATACTATAGCCAGGCATTCTCTGTCATACAATAGTTTTTTTCTGCAGTGTTGAGAGTTCTTGATGCGTAGGCGATTGGCTTCTCCTTCCTGAATTTGAATCAATACTGCTCCAAAGCCATGTCCACTGTCGTCTGTGTGCAGATGTGTTTCAGCTTTTTCTTTAAAATGTCCCGAGCAGAGGATTTGGAGTTAACGTCAAATTCAATATCTGGAATGAATCATCTCCTTTTACCAAACAAACATAGTATTGTTTTTCAGAAATTCGTGTAATGGGTTTGCTTTATTCGTGAAGTTCCTCACAAAGTATCGATAGTACGAACATATTCCGAGAAACTTCTCATATCAGTTGTATTTTTTGGAGTCAGGAAATTTCTGATAGCCTATATTTTTCCATGATTTGGGCATATACTGTCCTCTGAAACTAAATTCCATAATACCCTGATTATCTTTTTTTTCAAATCGGTACTTCTCGGGATTGAGACAAATCTTCATTTTGAATAGATTTAAGGACTTTTCCAGTGTTCTATGTGTTCTTCAAAGGAAGGAAGGATTAAAATTGAGTGTTTTTTAAACATGGAATGGGATCTGCAAATATCACCCAAAATTCTCAGAAATGATAGATAAATCTTCTCTGGAAATCAACCAAGGCCTCAATATTCTGTCCATTTACGGAGATCACCACATATTTGGTTATGTTTCATATTAGTAGTAATGAAGGGAGGAGGAATTTCACTTATATCGGTGGTCTTAACTCCTGTATAGACCCTGCCTCTTAGATTTCCTGGACTTGGTGACAAGGGGATCGGCGAGAAGGGAACAGCATGCTGTTTCTTCTCAACGGCGATCATCAGTTGCCAGGATAAGGAGATGGGTTCTGGTATTGTTTAAGATTCTAGTTCCCTGCCATATCTGGTGAATTCGGCGTTAGGAAGGTAGTTTGTTCTTCTTCCTTGAAGGTATGTCATTTATATTGACAATATCTCACCACATGTCCCAGTCGCTTGCAATGAAGACAGATCAACAGGTCTTAAATGTCCTAACTTTGTTTCATTGTCCATCAGAGGATTGGCCAATTGACATAGGTAGAGCATATCTTGGATGGGGGGGGGGGGTCGGTGGAAGGACTGTCCAAACCGTTGGTTTTCGACCGTTAAGACCCGGGTTCGAATCCCGCATTGGGCACTTTTTTCTGATAAAAAAAATCTTCAGTGGCTCCCGATTTTTGCAAAAGTCCAACCCCACCAGCGAATGCAAGTAACCAAACGGGGCTCTGGCTCATTTGTAAGTGCAAAGTCGAACTGCTTTTCACATGTGTAGACATGTGATGCACTTACAGTAAAAGCAGTCACCAACTTCTACTCACCATGATTATCATGGCCTGTACCACGTGTACTAGGGATAAGCAAAAAAAAACCATCTTGGGTGTATGACTCAGATGACTCATCTCCAGCAAAAGTGGAAGGGCATCTTGACTGCTGCAGAGAGTGGAAGGTTGAGAAAACTTGGGCCGAGGTTTCTAATTGTTCTTTTTTCAAGATTGTTGGTTCCCTGTGATGACCTTCATTTTCTCATCCATTCAGTCAGAGACTTCTCAAATTTGCAAAATCAGCCGTTTTTTTTCTTTTGCAGAATATGTGTTAGCCATACTTTCTTCTTGTAATAGTCTTGAAAAATTACTTGCTGTCTTCTGGTAAGATCTTCCAATTTTTCTTTTACCCAAGTGCTGACTCCAAAGGGTTTTTCTCTGAGTAGGCCGCCTTACATACAACCTTTGTTAGCTTTTCTGTTTTTCTTTGAGGGCCCAAACATTTTGTATGGTTACATTCCCTACTACCATGGCCTCTTTTGATAACATCACCTGCAGGTATGCCCTTGACAGGTTCAAGGTCTAGAACACCCTACATCCCTATAATTTTTAGAAAATTCATCTATTATTGGTAGAGGATATTTATCCATTTCGATGACTTCATTTGCAGTGCATCTAAAATTGCCATAGATTTTTGAGCATCCATTTATTTTTGGGATGATATTATAGACGCTGCCTAATTGGCATGCACTATCAGTTATAAAATGCTTCCATCCATCAGAATACTGGCACTGCATCTTTCTTCAAGTCAGTTTCAAGTTATTCAAACAGCCTATATCATTGTTGAACAAATCATTTCTGGGGAGACCTGTGGCCATGGAAGCACCGAGGTTTCATGCAGGGCATGTTGGCTGATGCATCTGTGTGAGGTCGGCATTTCCTGCTGGAAAATAGCATTTGGTACCCCTTGCAGGAAGGGTTGCATCACTAGGTGTAGCAGTCAATCACTTATTGTTGGGCCTAAATAGTGTTCTCAATACTAATCAGAGGTGATCTGCTATCATAGGCAATGGCTTTCCAAATCATAATGCTGCATTGTCGAGATGTGCGGCCTTCCACAGATGCAGCAGGATTGTACCTGTCACCAAGACGACACAAACTCATATCTCAGATATAGCTGAGAACACTACCCTATGCCATTCCACTGTCCTTGTTGCTCTATAACGAAAAAATTGAAAACAGGAGTTGATGGCAGTCTTCTTAACGGGTACAATGAGTGTTGACGATCAATCTGCATTTAATGATTTTGGTTGATATGATAGAATAAGGATTGTCCTGTCAATCCGGCATAATGTCAACAAAGGTGGAATATGGGGCTGCCAAAGCCATCCAGCTGATGCGTTAGCCTACACGTGCAGATGCATCAGCCCACACGTGCTGATTTGTCAGCCCACACGTGCTAATGTGACTGACAGCCTCAACACTTTTCAATCATGCCACATTTTCTAGTTCGAACTATTTTTGCCATAGTCTATGCACTGGACGAGTTGAGGTGTCTGTCCATAGAGATTTACGTATGAAAACCAATGACCTTTCTGAGTCCACCAAACCTCTTGTGGAATCCTCTGTCTGGTGCAACTGTCTCAGTTGGGAGAGGCTGGCATTCTCTGCTACTGAACATTTCTCAGAATAAAAAACAAAAAATTTAAATGTTTTCCCTGTCAGACAGAGAAGTGCAAATATTTTTAAAAATGCAGTTTCTTCTTTTATATCTCAATCAACATTAGCATGATAGCTGCGCAAATTGCATTATTTACATAACCCAGTGAGGTAACTTTACCCTAAAATTTGTATATTTTTCCTCCCAGTAATTCTTGGTATTTCAATTCAATGGCAAGCAGTATGATTTGCTAGTGGAATGAACTGCACTAGTAGCTAAATAACTACCTTCAACAAATCCACAAGTGTATTTATTCCCACCTCCCCAACCTACTTTGATAAGGAAGATGATTTGGAGCAAAAGCCCAGTGCATGTGTACTCGCATTGACTGCTGTAAATTTATATTTATATTTAGAAATGTGAGGATGAGAATCTTGGATCTTTAATGTGAGGATGAGAGATGTGAATTAGAGGATGTGAATTTGCATTCTTTGGGCTTGATACAGAGAAGGTAAGGATTCTAATTTGTGTTTAACAGATCCAAAATGTTAAAAATTATGTTTGAGCATCTATA
Organism: Cordylochernes scorpioides; assembly: GCA_030710605.1. Taxonomy (NCBI): domain Eukaryota; kingdom Metazoa; phylum Arthropoda; class Arachnida; order Pseudoscorpiones; family Chernetidae; genus Cordylochernes; species Cordylochernes scorpioides. The sequence goes on from CP092886.1 coordinate 145,075,281, forward strand.
TTTGCTTATTCAAACGTGACCCAAAGGTACACCTCCAGAGGATTATGGTCTGAATAATTAAGTGGCGATATGTTTGGTATGACAATGTCAAGCAGATTGGAAGCTATTCATCCTTATATCATAATGGCTTTGTGGGATGGTGTTATGTTGAATCTTGCTTGAAGATGCAAAATTAGCCATTTTGCTTCTACTATCCTTGACGCTATATCACAGAAAGGAGCGCCTTCAATCATGTGATCAATGACGTATCTGGGTGTAGGAATAGCGTGACATCATTTTTTTCAAAAGAATAAAAATTCCTTTTGTTACCTTATAATGGCTGCACTGTGATTGGAGCCATTTTGGAGAAAGCACATTTTCAGCATGCATTCGACATTGTTATACCTGCCTTACTTTAAATGATGGTATGGATCGATATTGGATATTGTCTTGGTCACCTTTTATTTGCATTTTCCAGACTTCAAACAGTTACCAATAAATTTCGATTTTTTTAAGGCCTGTGGCAGTACCCTTTATTCAAGGCATGGGAAACATTAAATTTCAGAAGGATAATGCATGATAGCATGTTGCCAGTATTCCTCCACTAGGAGTAAACCTCCTAGATACAGAAAATGTTTGGATTCTGCTCTCCATAGCACATTCTTCTGAACTATCACCAATAGAAAATGTCTCATCAATGATTTCCAAGCAAACTGGTTCATCACCACACGTCAGTAAATACTGTTGATGAACCGTGGCTAGATATTGAAGCTGCATGGGATCTGTATTTGTATATATTCCACCAAATTTCTTTTCAACTCAATTTCCAGACATATAAATGCTTTTTGTTAATAAGTTTCTTCTGGGTGCTGATTTGTCAGGACCCATATCTCAAATTTCTCTAAAATTTAATCCCTTAGTATTCCCAATAATGTAAATGTCTAATAAATTTTATTTTTTAATTGTATTTCTTCTTTCTATAGCAATTTTAAAGGCCAGTAGTGTATATTACATGTTCATATTTTATGGTACATATATTTTTGAGATATACAATATTTACTTAATAATTTTTGGTAGAAAATTTATTTATAAATATAAATAAATATAGCACTTAAAAGTGAGAGCTAGAAATTCGTATTTCTTCAACCAATCTCCTTACATTTTTCACTGTATTATTTTATTTAAATATATCTTTCATTATATCTCAATATGTAAAATTATTTAAAAGAAAATTAGGTTTTTATAATTGTGTCCCACTTTTAATTTTTTTCATAATTAAAATATATTCAATTCTCATTTTTTTACACTTTATTTAACATACCTAGTACACTTGGTACAGGTCATGATACTCATGGTGGGTAGTGGTTGGCAAATGCTCTTACAGTAAATGCATCACATGTCAATTGTGGAATTAAGTACGACTTTGCACTTACAAGTGTGTCAGAGCCCTATTTGGTCACTTGCTCTCACTGGTGGACTTTTACAAAAACCGGAGGCTATTGAAGATTTTTTTTTATTTAAAAAAAGTGCCAATGCAGGATTCAATCCAGAGTTGTAAATGTCAAAAACCAACAGTGAATGCCACTCTTCCTTCGACCCCCGCATATTGTTGCACCAAGTTGCAGCTTTGCAGGGTCGTCGACCTTGGTTTCTTCCTTCTTGGTGTTATACACGTTTCCCGAGCAGGTTTCCATATTCAAAGCAAATAAATAAAAGTAAAAGTAAATAAATAAAAGTAAATAAAAATAAATTACTTTTCAACGTTATTGTGTTTATTTATTCGTGATCTTCCTCGTAGGTTGTGATCCGCAGTCTTCGTCTAGGTCCTCTCTCGCTCCAATAACCAATCAAGATATATGTACAATAAATATTACAAAAGGAATGAAACTATAAAAGGAATGATGATAATCTAAATATTCTGTTTTAAATGAATATTAAATATCATAGAATATTTTGAATAAATGTAAGAGGCGCATTAAAATTGATGTAACACTTACCCCTCTCCAGAGGTTGTCATGTTCTCGTGAGTGACCTCATCCATTCTCTCATAATAAGGCTTGATTTTTGAAACATGAACTATCAGAGGGTCTTGGCCCGGATTATATTTCGGTTCTATTAGATAATTGACGCTAGACATCTTTAATATTCTATATGGACCAAAATATTTTCGCAGAAGTTTCTCACACTTTCCTATTTTCCTAATTGGTGTCCAAACCGTTACTAATTCTCCTGGTTCGTAGCTTCTTTCCATGTGTTTCTTGTCATAGTTCTTTTTCATTCTTTCTTAGGTCTTTATTGTGTTGTTAATAACTAATTTTCTTGTTCTGTCTATTTTGTCTAAGTGATGTTTTATGTATTCATCATAATCATCCTTGTCAATGTCCACCGAGATATTCCTGTCGTCCAAACGAGACGTGGGTTCTCTTCCATACATCAGGAAAAAGGGAGAATATCCTGTGGTTTCCTGAATTGTAGTATTGTAAGCGTGAGTGATGAATGGGAGTATTTCGTCCCAATTCTTCTGATCAGTGTTCACATACATACTAAGCATATTTATCAATGTTCTATTTAACAGCTCTGTCAATCCATTAGTCTGGGGATGATAGCTTGTTGTGTGAAGCAATGTTTAATCTTGCACATTTTCATCACCTCTTTCCTTAAATTACTGGTAAATTGAGAGCCCCTGTCACTAATAAGATATTGTGGTGCTCCGTGCCGGAGAAAAATATCCTCTACTAGAAATTTAGAAACTTCTTTCACTGTTGCTTCCGAGACTGCTCTTGTTTCTGCATATCTAGTGTAGTAATCCGTCAGCACGATTATCCATTTTTTCCTGTTTTTCATAGATGGCAATGGACCAACAAAGTCAATTCCAATTCTTTCGAAAGGAAAGTTGGCTGGGGAATGGGCTGTAGTAGTCCAGAAGGTAATTGGTTTGAGCCTTTCCTATTTTGCAAAGGTGACACGTCTTAAACGAATTTTGAGACGTCCTTTAGCATGGATGGCCAAAAGTATTTACTCTTTATTCGGTACATGGTTCTGGGGACACCTATATGTCCATTCGACATATGATTGTGATATTCTTTCATAATTTCTCTCTTTTCTTCTCTGGAACCACAAGCAACCAAGCCCTGCCTTCAGGGTTCGGGTTTTTCTTAAAGAGGCATCCATCTTCTTCTTTAAAGTTTTGCACAATTGATCGCCTGCTTCCATAAAGTTTTTTCTTAACACTTTTGATAAACTTATCCTCTTCGTCTGTTTTTTGATTTAAAAATAGCCTTTCAAAATCCTCATCCCAATCAATTTCTGGTAAGGGTCTCCTAGATAAGCCATCGGCATCCAGATGCTTCTTTACTGATTTATGTATTATATTGAAGTCATATTCTTGAATTTTCAATGCCCATCTTGCCAATCGACCTGTTGGATCCTTCAAGTCTTTGAGCCAGCATAAGGCGTGATGGTCTGTTACTATTTTAAAGTGTCTTCCATAAAGGTAGGGCCGTAATTTTGACATTGACCAGACAACGGCCAGACATTCTTTTTCAGTGGTTGAATAATTTTGCTCCGCTTTACTTAGGGTACGACTCAAATATGAGATCACCTTCTCTTCACCATCGATGTCTTGGACAAATGTTGCACCTATGCCGATGTTGGACGCATCAGTATGAACATAAGTAGGTGCATTTGGATTGAATTGACCTAAAATTGGTGGACTTAATAGTGCTGTTTTTAGGGTTTGAAATGCTTCCTCTTGCCTTTCTGTCTAGATAAATGATACACTTTTTAAAATAAGGTTGGTCAAAGGGTCAGCAATTTTTGAGAAATCTTTGATAAATATTCTATAATATGAGCACATTCCCAAAAGGATTGTACTTCTTTGACCTTTGTGGGCCGAGGAAAATTTCTGACAGCTTTGATGTTATGTTCCACAGGTTTTATACCATGTTTGCTCGTTATATAGCCGAGAATCTCCAATTCTTCAAAAGCAAATCGGCATTTTTTGTCGTTTAACCTTAAATTAGATTCAAGAAAACAACTAAAAACAACTTCGAGTCTTTTGAGGTGCGTTGGAAAATCCGGGCTATATATGATAACATCATCTAGATAACACAAACAAATTTGCCATATCAGATTTCCAAGCATATTCTCCATATTTCTCTCAAAGGTAGCAGGCGCGTTACAAAGTCCAAAAGGCATCACGTTGAATTCATATAACCCATGCGCGGTAGTGAAAGCTGTTTTCTCTTTGTCTCTTTCTTCGACTTCAACTTGCCAATATCCAGATCTGAGGTCTATTGCTGAGAAGTATGTAGATCCTTGGAGAGTATCCATAACTTCGTCTATTCTAGGGATCGGATAGACATCTTTTACTGTCACATTATTCAGATTTCTGTAGTCCACACAAAATCTGTATTTACCATCACGCTTCTTGACCAATATTACTGGAAAAGACCAGGGACTAGAAGATGGCCTAATTATGCCTTCTGTAAGCATCTCGTCAATTTGCTCTTTTTTAATATCTTGTTCTTTAGCACTTACCCTGTAAGGCTTGTGTTTAATTAACTTCGCGTCTTCTGTGTCTATCCGATGTTTTGCCAAATTGGTTCTCCCTAATCTCGACGAAAAAATATCTCCATACCTTTCTGAAACTTGTTTTAAACTCTTTCTGTTCTTTTGGTGAAAGATTTTCGTTTATTTGGAATCTAGGTTCTTCGTTCTCTTCTACCTCTCTTTCTCGAATCACATTTATTTTCGCTGGACTACTTCCAAAAGCCAATGTTTGGTTTTTCATTATTTTTAACGGTCGAGGATACGGATTAGTATCCAGATATGTGTACCTATTCATAACATTGATCAAGCTTCTTGCTAGACGAAGTCCATTTGTTTGAAACATTTTGCTGCTCTCCTCGATAATATATTCCCCATCCTTTGTTTCTACCAATGCATTGATCAATTTAATGGAACATTCCGGTACAATGGAATCCTTGGCACTCTTTATTTTCAACATTTCAAAATTTCTTTCGTCATGATTATTCGTCAAATCATATTTTATAGTTTCTTGCTTACAATCTTTTTTCGCGTTCATTTTCTTAAGGAAATCTCTTCCAAGAATTAATGTCCGTAAATGCGTTTTCAATATCACAAATTTGTGTGATAATGCTTTGTGTCATGAATTTTATATTTAAAAATATACTTCCTACCATGTCTAATTTTTTTCCATCGGGTCCTGCACAAATTTTTGCGAGTGTATGCATGGCCTGTATCGAGGGCCGTTCTGAGGTCGACCACTGAGAGGTCAACGCCTGTATCAACCAAAGCTTCAAAAGTCCCTATCTTGTCCACATTAATTTTTAATTTGTATTTAGGGTCCAACTTCTCGATTCCGTTTATGGTTGACTTGCTTTGATTGACAGATTCAGGCACGACGCCTAGTTTAAATATTCCAACATGGAATATCTATTCCAGGTAGGAATATTTGTCTGTGTGTTATGACATACATCAGCATAAAGCCGAGGTCCTGATTTCTCTGATATTTGATTCATTTGGAATTTCTCTTCGACCTTCTCTTGGGTAGCTGTTGGATCCTCTTATAGGATTCTTGTAAACTTGACCCTACAATAACGGGCCACGTGCCCGGGCTTGTTACACTTGAAGCAGATTGCTCTTCCATCTTCCGTCCTATTTTTGCTCGCTTCTTGGCTTTTATTGTAGGTGTTTCTCTGAAGGTTTGGTTTCGGCACAAAGTTTGGATTATAAGGACGTCTAGGGGTAGAGGGCTGGGGCAATTGTTTCTATACTGCCTGGGAGTAGGAGGGGAGTCGGGGAGTCGTTCTTGTAATTTTTGGAAGCAGGGGCCTGGGGCCTGGAAGTGGTCTGATAGTTTCGCGTGGCAGTCGGTGGCACGTTCCTCGATTGTTGTTGGGGTCTAGAATAGCGTGGGCCATTATATAGGCTTCTGAATTTCTCCACACGTTCCCAATACTTCTTCTCAAAAGAATCCATTTTTTTGCACACGACAAGAAGTTCATCGGTCGTTTTAGGAGGGTTTAGGTAGAGCGCGAATGAGTACTCTTTTTTTTCAGTCCTCCAATAACATGTTCGATTTTCGTTTCTTCTTCCATTGCGGGGTCAACCTTGTTGCACAACACTAAGATGTCTTCCGCAAACCTGATTGCTGGTTCATTCCAGTGTTGCATTCTGCTAAGCTTCATTCTTAATTCTTCTTTATTCGCGTCCAGAGAAAAGTCCTGAATGAGGCGGATTTTAATATTTTCCCAACTCGTGAAACTAGCTTTGTGCAAATTTAACCAGGTTTTAGTGCTTCCCGTCATGTTCATGGTGGCATAAACGGGCGATTATGTAGTCTGCCCAATGGTAGAGGAAACCAATCTCTTCGAGGGATTCTATCCATGGGCCAGGGTCTTCTGTCCAGTCATATTTTGGAATTTCTATATTGGGGTTCAAAGCAACTGGTTCGAAACCAGCATCTCTACCAATTGATGCACCAAGTTGCAGCTTTGCAGGGTCGTCGACCTTGGTTTCTTCCTTCTTGGTGTTATACACGTTTCCCGAGCGGGTTTCCATATTCAAAGCAAATAAATAAAAGTAAAAGTAAATAAATAAAAATAAATTACCTTTCAACGTTATTGTGTTTATTTATTTGTGGTCTTCCTCGTAGGTCGTGATCCGCAGTCTTCGTCTAGGTCCTCTCTCGCTCCAATAACCAATCAAGATATATGTACAATAAATATTACAAAAGGAATGATGATAATCTAAATATTCTGTTTTGAATAATTATTAAATATCATAGAATATTTTGAATAAATGTATGGCACATTAAAATTTATGTAACAATATGTAATGTAGAATTCTTAATTAAAGATTTTTTATTATTATAATACAAAAAGTCTTTCTTTGTTTTAATATATTTTTATTTTCATAGGCTTCTGTAGATATCTTCAATCTGGAGAATGTGATATTCTCAGACACAGAGACATCTGGCAAGATATGGGCAAACCTTTAGCACACTACTGTATTGCTACAGCTCATTCAATGTAAGTTATTGGAATTTAGCTTGTTTTCTGACTTAACAATAATTTTTAAATAGCACTCAAGAAGATGAAAATCTCAATGATGTGGAGTCTTACGTTAAAGTTCTAGAGGCAGGATGCAAATGCATTAAAGGTAAGTGTACATTTTATACCAGATTTTGACTAAAATGACATATAATTTCAAAAAATATTTTTGTTAAGTTTTGTTGTCTTATAATATATGTTTTGCACGATAATGTATTCATAGATTGTGAAAGCTTTATAATCCAAGCATGTGCGTTTCAATTGTTTTTAATTAAAGAAAATAGTCACCAACAGTAGGCCTTAAAAGTATGTGTTGCTCCACATAGAACATAAACCACCACTATAACATTTTCTCTTATATTATTTTATATTTTATATAACTATAATTATTTTTTAACAAATAGGAATATTGATACTCTGCATTGATAGAGTTCAATTTGGATTATAGATTCTAAACCTGAGGTAGCAAGATAAAATCTAGATAGATCTAGATATAAAATAAAACTGTACTTGATGTTGCGGTTGTAGTATTGTCACCATCTTCAGACAGAAGTACTGAATATTATTTCATCCGAATATCATCAGCACTGGCAAATCATTTAGTTCTTTTGTCTGAAGATGGTAACAGTGATATTGCTGAAACACTATGTGCAGCTTATTTATTTAGATATGGTCTTATTACCTCATTTTTCTGATACTCTGATTATAATAATCATAAAGCAATCTCTTCTCCTTTTCTTTATTTTTTGAGTTGGGTAACTATTTTAATAAAATAAACCACTTTTTTTTTCTTCTAATGTCTGCATTATCTTATTTTCCTACTTTTCAATTTACTAAGCCTAGGTCATTCCTGATGGATTTTAACATCTACATGTTATAGAACTGAATATAAAAATAGGTTTCTCTTAATAATATGTGGCAACCTCATATAAAGATACCATTCAAGGAATAATATTGCTGTTATATTATCGTTAATTTTTTTACTTTTTTACTTACTACGCGGGCATGTTTCTTTTTAAAATAAAATAACTTTCTACTTCCTTTACTGCAATGATAAATTGATGGGAAGGGCAGGCTTATCAGTGGTAAACTCTCCCAGCGGTTTTGCGAGTTTAATCTATCACATTAAGGCATTTTTCTTTTATACTGATACTGAAGCTGAATTCTTGGAAAAGATATTTTATATGAACTATGGGAACATAAGCTTTGAGGGGGGAGAGCAGAAATACATATAATTATAAATATATAACATGCTTCGAGCATTGCTCTTCCGCCAAGAAGAAAAAAAATGTATAATTGCAGTAAGGGCAGTAGAAAATTATTTATTTTTGAGAGCATATGCGTCAAAAATAGTTTAAATATCTTATAACAGATGGTGCACCAATGTATTATATTAGTATGTTTAAAAAATGCTCATTTGCTGATTTCAGAAGAGCAATTCTCAAGGCATGTTATATATTTATTTCTACTGTCCTCAAAGCTTATGTCCCCCCCAATAGTCTACCTAAAATACCTTTTCCAAAAATTCAGCTTCAATAATGGTATAAAAGCAAACAGCTTAATATAATATTACAGTGGTAGGTAGATTAAACTGGTGAAACTGCTGGGAGGGTTCACCACTGATGAGCCAGACCCTCCCATTAATTTGTCATCGCAGTAAGTGAGGTAAAAATTGTTTTATTTTGGAAAGAAACATACCCACTAAAAATAGTTTAAATTTCTTATAACATATGGTGCACTAATGCATTATGTTAATCTTAACATGCCTAAAGTCAAACTTCATATTAAAAGGTTTATGATTGCCCTTCCTTCAAAGTTTATCACCATATCCTGGCACTAATATTGTAATTGCTAAAGACCTTTAAAAAGTCCTTTATAAATGATAGTTTTACTTTAAAGTTTTTACTAAATTTTTCTATTCTCTAACAAGCTAATTGTTTTAGTTGACTGTTATGCTGGGAATCATGGACTCTATATTGGAAATACAAAGCTCCAACAAGTACTCCAGGCTATTAAAAAACATGCCTTTTCTCGATCTCCGTAAGTTATTTTCTTATCCTATTTTAAATATTAACATTGATTTTTTTGTTTTTATATTTTTAGGTTTCCTCTACTGATTTTCTGGGAAGATCATTTATCAGTGGATCAACAAAGAGATGCAGCAGCTATAATTCAATCTACATTCGATTCATCATTATATCTATTAT
>CP092886.1:145084642-145125778 GCA_030710605.1 Cordylochernes scorpioides
TTTAATGTGAAAACATTTCCCATACCAATCAATATATTATTTTGCGATATAGAAATTGTTTCATTCATCATACTAGAATCTCTTCCAGGATTAAACTGGGTGATTGTCAATTTTGTATCATTGAAGATGCTTATCTTTTTTTTAATTTTGGCAATTGTGAGACATACTATGTTGACGCTCACACACATAAATGGCTTACTGCGGGAGTTTATTAAAAACTTTGCGGTAAGTCATTTATTTATTTTGTGTTCAGATGTTTATCTGATTGATGGTAGATATATTCAAGATGTTCTAAATCCATTTTGACTCAGAAGCCTATTTGCAAAAGAGTGCTCATAATGCATTGAACCTTTCTGTTTCACACTCGGTCATTTTTATACCTTTTTTTTCAGTCTTTCAATCACAAAAGCTCCTTAATGGGCTTCAGTGACTTGTTTTTCAATCTTGACATTGCTATCTCATGTTATTGTCAGAAAGCGTCTTCTAACCCCTCGTAGAAGTGTTCCATTTCCCTCTTTGTCATTTTACTGAACTCTTGGGGAGCACGCATGGACAAGAATTTTATGTTGATTTTAAAAATATATTATTACGTTTTATTATTGTCGTAAAATATAGCTCTATTATATAAGTTGGTGCAGATCACCACCGTAAATATTTTACAGGGGTGAAAACATAATGTATAATTAAAGAAAGAGGTGTATTTACACCAATAAAAAACTTGAGAAATTTGTACCTCTTAATATGTATATTGAGATTCAGACAATAGCTCTGAAAGATATTTGATATACAGTGACCTTTATTGAAGACACACGAGAAAACAAAGTGTGAACAAAGTTTATTCTGTCTCCTTCGAAGGAAAACAACAACCGGTGATATCAAAGACTTTGCACCTCTTTAAGTTTTGTCTATGAGTTTCTATATGTTGTACATATACAATGTTGTGCATATACAATGTTGTGCATAGGAATGTTTTACATAGAAACACAAAGCCTAATGTAACATAAAAATGGCCGTTAATAAAAATACCACAGGAAAAGGACATGGCACCCAGAAAGGACGAATAAGAGGTCGTTGACATTGTCCAAGCAACTCAGGGACGATCTAAGCATATATCGGCCATGCCATATCTTTATTGGACAACACAGTTTGCCCTCTCTGTCACCACCAACATATAAGCTAGGTTGTTGCTGAGCCCAAAGCAGCAGCTGTGCAGAAGCAGAGTAGCTAGGACTCAGTGTGGTCCGGTCTCGATGCTACCAGATTGACCCGAGCAATCCCAGGTATCCTCATAGTGCACTCTCACCTTTTAATTTTGCGATTACAAATATTTGTGGCCGTAACATTCGGTGCTAGTCTAAAGAGTCCCATCATTACATATGAAAATAAAATCTATGTCCTAACATAAAAGTATTTGATCATATAAGAACATACAGAGTACATTGGGAAGAGTAATGTTATGCATAATATTTTAAAATATGATAAAGGATAAACAATCTAGGAGATAATCTATAATATATATATAAAAGTATAAAATAAATTTAACATAAAAGGAATATTTGGGTATAGTTAGGGCTCATTGCTAGAATGAGATATAACGTTCACCACAAGGAAAGAAGCAGTTGCTGAAAGGAGCAGAAGATAGATAGAAATAAAAATAAATTCCCAGGTTTAAACAAAATTCAAAAGCGGAGGTTTTTATTTATTGATTATAATTGGATTAATTATATAAGGCGCTAACGTGCCATCTATATATAAAATGTATATTCAGTGTAGCATATATAAGAAGAATCATCCAATACAGTATTGGAACTATGAGAAGCGTTCTAGTGGATTAAATTGGCGGGGCCGCTAGGAGAGTTCACCACTGATGAGCCAAGCCCATTCTATATTTTTTCATCGCAGCAAGGACAGTATAAGTTTTTTTAGATATGAAACATTTGTGCTTTAATGCTTTCATTTCTTATAATTAGATTAGTTTCAAGGCTAAAAGTTCATAAACAGGCCTCTGATAGAACACCATAACATACAATGTTGTTATATTGTGGAACTCCCCCTCAATATAATAGTCTTGTGGGTTATATTGTGACGCACAAGGTGCTCGTAGCAAAGCTGTGTGTTCGCATGAAATTTAGTCCAATTATATTTAACGAAGAGAAGAACCGCTATTAAAATTGGTAATTTCATAATTTAAGCTAAATCAGAGTGAGTTTTTGCTAGTGAAGAAATGTAACCAAGGTTATAGTTTTAATATAATGCGATGAAGTCTCCTGCTTTATCCGACATAGTGATCTAGCAGCCAGAAGGATAGCAACGACCGTGGCTGCCATCTGGCGAAAGAATATAAAACTATTATTAAATTAAAGCGTGTGCCTGTGTGTGAACTATCGGCTTCCACCCACCATATCTTGTTGTATAATGGATATAGAAGGGATTTCACACATTTTGTTATAATTAAATAAATATATTAAATTAATTCATTCATTGGATTAACCTTTTAAATCTCTATATTATTTTTCAAAGTTTTCAATTTATAAAATAACCTATTTAATTTTATAATTTGTTTAATTATTTAATATATATCCAATATATATATACACACACATACACGTACGTCACAGACCATTAAAATTTCTGCACCAGAAAGAAATGTCAAAGTCTTGTTCTTTGTTGTGATAATTTTGGTAATTTTTAAAATTTCCTTCCTGGCGTATAGCCTTGTGTTACATAGTTACTTACTTTTTGTTGAATGGGAAATATATTTGGACGATCTTTAACTGTAACTATTCAAGTTTTTTTATTCGGTTGTATATCCTTTTAAATAGATTTATCTATTCAGCTTTTGGCTATTTATGTATACGACGCATCTTTATTAAGTTTAGCTATTTTCTTCAAGAGTCTCCCTTGATAATGTGTTTATATAAGCATTCCAGTATTTTGTTCAAACTATGGTCTAATTCTACCAGTTCAGATACATATCTTTAATCTGTTTTATTGTTTCTTTTAAGTATCCCATGTCATCTTTACCCATAGAATTTTCTCATTTTACTTTCGTATTCATCTGAAAAATATCTAAATATTTAATTTAATCGGTTATTAATCAATATATCCCTGTGATTTTAACATATAGGTGAATTTTACCTTGGTAGTGGTAGTGTGCACTAATATAAAATTCTCTTAATATTATTCCATTCACATGAATATTTCCATATTGATATAAGTATTCAAATTTCTCAAATTCACTATATATCATTTTTAATACGATGCACTAGCGCGCCATCTGTTATCAAAATTCGAAACTTTTTCAAAGGCGTAAGATTCTTTTTGAAATTAAACAATTTCTACTGCCCTTACTGCACTGGAAAAATTAATGGGAGGGCATGGTTCATCAGTGATGAACCCTCCCAGCGGTTTTGCCAGTTTAATCTACCCTACCGCTGTTATATTGGTAGTGGTAGTTGTTATTACAAATGTAAATATGCAAATTAGGATAGAATATATTTTTAAATATTCACAATAGTGGCATATTAGATCATTTGAGTGTGTTTAAAGCAATCAATTAAAGTATTTTAAGAATAAAAAGAAGAAATTTAAGAAAATAATAATTGTACTTATATCTTAAAAGCGACTAGCGATACGTGATTCCTTTCACCTTGGCCGCCTAGCGGGAAAATATTTTTATGATGTTTTAATAAACAAAAGGTAATAAGATCAAATAAAAAAATAAAAAGTGTGTTAAACACACTATTTATTTGTTTGGATTTGGTCTTATTACCTTGTATATATAATCTATAAATCTAAAAATTGTGCTTTAGAAGGTTTTAATAAGTGTATAATTGTTCAGCTTAAAAATATATATTTTTAAAAATATCTCTCGATAATAAATGTGCGCAACAGTTGTCTTGAGCGCTCACGTTTACACAGGATTATAGTCACGCATTCAAACACCTATATCAACACACAATGTGAAATCAAACACCTACATGAACACAAACGAATATATTTGAACTTAATCAAACAAATACATGAACCTATAGAAACACAAATGGACGAAATAAAACACATACATGAAAGCACACAATAACACACCTACTTATTCAAACACCTACACGCACACACACGAACACGTACAAACTCATTTAAGCACCTACATGCTCATACACTAAAATATACAAACTTATTTAAACACCCACATAAACACAAACGAACATCTACATGCGCATAAAATAACATATACGAACTCATTTAAATACCCACATGGACACACACGAACATATATATGCACACACGAACACATACGCAATTTTAAATAAATTAATTGCTTATTGAAAGTTGGAAATACTAAGGCAGTCTATCACTTATATGAGTATAAGAGCAAACACCTCATCTACACATTGATATGCACATTTACGAACACACGAGCACATTCATTCTCATTGAAATATTATTACATAAAAAATCACAATTCTTATAGCATATTATGACACCAACGTCATAGTAGAATGTGCGACGTATCATTGTACGGACATTCATCGTCCTGGGTTCCTAGATAAGCGTCAAAAGTTGCATCGGTACTCTTCAAACCTAGAACTCCACATATTATTGGAGAGACATGTGAGACAAGATAAGCTAAAGAAAGAAAGAAAGGACTTCGACCTGCATTAACCTCCCGTTCATAAAGAAAACGCTTTGAGGCTCCCAATCAATATATCGACAAAACTTCTTCAAGAAAACCAAATTCAAGTCCTGATCTCATCGGGTCAGCATCTTCCGTGGGTCAACATAGACCTTTATTACATCTATAAGAGTAATACTTTTCTCTTAAATATTTTATATTCATATATTTATCGAAAAATGACCTTCCTCACTTTTATAAAGATGAAAAAAAGTGTTTAATAAAAGAGTGAGGTGCTATTTTCGCTAAATTTCTTTGATATTTCCTCCTGTTAAGCTACAATATCTATACAAATATTAACTTCTTGAGAATGGTATGTATATATACTCGCGCAAATACACACATAAAAGACCATTATCACTTCTGATAAAAGTATTTAAAATATATTTATAAAATGTATAATCATTTTGTTTATTGCTTCGATCTCTGCGCATGCGTGAAGATTCTGGAAGAAGAATAAACTACAATGCTATCCGGACCAATTCAGACAGGAGTCAACCTGTGTACTATGGTATCGGGATATAGAATCTATATGTTGAGCGCAAGATTGGCGAGAGAAGATGTATTTTAATGCAGTTTCCAATAGAAGAAATGCTATTCATTTTCTTCTGTTGGTGGACATGACTCTCCCTTCCCTCAAATTTGTAATATAAATGAGATTTCAGTTATTATACGTGTGTAACGTTTTGGGTTGGATATTTTCTTTTGGTTTATTATTAAAAGAAAGAGATCGAGATAAAATATAAAATTACGATAGTTTGAACCTTCAAAGATAAGTAAATATATATTAAATAGAAAATAGATTTAGTACACATCCATAAACTATGAATATTAACCGTTAAAATTAGATAAGATTCAGATTTCAAAGGTTTTACGTTTCGGGGAAAATAAGTCTTGTATCGAGTTATCTACCCCACATTTCGTAGAGCCGGGATTGTGTCACAGTACTGGAGTGTAACGCTCACCGAGAAGGTTACAATTAATTATGAGCGTCGCGACACAAGTATGAAGAGATATTATTTGTACTTAAATCTTCAACTTCGATTGTATATCGGAATAATTCCGTTTCATTTATTCCGATAGATGTCGCAAGCCATCAGCAACTTTCAGTTGCACGATAAAGAGATGCCTTTTTCTTAATTGTATATATATATATACATTTAAAAATGCCTATTTTGGATCATAAAGTTTTTATTTCCGATATTTCGTGAGGCAACTCGCCAAACTTCCTCTGGGAACAAAATCGCTTTAGAGAAGCTCGAGTATCACTTCGCGAGTATATACAACCGCTATAAAATTTAAATATCTAGAATCTACAATATGCATGCCTCTATGAATATAATTATTAATAATAATATAATATGTAAAACATTAATATATAGAGAATTAAGTAAATATATACATTTAAAATAAACGAATTGAAAATCAGCAATTTGCCATATATATACAAATATACGTGTATAGTAGTGGGCTATGTGGTTTTAAATTGTAAGTATAGTTGAGGAATGTCTATTTTTCGGTTGATACTGTTTTTGTCTTCTATTGAGCTCCAGCTTTCTAGAAAAAGTCTTGAATGTTTATCCTTGATATTTTGATATACTATTTCTGTTGAGTCGAAATTTGGTATGTGGTCCTGTTTCAGTGCGTGGTCTACTAAAAGGGAAAGAGGGCTATAGTTTTTAAGGGCTGTCCGGTGTTGATTGGTTCTTTCTTCCAGAGTTTTTCCTGTCTCTCCTATGTATGTAGCTGGGCAAGATCGGCACGGGATTCTGTAGATGAGGTTGGAGAGACATAGGAGAGACAGGAAAAACTCTGGAAGAAAGAACCAATCAACACCGGACAGCCCTTAAAAACTATAGCACTCTTTCCCTTTTAGTAGACCACGCACTGAAACAGGACCACATACCAAATTTCGACTCAACAGAAATAGTATATCAAAATATCAAGGATAAACATTCAAGACTTTTTCTAGAAAGCTGGAGCTCAATAGAAGATAAAAACAGTATCAACCGAAAAATAGAGATTCCTCAACTATACTTACAATTTAAAACCACATAGCCCACTACTATACACGTATATTTGTATATATATGGCAAATTGCTGATTTTCAATTCGTTTATTTTAAATGTATATATTTACTTAATTCTCTATATATTAATGTTTTACATATTATATTATTATTAATAATTATATTCATAGAGGCATGCATATTGTAGATTCTAGATATTTAAATTTTATAGCGGTTGTATATACTCGCGAAGTGATACGCGAGCTTCTCTAAAGCGATTTTGTTCCCAGAGGAAGTTTGGCGAGTTGCCTCACGAAATATCGGAAATAAAAACTTTATGATCCAAAATAGGCATTTTTAAATATTGTAATATATGGATTGCTCTATTTTCAAGCATATATATATATGTGGCAATATAATAATAAGGTGGGGAAAGAGAAATAATCACACCACAAGTTGAAAGATGAACCCAGACAACAAGAGAGAGAAGGGGAGAGCGCCGGGCCCGGCAACAGCCGGACCGTTCGTGTCGAACACAACTCCCCAACTGCCTTAATAGTCCCGAGAACTCCGGGCCCCTCCGGTCGCCCCTTGGAATGTCGCTGGTGTCTCAAATGACCGGACTTTAGCTGCCCGTCTCTCTCTGGGTTGACTGTAGGTTTGCTTTATTATTCCAGGAAGAGTATATATTATGACATATGTATATATATATATATATTGAAGCATAGGGCGCTTCTCCTGTCAAAATAAACGTCAAAAACTGACGCCATCTATTATTTGACTAACGCCAATTATTTTGACGGGAGAAGCGCCCTATGCTTATATGGATCAAGTTCCTTCCGGCAATTTTTCCATCTATATATATATACAGGGTGATCCAAAAGTCCCGCACAACTTTAAAAATTAATAACTCCGCGAATATTTGCGCTAGAGCAATGCGGTAAACACCATTGTGTTCAGGATGCAATGGGATTTTTTATGGCAAATAATGAAAAATTCGAAATTGATTTTAGTTACAACTTTATTCGCTAGATGGCGCTCTACCAGAATCAGAGATTCAGCGGCCAAATTGTTTAATAAATTGAAAAATATAACTGAACGATACGTATTTTTTCTTTTTGAATACCAGGAAAGAGCCCTAACAATATCAAATGATAAATTAATAAAACACCATTTCGCCAAAAGTTAGAAGAAATGGTTGACGATTTTTAAATACAATCTGAGATATGTAAAATAGGTATATGCAAATTAAAACATGTAGCAAAAAATATTTATATTTTAGATGGAGTTTTGTGAAATAAATTGAATGTTTGAAAATAACTACTGATATCAATACACGATTTTTGAAATGTTAATATAGTACCAAAATTTCTTGACTAATTGGCGACACTTGACTATTTAACTGGATATTTGTCATGATCCAAAATTGAAATATAGAGGGGAGTGACAAAATATATTTGTCGTACTTTATTCCAAATATCCTATGGGTTTGTCAAATGTTATCATTGTTTATTATACTGTACATAATTTTGAAAATGTATCCCCTAAAAAAAAAATCATTTTTAAATCGACTTTTGCGTTGAAAAACGTGGTAGTAAAATCATTTTGTATTATTTTTTGCGCAAAATATCTAAAGTTGGGGGGGGGGGGGGGGGGGGGATACAGAGATTATTCCTTATGCTATTTCTTCTAATGAGCGAAAAGCGATAAACTAAACATAAGGGGTAAAATTGTGTATACCAGTGTTATTCGAGAAGTTATAACACTTTGGCCTGCACGACATAATATAAAATGTGGGCAAATGACAAACAAAAAATTACTGTTTACAGAAAAAAAAAGAGTCAAGATGTGAGGACAGCATTTATTATTCCCATAACCCAAAACAAAGAGCTGCAAAATATAACACATGAGGTAACTGCCTTCTCTCTTGTATTAGGTCACAATCCTTGCTCAATGTGGCGCCCTTCATTCTCAAACACCGCCTGCAGACTATAGATGACAGAATGGTTACAATTAAATAGTTGAAATTTATAAAACGTGTCATCTGATAGAAGCCTTCAACATGGGCAATGTGGTAGGCCGTCATCGATAAAAACGCGACTTAATGTACCCCCATAAACGAAATTGTAAGGCGTCAAGTCTGGTGATATTGGAGGCCACTGGTATATAAAGTGGCGACTTATCAACGAATTCCACCGAACGTATCCTTCAGCAATTGTTTGGCACCGCGGGAGATAGGAGGAGGTCCTCCATCTTGCATGAATGTTATTTCGCTTAGTGCTTGTCTGTCCTGCAATATGGGAATAACCTTTTCTCTCAAAAGTTGAACATAACGTTCACCAGTTACAAAAACGGTTTTAAAAGTTCTTCCATTGATTTTTTCAAAGAAAAATGGCCCAATAATAAAAGAAGAAGTTAACCCACACAAAACTGTAACTCTTTGCTGATGAAGTGGTATTTCTGTAAAAATCCTAGGGTTTTCTGTTGCCAAAATGAGGCAGTTTTGAATGTTAAATTCTCCCTTTAGATAAAAGTGAGCATCATCTGTTCTTAGAACATTTGACAGCCAGTTTTCATCAATATCAATTTGCCGGAAAACCCATGCAGCGAATTCTTGACGCTTCTCAAAATCGCTGACTTTCAACTCGTGAAAACTTTGAATTTTGTTAGGATATTTTTATAGAAAAATTCTAAATGTGTGTTCTCTCCAAACTGTTCCATACGAAATCCCCGTTTGTCGAGAAACTTCTCCATACGTGGATAACGTTTCAATAGCTTCAGCATTCTGCAAAACCGTAACAGCCACTGACTTGCATGTCGATGGTCTTCCACTCCGAGGTTTTGCTTCCAGAGATCCAGTTTCCTCAAAACTTTTAATCAATCGCTTTAGAGAGTAGCAACTCATTGGTCCTTTACCGCTTCGAATATCTTTAAAGGAACGAAACGCTCGTAAAGCTTCAGTGGCAGATTCTGAATCACAATTGAAAAAATTCACCAAGAGTGCTTTATCCTGTAGTGACGGCATTCCAGGGGGAAGGGGAGAAGTTCGACCACACCTCCTTGCGGTCCCCCCTGGACCCTTGGATTATTTGACCAAATTCTGGCTCGTTTCCAAGATGACTAACGTTGCAACGGCACCCATTTTCAAATGAATAGCAAAACTGATATCTCCAGTAATGCTACCGCGTCTGGTGTAACCGCCGCGTCAGGAGCTGCAGCTCGAGCTCGTGATGAGAAATCTACTACGAGGACACAATTCAATCTACTACAACTCAATATAAATGGTACCCAGAAGAAAATAAAGAGCTGACTTGTCTTCTCTGTGACAACAATGTACATATTAATTGTCCTCAGGAGACAAAATTGAATCAGAATCTGAGATTCAATATCAAAGATTATACAACACTACGAATGGACAGACCGGGAAAATTCGGAGGAGGACTTGCCGTTTTGATTAAAACTCTAGAAATCAAATTTAAGGAAATCGCCTATAATCAGAGTAAGCCTAGAGAAAGCACGACAGAAGCTCAGGCAATAGAAATCTATCTTACAGATAAAACAATCTCAATCATAAATGTTTATCACCACGATAACACTAGCATCAATAAAGGCCTGATAGAGACATTAAATGAAGCGTCTTCGGATATCGCAATCATACTTGGTGATTTTAACGCCGAAAGACCAACTTGGGGATCACCTGTCCAGGATAACAAAGGTCAGCAGGTTGAGGACATGCTAACCGACCTCGACCTTACGCCGATTAAATAACGAAAATAACACCTATCTATCCAAGTCCACAGGCACAGAATCCGCAATAGACATCACAGCGATAAATTACAACATCGCACCCACAACACAATGGAAAATTCTGAAAAGTGCAATCAGTGACCACAGACCAATTTTAACAACCCTAAAATTCAAAATTGAGAATTTTCAACAGAATAAAAGAACACTGGAAAAAAATTTACAGAAAAGCTTGGAGAACTGTGCAACGAAGAATTAAATCACAGAACGATTGACAAAAAATTGGAAAAATTCTCTTTGAACATATCCAAAGCTGCAAAAGTATCGATACCTAGAGGTAGACGTAAAGACCTGTGAATACTTTACTGGAAGGACCACAATATCGAGGCAATGATTGCAGAGAGAGACAATAAAAATGAACTTCTTAAAACAAATAAAACAGAAGAAATCATAAAGGAACTCATTGAAATTAGTCACAAAATAGAACAAGAAATTTGGGTATTCAAACAAGAAAAATGGGCAGAATTCTGCGAAAAAATGGATCCAAAAAAGGAAAGCCATCACTGGAATATAATTAGTGTTATAAAACAATCAAAACCAACACTAATCCTCCAATACTCAAACCGATATGAACAGTGAGAACGAACAAACAGATGGCTGACATAATTGCTGAATATCTTTCAAGCACTTCCAGACTCAGCTATACGAATAAAGGCAGGACTCTAAAAATAATATAAACAAGTTAGTTAAACAAGCAATAAATTACCATCAACAAGCTATTTACTCGAGAGACTTCACACTGAATGAGCTAAATTCATCAATAAGAAAGTTAAATCCAAGATGTCACCTGATGATGCTCTAATCTTTGGTCAAATGATTAAACACTTTGGAGACGAAGCTAAAAATCAACTCCTACGAATACTGAACATTTCATGGAAAACTGGTAAACTACCAAAGAATTGGAAGATATCAATTATAGTGCCAATACTGAAATCAAACAAAGATGCTAAGGAATGCAAGAACTATCGGCCAATTGCTCTTACCAGCATACTTTGTAAAATAACAGAATGAATAATCCACTCTAGGCTCATTGTCTGGCTCACTAACAATAATAAAATAAACTTCTACCAAACTGCCTAAAGATCCAGACACTGTACAACTGATAAACTTTTCTACTTCTGTCAATCAATAATAGATTTCTAGGAAAAACCGCATAAAGAAGACAACGGCCGTATTCCTGGATATGACCTCAGCTTTTGATCGAGTGTAGAAATTATTTGAAAGGCTGCACAACATCGGAGTAAGGGGAAAAACCTTAATCTGGATTGCAGACTTCTTAAGGGGAAGAAGGATAAAGGTTCGGGTCAATGGAACATTTTCCAAGGACCGAAGATCATGGGCTGGTGTACTTCAGGGATCTGTGCTCAGTCCTCTACTCTTCTCGCTATATACGAGGGCCATCCAATAAATAAGTTTCCCTATTTTTTTTCTGCGAACGAAACGTTGTAAAAATTAGTTAACATAGAAGAAATGGTCACTAGGATGCGTTGGAAGCTGGTGACCTTCAAAATCACGCTACTCGTACGCGTAAGTCCGTAGCGCTTCAGTTTCCGTGGAGCTACCACTGGTGAACGTGTCCACTTGCGAACTCCTTTCTGTAATTCGTTTTTTCACGGCGAAAAATTAAACTGCGGTCAATATTCATTGCAAATCAGTGTCAGTGTATGGTGAAGAATGTATGAGCATCCAAATGGTTCGCCGATGGCGTTCATGGTTCTTAGAAGGACGGCAAAACGTGCATGATGACGAGCGAAGTGGCAGCCCCATTACTGCTACGGACATTGCAGCCGTTGCTGCTGTTCGGAATGTGGTGGAAGCAGATCGTCGCGTCACCATTGACGAAATAATGATTCGAATGCCTCCTGGAATCGAAATTAGACGCTCTTCGATTGGAACAATCATGTCAGATGTTTTGAATTTTCGCAAAGTCTGCGCAAGATGGGTCCCGCGTTTGCTCTTGGAAAACACAAGCAACAACGGATGGAGGCAGCCCGAGCTTTCCTGGAAATGCATCAAAGAGATGGAGATCAACTTTTTTCCCGTATTGTCACTGGAGATGAAAGCTGGGTGCATCTTTCAACTCCAGAAACAAAACGACAAAGCATGGTGTGGAAGAAGCCTGAGGAAAGTGCACCAAAAAAAGGCGAAGGTCACAATCTCTGCAGGAAAAGTTATGGCTATGGAAAACTTCAAATGGGAAATTTTCACACATCCACCTTATTCTCCGGAACTTGCCCCAAGCGACTTCCATCTTTATCCAGCACTCAAGTGGCACCTTAGAGTCAAGCACTTTGCCAATGATGAAGTGCAGGCGGAGGCGAACCACTGGCTACGAAGACAGGACACGGCTTGGTACAACAGTGGTATCTAAAAATCGCTACAACGGTACCAAAAATGTTTAGACAGAAATGGTGATTATTTAGAGAGGTAGTCTATGAGTTGTATAATGAAAATAAAATAACTGCATAATTGTAAATAATGTGATTTATTTGTTAAAAAATAGGGAAACTTATTTATTGGATGGCCCTCGTATTAACCGTTGTTTATGTAAATAGATGAATATTATTTGTATTATTTAAAGCCTCATTATGTAAAAATATATGTATATATAAATTGGACATTTGTTGTTGGCCATGGTCAAGTTTGAGCTCTTGTACGTCTAATTACGACACAACAAAAGTGGCGACGAGGATGGGCGATCTACAGAGCCAGTAAAAAGCTGAGGAAAACGGTGTCTATGCAAGTATAACAACTACATTATTAATAGGCTAATCCCTTAATAGAATGTTAAAAAATCAATATAATTGATTCATCAATAATATAATCAATAATTGATTTTTAACATAACAACTACATCTTTAAACAAATCTGACTCTCGGATTATGGAGAGGAAAAATAGGAAAATGGTTAAGATTACATCTTTTAAACTATCTGGATCAAGAAAACAAAGGAGTAGAAAAGATCAGCATGACAAGTTCAAAGTTAATAGTACCTTTTAGATGCTATAGCCCAGTGGAGGACACTTCGATCTTTTTGTACAAAAATTTGAGGCTTACCTTTTGGCATCTGAAGGAGGAGATTAAAGTGCTGATTTTTACCTCGCTACCAGATTCTGAAACTTTGAAGCAGGGAAACGACATTTTCTTCCTGGTCTAATGAAAGATCAACCCTATGATACTATCATTCAAAGAATTAAGCTGCATTTGGATCCAAAGAAGAAAGTGATACCACAGCGGTGCAGATTTTTAAAGAGAATTCAATGGGAAGGAGAATCAATTTCGGAATATCTTAGAGAATTGAAACATTTGGCAATAAATTGTAATTTCGTCCATATGTTGGGAACCATGATGCGAGACCGTTTTGTGGCTGGAATCAAGTCGGAAATCCTGCAAAAGAAGCTACTACAAGAGGACGACGATGTCACCCTGGATAAAGTTTTTGCAGTGGCGATCGCGTTCGAATTGGAGGAGATAAATACAAGAGAATTACAAGATAAATTAGTGGTCAAGATATCCTCTGTCAATTGAAAGGATAAAAAGGGCGAGTACAATAATAGTACGGCGCAGTATATACCTTTCAGGCAAAGTGGCAAAGGCAAAATAGTGTGTTATAGATGTGGTGAAAGACATTCAAACGTGGCATCTGTTTTACCTCATAGAACAAAGACTTGTTTTTAAATGTAATAAACTGGGTCATTTAAGTAGGGTCTGCAAAGCTAGTAAAAGAATGTGGGGATGTAAATTTGTACAAGAGGACTCTATATATTCTGTACAGGGCGAAACTAATGCCACAATAAATTTAAGAGTAGATGAATATTCTTTGTGTTTTACAATAGATACAGGAACTCCAGTTACGTTAATACCTAAAGATATTTATAAGAATTATTGGCAAGGTAAAAGATTATTTCCAACAAATTTAAGATTAAAATCCTTTTGTGGTAAATCAATAGAGATTATAGATCAAAGAAATGTTTTTGTAAAAGAAGCCAACCAATATTTACGATTAATAGTTGTAAATGAAAAAATCCAGGTAATTTTATTAGGAAGAGAATGACTTAAACAGTTGAAACTTGATTATTCTATATTGTTTAGCATTAAAATTTTAAATAATGAATATAATAGAAATATATTTAAATATATAAAAATTTGATGGATAGGTATGCAGATTTGTTTAACAAAGATTTGGGCTGTCTGAAGGACGTTAGAATAAATTTTAATTTAAAAAAGGATGTGACTCCTGTGTTTTGTAAGGCCAGAAGTTTACCTTTCTCTCTAAAAAACAAAGTAGAGAATGAAATTGATCGTTTAGTGAATTCTTGCATTTTATAACCTATAGTTCATGCATATTGGACCGCTCCAATAGTACCGGCATCAAAAAAGGATGGTAGTGTAAGGATATGTGGTGATTTTAGATGTACATCTAATAAAGCAATATAATTAGATAGGTATCCCATTCCATCGATCGATAAGATCTTTTCAAAATTATCTACAAGCACCGTACTTTCGACTCTAGACCTATCACAGGCTTACTTACAAGTAATGTTAGCGGAAGAAGCCAAAGCTGTTGTTGATATAAACACAACAAAGAGGTTGTTTTCTTATAAAAGACTACCATATGACGTAGCGGTAGCACCAAATAGATTTCAGAGGATTATGGAAGGCCTATTTTCTGATTTGCCAGGTGTGGCCTGCTACATAGATGATATTTTGGTTGCAGGAAAAGACTTTGAAGATCATGAACAAAAGTTGGATCTAGTGTTTAAATGATTGCTAGAAAAAGGTTTAAAGTTAAACAGATATAAATGTAAATTTAAAAAGAAATCGGTGGAATATTTAGGGTTTAAAATGGATAAATATGGACTGCATCCTTTATAAAATAAAATTAAAGCAGTGATAGAGAGGCGCTTGAACCTAAAGAATGTTTCGCAATTGAGATCTTTCATAGGACTCTTAATTTATTATTATAGATTCATAAAGAATATAGCAAACATTTTAGCGCTATTCTATCAACTTTTGAATAAAAATTGTAGATGGAATTGGACGAAAAAATATCGAATGTTATTTTAAAAATGTAAATCATTATTAATGGAATATGGACTAGGCGTAATTCTGAGTCATAGAAATGATAGAAAGGAAGAATTCCCTATAGCTTTTGTTTCTAGAACATTAACTGAAGCGGAAAAACGTTTCTCTCAACTAGAAAAGAAAGCGTTGAGCATAACTTTTGGCGTTGAGAAATTCAGACAATACTTACTGGGACGAAAATTTGTATTGGTAACAGACAACCGACCCTTAATTCATATATTTTCACCTCATAAACCAATTCCCATATGTGCAGCATCTAGAATTAAAATAGGGTCCTTAAAATTAGCTGCATTTAATTATACTGTGGAATTTCGAAAAACTAGTGATAATTCCAATGTTGACGCATTGTCACGTCTAGAATCGAGTGTCAGGGAGTCTCTTGATGAAGACCAGGTACTTCTTCTTAGGAAGTCGAATGAGGTACCGTTCTCTTTTATGGAGGTGGCTAATGAGACGCCCCAAGATAAAGTACTGTCTATAGTATTAAGGAATGTTAGAGAAGGCAACTGTGTGTGTGGAAATTCACAAGGGTACCGAGAAAAAACCCACTAGCTCCTCATTATAAGATCAATGAGGAATTAAGTTTGGAGTTTGGTTGTCTTCAATGGCGTGAAAGAGTGGTAATTCCCCAAAAATTAATATCTTTAATTTTAAATGACTTGCATGAAATACACATGGGGATTGTTAAAATGAAGATGATTGCCAGACGGTATTTTCTGGTGGCCAGGCATAGACAGTAACATCGAGGAGTTAACTAGAGAATGTAGAGTATGCCAAGAATCGGCAAGCATGCCCCCGGCTACCATCTCGGAATGGACTTGGCCCGAAAAACCGTGGCATCGACTTCATCTTGATCTAGCGGGTCCGTTCATGGGAAGAATGTTTTTGGTTCTCGTGGACGCATACTCAAAGTGGATAGAAATTTTTATCATCAAAGATATTACCAGAAAAACGATTATAAGTCATCTTAGAGAAATTCTCGCCAGAATTGGATTGCCCTAATTTTTTGTTACAGATAACGGAAGACAGTTTGTCTCCGGTGAATTCGAGCAATTTACCAAAATGAATGGTATACGGCACACTAAGACCAGTCCGTATAATCCTAGTACAAATGGTTTAGCTGAGAGATATGTAAGAGAGTTTAAAAACCTTTTGAGAAATAATAATGGGAAGGATGATTTAGAGACGAATCTACAAATATTCCTATTTGCTCATAGAGCATTCCCCCAAACTGTAATAAAGGAATTCCCCGGCGGAACTGCTAATCAAGAGAAGTTTAAGACCAAGATTTTCGAATTTAATACCAAGATGGGAAATCCGCGAGAGGTATTTCATGAGGCCGTAAGAAGGCAGGAGCAGTTTACTACAGGTTGCGAGGTTTATTTCCGCAACTATGCAACTGGACCTAAACGGTAAAAAGGTACCATTTTGAAATTATTGAGCTACCGTCACTACCTTATAAGTTGCGAGGGCATCGTGTATAAGGGGCATATCAATCAATTGCGACCTGTGAGAAAGAAACAAGTGGAGACAAGAAATTTGATACTTCCTCGAACATCAAGAGAAGCCTGTAGGTGGAAGTCAGAAATAAAGTGAAGAGGAGGTTCCAGAGGTTACATCAGAAAACAAGGAGGAGACTGCTTCTGTGCACGTACCCTCTTGCACTCCTATACCAGGGCCTGTTGCTGTGCACGTGCCCTCTTGCACTCCTAAACCGGAGGCTGCCGCTGTGCAAGTGCCCGTCCGCAGTCCTAGACCTCAGAGAGCAAGGAAACCCCTAGACCGACTGGAGTATTATTAAGGGGGGAGATGTGTTGTGTATGTAAATAGATGAAGATTATTTGCATTCTTTAAAGTCTCATTATGTAAGAATATATGTGTATATAAATTGGACATTATTTATTGGCCAAACGAAAAGAATCTGAGGCTCTTTATTGGACACGACAAAAACAACAACGGCATCCCAGAGTAAAATAAATCATCAGAGATAGATAAATATTTTTCAAATGAATTAAAATAAATATAATCGATACTGAGAGAGAGTTGAATTTAAAAAAATAGAAAATTATTATTTTCGAAATATAAATAGCTGAGAGGATTCCAGCAAACCGCATCTAAAATATCAGTTTTTTTTTTTTGCTACATGTTTTAATTTGCATATACCTATTTTACATATCTCAGATTGTATTTAAAAATCGTTAACCATTTCTTCTAACTTTTGGCGAAATGGTGTTTTATTAATTTATCATTTGATATTATTAGGGTTCTTTCCTGGTATTCAAAAAGTAAAAATACGTATCGTTCAGTTATATTTTTCAATTTATCAAACAATTTGGCCGCTGAATCGCTGATTCTGGTATGGCGCCATCTAGCGAATAAAGTTGTAACTAAAATCAATTTCGAATTTTTCATTATTTGCCATAAAAAATCCCATTGCATCCTGAACACAATGGTGTTTACCGCATTGCTCTAGCGCAAATATTCGCGGAGTTATTAATTTTTAAAGTTGTGCGGGACTTTTGGATCACCCTGTATATATATATATAACGAAACTTCAAACTTATTATAAATCTGAGCCAAACATTTTTATTTGATCAGGTTGAATGTAAAAGAATGTTAACCGGCAATTTCTAGAATTATTTAAAGAAAAAAAAAACACTTATAAGTCAAGCCTAAAACTAGCGTAAATATTATCCGTAAATATAATGTATTTATAAAAATATATAGGCTTACTATTATCATTTACCTAAAATAAATTTCACAACAAACAAGCTCAAAATAGAACGCAGTCCAATTATATTTGGGTGTTGATTTACGTCACTAGGCGCTGCTTAGATTGAGGAGGGTGCACCCAACTCTTTAATGATATATGGAACCAGTGTGTGAATAAGGAGGGGAAATATTTTGTATTAAAGAATATAGAATATATTTTTTCTCGATAAATTCATCAAAATATACTATAGCAGCCGGTATATTAATTGACGTGATATACGTCTACCACGTCTCGGCGTTACGGCCGTAAATATCTTCCTGTAGTGATTTACTGCTGGAGTGGGATTTATTTACACAATGTAGAATTACTCTATACACACATATATATTAAGAAAAAGGCATCTCCTTATCGTGAAACTGAAAGTTGCTGATGGCTTGCGCCATCTATCGGAATGAATATCAACTACTCTCGTTGATTTTTAATTATTCCAGAATTGGCCAAATACCCATTCTTGATTAATCAAGAAAAGCTAACCACGGACGCTGTATTAGGGTATTTGGCCAATTCTGGAATAATTAAAAATCAACGAGAGTAGTTGATATTTATTCCGATAGATGGCGCAAGCCATCAGCAACTTTCAGTTGCACGATAAAGAGATGCCTTTTTCTTAATTTATGCACCTTATCCCAGTACAATATCACATTTGTACTATTTTTTCACACACACATATATATTAAAAATAATGAAGACATTTCCTGACCAAAAGCACATTATATTTTTAAATGGCAGAGCGCCATCTAGTGGAGCAAAATAAACTAAACGTTTATATTTAACTTGCTCCGTGATATTTGGCCAACCCAATTTCTTGATAAATCAAGAAAAGCCATCCACGATATATATATATGTGTGTGAAAAATAGCACAAAAGTGAAATTGTACTCTCTGGTTATCTTTTGTTGATTAATCAAGAATGGGTATTTGGCCAATCCTGGAATAATAAAAAAATCAACGAATATTTGATACTTATTCTGACAGTTGGCGCAACCCATCAGCAAATTTTAGTTTCATGATCAGGAGATGCCTTTTTCTGAAAACACATATACTCGTATATATATATTTCCAAAAGAATAAAAACACATTACTCAGATAGAAATATTGCAACAGAAAGAAATAGAATTTTCAAATAATTTATAAATAATAATTATCCTAAAAATTTATTGAAAAACATTTTCATAAACAAAGAGCTCTTTACCTCCAATATTACCAATATTGCTCTATTCCATATAGCTACGGCTCAGAGAGAATTGCCCGAACTTTAAAGAGATATATAAAACCCAAATAATATATTCATTATGCATATTTACATATGAGAGAAAAACTTGAATAACATATATTTACATATAAGTTTGCATATTCATCGTGAAAATCTCTAAAAGATGAGTTGAGGTAATTATAAGCTCCATTCCTCCACATCATTCCAATGGAGAATTTGTTGGTTTTAAACGCGCGGGAAGAAGAACGAGGTGAACCCCATGGCCGACGAGGACTATCAGGACGAGGAGAAGGAAGTAGTGGAAGAACCCGCCAAGAAGAGCAAACGCCAAGAAGAGACAACAGAGGAAACTTAAGTCTTCCTCAGTTTTCCCGCGCGTTTAAAACCAACAAATTCTCCATTGGAATGATGTGGAGGAATGGAGCTTATAATTACCTCAACTCATCTTTTAGAGATTTTCACGATGAATATGCAAACTTATATGTAAATATATGTTATTCAAGTTTTTCTCTCATATGTAAATTTAAAGATATATAATTACAACATATCAATCTGCACAAAATCTACGACAAATCTTACGCCACTCGGATACAAAAAATACTTCAAACCAAGAAAATGCAACCAATGTAATTTACAAAATTCCCGGCCAAACATGTCTAGTAACATACATTGGAAAAACAGGTAAATCTCTTAAGGATCGTATCAATCAACATAAAGCAGCTTTAAAAACTACAAACCATTATCCCTACTAGTTGACCACTCCCTAAACAATAACCATATACCAGATTTCAAACAGGCCACAATTATATAAAAAATATAACAGAAAAGCATTGTAACTGTTTTTAGAAAGTTGGGCTTCTGCCGAAGATAAACAAAGTTTAAACAGAAAAAATTATTTTCCAGAAATTTATAAAGAATTCATATCCTAATTGTTTGTAAATAACTATATATATACTTTTAATTTAATCATTTATTTTTCTTTCAAAAATTTATCATTAATTTAAAATTAATATATATATACAATTATTTACAATTACATTGTTGTATATAAATATTTCTCTTTTTCACGCATTTAAGTTTCACAATCAGGAGATACCTTTTCTTAATTTATCCACCTGATCCCAGTACAATTTCAATTTTGTGCTACTCTTTCACATTGTTTGGCGTTCTCACGTACTTCAGGCCTTAACTACCCGTTTCATGATTTTTCAGGATGCCTGAATGACCAGTTTTTATGGTAATTGAGGTACAGCTTGTACCACACTGACGAGGGCCAACAGCCCGAAACGCGTACGTGATTAGCTTCTTCTTGATTAATCAAAAATGGGAGCATGAAATTTTCAACGAGTTAGCGGCATGGGCCGTATACCGTGGTACATTGACGAAAAAGCCCAAGGGATCACCAGTTGTGTCGCGAGATAAATAACAAATTGTCGAGTAACGAAATTAGAAACGAATTTTAAACTATTAACGGTGTCTTATATAAAGTCACGCGTTACACGGTAACCATTAGCTATAGTTAGTCGACGCTTATAGAAAACGAACTACTCAAAGACATGGCTAGTAGGAATAACGAAGACCAACTACAAACTTGTATAATGAACAATAGTGCTACTTTAATATAAAAATCTGGAACATTTTCAAAGTTTTGAAATCAGGAATAAGTGTTGTTGGGATCTTCCCGAAGGAAAGCGGGAACATGATAAATTACTCAGATGACGGACCGGATAAAAGAAACCACGTACAGACGACGACCAAGAGGAGACGGACAAAACGTAAACAATAGGTGGCAGAGCACTTCGGAGCACGTGTCAGATTTAAGGAATTCGTGGAGATTGATAACGGCGATTCGAGGGACCAAGTCTAAGATAAGAGGCGGGTGGTGTTCTGTGTCAACAAGTAACCAACCGGAAAGTACACCTAACCGGAATCAGTTGTTGTTGTTTTCAAAATCATTTCATTTTCATTAGTCATTTAGCACTTATATATGGGGGGGGGAATTAAAAATGAAAAAAAAAAAAAGATGGCGCTCTGCGCTATACTATTTTAAAATTTTTAATAAATTATTAATAAATTATTATAACAGCGTATTTACGAAAATTTGACCTTAAAATACCCATTTCTTGGTTTTTCAGGAAACCTCTAGGACCAAATATTTTGTCTTAGAGTCACAGTCTGCACCAAGTTGACAAGGACTAACAGCCTGAAACACGTATGTAGTTGTCTTTTTTATTTATCAAGAAAATGGGTTGGACAAATATCACGGAACAAGTTAAATAACGTTTAGTTGATTTTTGTTCCACTAGATGGCGCTCTGCAATCTAAAATGCTGATGACTAAACGTGTGCCTCCTGGAAGTGGGCTCTCATCAGAGATTCTAAATGACATAATCTCTGATAAGTGACTACTTCTTTGAGAGACCGGTTCAGCAAAGTTTTCAGGTATCCTCTTAAGGGAAGCTCTACTGTACCTATTTCCCTCACTGTTCTGCAAAATACATGTCATTTTACTAATTATAAATATTTCTTAATCCTGTTACTTTGATATTTTATTGTCAAAATCATTTCATTTTAATGCTTTGGATACTTATTAATATATAATAAACTTTTCGTATTTATATGATTTGCCATATATATATTATAAATATATAAAACAGTTCCATATTATATAATATCATTGGCACAGAGTTGTATTTTTCAAATATCCCCCTACTTATAATATGAACATAGATTTATTGATGGAAAAGAAAACCTGATTCGTAATAAAGTTTATTTTAAAATGTTATTTTCTCGGATTTTTGGAAATAAAATTGTAACTAAAATAAGAAATCTTATAAAAATCAGCCTTACAATATTCCCCAAGGTTCTAAATGGTTGTACAGAAAGTGGTTATAAATATAAATCATGATATAGAAAGATAAAATGCAGATTTAAAAAAAATCCTTATCAATAAAAATATTTACTCCATTTTTAGTAATGAAATTAAAACGAAGAGGGATTACAAAAAAAAAAGTATCCCAAATTCATCTCAAGGGTCAAAAGAGGCTAGTGGTGAATTTGGTGACATTTGGTATAATAATTTTGAGTTTATTATTAAATAGACGGGGGGGGGGGACAGAAAAATTTTGAAATTAATAATAATAGAGTTTAATTACAACAGCAAAAAGCTTTATTAACACCTTATTGTCTTATACAGATTCTCCGAGTTGAAGAGGGTATATGCAGAAATGACAGTAATAGTAATAACAATAAGCAATGCTGTTTACAATGTATAAAATAAAGGGAAAGAAGAAAGAAAGGACCTGGCATAAAACAATGGAGTTTAATTAAACAAAGACCGGATAGAATAGATTGAATAAGAAAGATAACACTGTGGAGAACAGCTGGTGGTGTCTTGTCCATCCATGGAATGGGGGGGGGGGGGGGGGGTGCCCCTTTAGTCAGCCACATTTCAGTTCCCTGTAGGCTTTCAAGATTACCGTAGCAGCTCGGGGCTCACGACACCGTATTTCGTCCTACAGGGCAGTCCCTTACTTGTGCTGCTTCTCCCGCCCGCCACGTAGAGGAGGACTTCTGGGCAGGTAACACTATAGAGAGCAGCTAAGTTAGTTCAAACAATAATTTACATACCTCACTGCCCTCTCTATGCTATGCTCATAGAAGGTTTCTATTTATAGTAATCGAGGTATAAATCAACAACATATTGTAATTATAAATGAATAAAATAAAGCATCAAGGGCTGCGTATATTTATTATAATAAATATATACGAGCTTTCGGGCACAAATGAAAACCATAAGACGCTAATGTTCTTTTACACATAAATAAATCAAAATTACATTATTATAGATCTGATGAAGCGGTCTGGTAGATTAAACTGTCGAAACCGCTGGGAGGGTTCACCACTGATGAGCCAAGCCTTCCCAATATTTTTCATTGTAATAAAAACAGTATAAGTTTGATTAAAGGGTAAAAGAAACATTCGCGTCTTAATTCTTTCCTTTTCTGTATATAGATGGTGCGTTATTGCTTTATATTAATATTGAAATATATTCAAGTAAAATCAGATTGAATCTCAGCTAAAATATTCTGGTCTTTCTCTTTTTTTTTATATTACATTTATCGCGACAACAAAGTTTATACAAAAGGGCATACCTAGATCTGTGAAAGAAAAAAAAACATTTTTTTCTCAAAATAGTTCGAAATATTTCTCCCACTTTATCAATTTATTGTACAATGTGCAATAATTGTGCAATAAACTAATAAAGAGGGAGCAATCTCTCTAAATATTTTGAGAAAAAAACGATTTTTTTTCAGAGATCCATGCACACCCATTTTATATAAACATATTCAATGGATGCCTTTTTGACTCAAAGTCTATATAATCGGTTATTAGCATGTTCTCTGAAGAAATCCAGATCAATGAAAAAAAAAACAATTTTCATTTTTATCTTTTCTCTACAGGCCAATCTGTAATTAGTAAAGAATAATTAGCATGAGGTAAAGCGTGCCATTTACGATTAAATTTAAATTATTTTCAATGTAAAATTACTATTTTCCTTATTATAAAATCAATGCAAATTAATAAAAAATGGCCACATAAATTTAAATACAATATTATTGAATTCCAAAGTTTAAGAAGGAAATAATTTTAATATTATTGGAGGTTCTCTCTCTCTGTTTAAAAAAACAAAAATTGTTTGATAAATTGGTAAAGGAAAACAATAAATTACTTTTCCTTTATAGCTTGATAGGGAGAAAGTTGTTCGGTTGATATTTTCAAATTTATTTAAACTTTGTTGTCTTTGTTTTTTATTATCCATGTTGTATTGAAATAGATGGTTTTATTTTTACTCGATCCACTTTAAAAATAAAATAGCTATATTTCATATATAATAAACTAGCCCTTCTATGAAATATCTATATTTGATTATTATTAAATTATGTTAGAAATTATTTATTTTTCTCTATTAATAGAAGTTTGAATACACTGTAATATTTTCCAAACGTGTATCAACTTATAGGTGATAATTTCGTTTATGTGCATATATTATAGAATTTTAAAAAATAAAGTTATTTTCCACCTAGGTGTTGCAGACAGTGGCGTAGTTTTAAAGTATCATTCTTAAAAATAGTTCATTTACATCATTATCATTTTTATTATTCATCTTACAAACATATTTATGAAAAAACAATAGAGAAAATAATAAAAGGAAATAAGACCTAATCCAAATAATATATTAGTGTGTGACGTTTCGGCAACAACATTGTCACCATCATCAGACAAAAGAATAAATGAGGAAAAATATTACAGCAAGTTCTTATATAGTACTGTTATCAAGTGTTTAAGAACTCTTGCTGTAATATTTTTCTCATTTATTATTTTGTCTGATGATGGTGACAATGTTGTTGCCGAAACGTCACACACTCATAATTATTTGGATTAGGTCTTATTTCCTTTTATTATAATCTATAATCCAAATTGTGCTTTATCAATAGAAAAAAATAAAAAAATAAGTGGGTCAGGTGTTGATATTAAAAATAAAGAGGGCATATCCTGCCCAGGATATGCTTTCTTTATTTTTAAATATTTTTATATCATTAGAAAACTCTTTCTATATATAAGAGAAGTTTGTGTTTGTTTATTTCACATTCGTCTGCACAATATCGGTCTTATTCCGATGGAACTATGTATTACACCGTATAGAATTCGATCTGAAAGGAATTACTGTGATAACTTCAAATCCGGAATTTACAAAATAGTACGATAATAGACCAATTTACATATTATGTATGTTCCTCATCATTTGCATACCATGCCATTTTTGATTTATCAAGAAAAGTGTTTGGTCAAATATAAAGAAACAGGTTATATAAACGTTTATTTGATATATATACCATATATATGGTATATATGTTGTAGTACCTTGAAAAAGGTTGGCGTTCAGCCAACTGAAAATATTGGTAAATAAATTATAGTTTAATCCAATATATCCCTTTCAAATTGATATATATGTATATGTTGAAGTTTACAAATCTATTTATTGATATATATATAGGTATTTAATTTAATTAAAAAGGCATATATTGGATCAAAATATAATTTATTTTACCAATATTTCAGTTGGCTGAACGCCAACCTTTATCAAGGTGTTATAACATATTTAATGTGTGTCAACAACAAACTCAGCGTCACATAACGTTTGACACACATTGAATATGTTATAACACCTTAATAAAGGTTGGCGTTCAGCCAACTGAAATATAGGTAAAATAAATGATATTTTGATCCAATATATGCCTTTTTAATTAAAGATTTATTTATGGATTGCTCTATTGTCAAAATATATAGGTATATTTTGAAGTTTCCAAAATAAATATATATGTATTAGCATCATTGAAAATTACTACGAATTTAATCTCACGTACACACTTGTTTTCGATTAAAAACTATATTTAGTGTATTTGTTCCCCACAATTTGTTACAATGAGATAAGAAAGAAAATGTACGTGACGAGACCAGGGGGAGTTAACTTTATGTAGGAGTTAATTAAGAAAAGTACATTAGTTGGTAATTATCCTCCTACTGGATTGTTGTTTACATAATGGATTGTGGGGGATTTTGTTTACCTAATGGAGTCTTTCGACACAAGATAATCTTCTAACGTAACAATATCACACACGCAATATGTGAAAAATAACATTGACACGAGATAATAAATTCATTTATTGAAGAGAAATAAATTTTATTGCGCCATGTTTTAAATAAAAAGAATATTGAGAGTATATATGAGCTAAAGTATGAAGCTCACTCATTTTGGACTCAATGTATCACTGCTCAGCACTATCTTAATAAATCTTACGAAGCTTCTCAGCCGTCAATGTTTGCGTAAGGTTTCTAAAAGAAAACAATATGGGTTCGTTGTA
Organism: Cordylochernes scorpioides; assembly: GCA_030710605.1. Classification (NCBI taxonomy): domain Eukaryota; kingdom Metazoa; phylum Arthropoda; class Arachnida; order Pseudoscorpiones; family Chernetidae; genus Cordylochernes; species Cordylochernes scorpioides. The sequence goes on from CP092886.1 coordinate 145,111,121, forward strand.
GCTACAGGGCTTAGTACGATATAATTTATTCCAAGGACTTTTAAAAAAAGGGCGAGCGGCATGAGGCGCTCGCCGACGCAACCCGAATAACTCTCTCGGGTAGATTGTTATACAGAAAGGAGGGGAATATCATTTTTACAAAATTATAAACATTTTATTTGTGTTGGAGGAAATTTTCTCGTTCAAAGCTAAAGATTGAAGATAATACACTCACGATCAAGGCTTAAGGAAGTGGAAAATCTTTTTTGCCTCCGTTATTTATTTTTTATTTTTAGGAGACAGAGGCAATTTTTAACAGACTTAGTTATCTCGCGTGTCTTCAATAAAAGTCACTGTGTATCAAATATCTTTCAGAGTTATTATATCTGAATCCCCATATACATGCTAAAAGGTACAACTTTCTTAAGTTTTGACCATGATTGTATATATAGATATAACTCAAAAATATGAAAAAAAAAGTGAAATATAATTAATAAAATAAGTTTATATTATTTGAAGATTTTTGAGGTGAATAATACGAATGTATCAATATACAAAATATTTAAAATATTTAACGGCAAGATTTAACAAAGGATTTATGCATACAATAATATTATAATATATATATATATATGGAAGCAATGGCCTCCTGGCAAATTTTTCATCTATGTTTTGCCAAAAATTTTTCATCTATATATATATACTAGCCGAATGACCCGGGCAACGCCCGTGTTTTACCCGATTGAATGTTTTGATTCAAAAAATATTTGTTACAATTATAATTTGGCGCCTTAAATAAATGCATATGTTAGTTAATAACTATAGCCTATGTGCTTTATCTATCTATGTACTGTTAGCTTCCGTAGGCGTCTCTTACTGGGATTTATTTAAGGAGCGACCCGCTCCAACACAATAGCGAGTGGGGGGGGCATAATGGGGGGGGGGCAAAAGGTGGCGTGATCGTAGCCGACCAATAGGAGGGCGCCATTAAAAGAAAAAAGCAAACCGTGACAGAGGCGACGAAGAATGACGCTCGTAACTGTATATAGAATATGAATGGCATATCCTGACCAGGAGTACATGTGCTTTACAGAAGGCAGAAATATCAGGGAACAGGCTAAATCAATGTTTAGTTGATTTCTGTTCCACTAGATGGCGCTCTGCCTTCCGTAAAGCACATGTGCTCCTGGTCAGGATATGCCATTTTTATTTTTGATTTCAACACCTGACCTTTTTATAATTAATTTTTTATCTTTTATTTATTTTTTTCTCTCATTTTTTCTTATATAAATATGTAAATGCATATTTTATGTGCGTGGATCTAAATGAAAATATATTTATTCCACCAATATTTCAAAGGGCTATTCGCCTCTTTTTATCAAGGGTTTCTGTGATTCAAACTAAATCACGTGACAGGTGAGCCACTCTCGCTATACAAGATCAAAGTATGAAACTATCAGATGAAATCATCGCTGTACATTAAATATATATACAATATATAACTGTTACAGCCATAACATTTTCGATATAGGATAAAAAGAATGTTGAGTGATGAATAATATATAAATAATAATTAGAAGTGAATTATGAAATAAAATTAGATATTTTAAATATATATTTATATATATATATACTGATAAATATATAAATAAAATATATTAAAAATATATAAAAATAATCCTTATAGATAATACACAAACAATGGTTTTAGTTGTAAAGTTTTAAGCAATCTCCTCCAAAGATACTGAACTATACATAGCGATCTATATATAAAAATTTAGTATTTTCATGTCTCAAACTTATTTTTATTCTCCAAATATTAGTAGGTATATTAATTTTTTAATTTATTCAATTTTACCATCATAGATTTTTTCTTTCAAATTTTACATTATTTATTTATCAGCACCCCAAATTGATTTGTTTTTTTAAATAAGTACATTTGCATTATTGATTTTTTATTAATTTCTAATGATGTAGATATTTCGTGTTTCTAATTCAATATTTAATTATTTTTCTGCTTTTAATCAGAATTACTTCTCGGTAGAAATTTCCTGGATGCCCAGGATTTATCCGTGTGTGCATCTGTGCCTGATTATAAATATACCTTTCTTAGAAAGGACTTTTATTCAACCTTACTTGAAATGCTGTTTCTAAGAAATCAGAATATATCCATTGCGATTTTTAAGCGACTATCTATACTCTTAATGTGTCTTCACAAGCCCTTTGGGTAAACCCTGGTGCCCAGGTCCATACACACATTCGGCTAGTAAATGATTAATAAAGGAAGATATGAATTCTCTATAGATATCTCGTATATATAGATAAAATCGCCGTAGTAAAAACACTTTACAAAAAATTACCCACACATTGCTCAAATAGAAATATTGAAACAAAATAATAGAGAAATATAATTTAAAGAGTTAATAAACAATAATTATCCGACGAAATCCGTTAAAAATCACTTTTACACTTCCAGATCTCCATCTTCAAACAATAACAACGATCAATCCAAAAGAAGATATTACTCTCTCCCATACAATTAAGGATCATAAAGAATTGCCAGAATATTAAAGAAATATCATATATTCGCCATATATCAAACTGCCTCAAATATAAAACAGATCTTACGCCCTTCTTACACCCACATAATAGCAAACTTGAAAACAAAGCCAATGTTATTTACAAAATTCGATGCAAAACTTGTCAAGCCACTTACACTGAGAAACCAGCAAATCATTGAAAGAACGCATTAACTCACACAAAGCATAGCTCTACGTAGACACAAACCTCTATCACTCCTAGTAGACCATACATTAAACAATAGTCTCACTCCCGAATTTTACAAAGCTCGCATCTATTTTATATCAGAATATTTAAAAAATATATTGAAGATTATATTTATAAAGCTGGGCCTCAATAGAAGATTCAAAGGCATAAATGGAAAATTTGGCTTGTCAGATATCTATAGGGAATTTATATCTTCCTAAATTATCTCTATCGAAGGACGTTTCCTATAGTCGCCATTGGAAGGTCGTGTGGAAGGAGAAGTCGGCTGTTGAATCTTGAAAGTGGCCTTATTTCGGAATCCTCCAATAAAATTTATAAAAGGAAAGTTAATAGACATCAAATATAGATGGAAATTTTGCCGGTAAGAAATTGATTCATAAAAATGAAGGTCGCTTCTCCCGTCGAAAAAGACTTAAAACTGAGCGCCATCTATTGACCGTCAAGGCAAACTAGCGAACTCAGGTCGGTGGCAAAGCCACAACACCAATGAAATCATCACAATCCCACAAAGAGGTGTTTAGATGATAGAGTGGATAATCCAAAATATAGATGAAAATTTTATCGGGAGGAAATTTCAAATTTCCATCTATATTTTGCCCTTGCCACTCTATGAGCATAACACCTCGTTGGCAGATTGTAAAGATTTCATTTTATTTATTGGATATCTCATGAAATAAAGTCCGTCCTGGACTAAAGAGGGCCATTAGCCCGAAACCATGGTTTCCATGTAAAGGTTTTTCAGTTTGACAAAGATGGTGTTGTAGCTTTGTCAACAATCTGAGTTCTCTAGTTTGCGGAAACAGTCAATAGATAGTGCGTCGATTTTGACGGGAGAGGCGACTTTTATATCGAATGCCCTCAATTACTAACTTTCAATACGAGCGAGTAGAATAAAAAAAAAGACATTTTCTTGATTTAAAAAATAATACAAATGTTCAAAAGACATAACTATATATATAATATATATATATATAAATGTAAGCTAACAACTAAATTTTTAATTCATTTTTGTCCATCACAATTGATTGTTATGTCTATTTCATTAAAGGGCTATCAATTGTAACCGAGAATCCTGTGCAAGATACGGGGTTAGACATCCAGGCGCTACACCCAGCGCCAAGAGATCGGGTCAGGCGACCAGATTATATACCTCGCGCAAAGGGACGGTATTAGGCGGCCAAGCGATACACCCTGCGCCAAGGGATGGGGTTAGTCGGCCAGGCCCCTCATCTAGCGCTAAAATATGAGGTTTGGTAGCCAAGCCCTACACCCCGCGCCAAGAGATGGGACTAGATCTCCAAGAGCTACACTCAGAACCAATAGATGGGACTAATTCTCCAGGCGCTACAACCCGCACCAAGAGATGGGACTAGATCTCCAGGCGCTACACCCCAGCACCAAGAGATGGGACTAGATCTCCAGGCGCTACACCCCAGCACCAAGAGATGGGACTAGATCTCCAGGCGCTACAACCCCCTCACCAAGAGATGGGACTAGATCTCCAGGCGCTACAACCCGCACCAAGAGATGGGACTAGATCTCCAGGCGCTACACCCCAGCACCAAAAGATGGGACTAGATCTCCAGACGCTACATCCCCTCACCAAGAGATGGGACTAGATCTCCAGGCACAACACCCCCGCGCCAAGAGATGGGACTAGATCTCTAGACGCTACACCCCACACCAAGAGATGGGACTAGATCTCCAGGCGCTACACCCCAGCACCAAGAGATGGGACTAGATCTCCAGACGCTACACCCCCTCACCAAGAGATGGGACTAGATCTCCAGGCACAACACCCCCTCACCAAGAGATGGGACTAGATATCCAGGCGATTCACCCCTCGCCAAGAGATGGGAAGAGATATCCAGGCGCTCACCTGGAGATGGGGTTAGGCAGTCACCCCGTGCCACCAATCGATTCCCACCCACTCACTTGCGTGACTTCCCCCTATCTTTTCCGCTGAAGCCACCGCGGAGGCGCATATTTTACCCAGTAATAAGGATTGATTTTGACATTCATGAATTTTATCGTGACTTAGGATGGAGCTTTGAAGGGCACTGTGATCATTTGGAGAGTTAATGGAGACGTGTGTCGGTTCTATTTATACTTTTCTTAGAAATATAATTCAAAAGTCCGTATTATAATAGAGAAGGACACATGTGATCAAACAGCGAGAATATATGCAAACTTCAATGTAATTGCTCATGTACTCTAGTGAAGATACATTATGACACTTATATAAAAGTTAAACTAATTCCCATTTTATATTTTCTAAAATAACATACTTTAAGATAATCTTAGTATTTTCTACTAGAATTCTATTATCTTATCCATCATTGTGTATGTGGAATTTTGTGACCTCACTGATAAGTTTTCTCCCTGAACACAAAATTTCTTAATATAATTGTGCGCCAGTTTTACTCACCATGGTGGGAAACACGACAGGGGAAATGTGTCCTCTCCTTTGTGAGCAACGAATGCAAATAAAGGTGATTTGTTATCCCCAGATTCTGTAACAACCGCGCGCGCGCGGCCAATATAAAGATTTTTAAATTTTTATCGAATCTGGAAAGTTTTCCGCCTATATGCTTAGGTAAAATAAAGACTGCCTAAAATGGAGGGAGATTTATAAGAGGAATTGAACTGGCGAAACCGTTGGAGGGTTCACCACTAATGAGCCAGACCTCCCATTAATTTTTCCATTGCAGTAAGGGCATTATAAATTATTTTTAAAAAGAATCATACGCGTCTATAATAGTTTCGAATTTTGATAACAGATGGCGCGCTAATGCATCGTAATAGAAAAATGTAATTTGAGACTGGGACAAAAACAAAAGCGCAAAAATTGGGATAGCACTATCTGCGGTATGACGTTATAACCAAATCTTACTCTGTAATATTTGGCCATTTAATCCCAACACAAGCACAAGCGTTTTAGTTCATAGATTGATTTATATTTATGAATTTTATTTTTATATATAAATATTTTTTAAACGAATGAAAATATTATATTAATCAAATCTCTTTTTAAATACTATCTATCATTTATTAGATATTATATATAGAGATTAGGATATTGATCAAAAAGACAAAGGTCGCCTCTCCCGTCAAAATAGACGTCAAAACTAGACGCCATCTATTGACCGTCGCCGCAAACTAGCGGCCTCGGGTCGGTGACAAAGACACAACACCAGCTTTGGCAAACTGAAAAGCGTCCACCTAGAGACCATGGTTTCTGGCTAATGGCCCTCGTCAGCCTAGGGCGGACTTTAGCCCGAAACCATGGTCTCTAGGTGGACGCTTTTCAGTTTGCCAAAGCTGGTGTTGTGTCTTTGTCACCGACCCGAGGCCGCTAATTTGCGGCGACGGTCAATATATGGCGTCTAGTTTTGACGTCTATTTTGACGGGAGAGGCGACCTTTGTTTCTTTAGTCTTTTTTTGCTATATTTACGAAAATGAGCGTGTTTTTTTTTATTATTAAAGAAGAAAACAATTAATTTATTATAGATGGGAATTTTTCTGGGGGAGGAAATTGATCTATAAAAATAAAGGTAGCTTATTCCGTCAAAACTATAGAGAGATGGCGCTTAGTTTTATCGTCTGTTTTGCAGGTAGAGGCGACCTTTATTTTTATAATTTATTAAATTTAATATTAATTATACCCAATACTTTTCAACCATTTTTGCTGTAGATTATATATAATCAGAGAAATAAAAACACCGAATATTCAATTATAAATGTCTATCATCTTTACCTCAATTCAGAAATATCAAATTGTTCCTGAGGAAAAACTGAACAAACTGCACTTCACCTTATCTATGACTGTCCGAACTTTGTAAAAGTGAGATATCGTTTGTTCCCTTATCTAAATCATTTATCTCTCTAACATCTGTCACTTTGTCTTTATAAATTTTATGGAATCTGTCGAATAATACATGTAAATCTGTAAATATTTAATCCTAAGTTTTAATTTGTTTGTCGTCTGTAATAAGCGCAGATATTTCAATATCGCGCCTGGTTAATTAATAAAATATAAATTGTTAAATAATTAAATAATTAAAAATATTAATTGTTTGATGCATTTTTGTTCATAAATATATTTATTTTCCAAAAGAAAGTTATATACATAGATTTTTTAAAGAAACCCTACCTGGATTTGCTCTATATTATTCACTAGATAAGTCGAAAAGTCGAATTTAATCATGCAGCAGTCTGAGGAGAAAAATATATTTGATTAAAATATTTTCATACATATTTTCACTTAAAAAGATGAAAAATTCTCAAAATAGCTCCATCCTAAAAATAAAATAAACTATTCACACCAAAAGGTGTTTCGAAAAAATCACGTTTTTTCATTTCAGAGATCGTGAAGCCAGTCAAATATCGCCTTCATAATCTTCTTCGCTGATTGGTTTTTAAAAATAAATCAAAAAAGGTTATTTTGAACCGTGTCGAAACCTACCAAAAATATTCATAGAAGTCTATAAAGTGCACATAAAAAAAATCCACTCAAAATAGTTCACATAAAAATATGAAATGCTAAATTATTTTTTAAAGAGATTTTATTCCTGTTATTTTTGTGTATTATTTTAATTATTATGCATTAGCGCGCCATCTGTTATGAAAATTCGGAACTATTATAGACGCGTATGTTTCTTTTACAAATTAAGCAATTTCTACTGCCCTTACTGCAATGAAAAAATATATGGGAGGGCCTGGCTCATCAGTGGTGAACCCTCCCAGCGGTTTCGTCAGTTTAATCTACCATACCGCTGTTATAATCAGTATAAATATAAAAGGAAGATGGAAAAATGCAATATAACTGCGGTATGGTAGATTAAACTGGCGAAACCGCTGGGAGGGTTCGTCACTGATGAGCCAGCCCCTCCCATATATTTTTTCCATTGCAGTAAGGGCAGTAGAAATTGTTTAATTTGTAAAAGAAACATACTGCATATAATAGTTTCGAATTTTCATTATTTTTATTGTTCAAATAATTACAAAAAAGGTATTTTTAAATTGGTTTATGAGAACACTAAAATGTATTTTATATATTCCATATAATTTCAGTTAAAAATTTGGTAGTAAAAAGACTGTTGCCGATGTCATTCTACTAGATTCTTATATAAAAATGTACGTTCGTTTTTTCTTTTGATAATTTTTCAATAGAGGAGATATGAATGTGTGAAAAATGGATAATATTTAAGGGTATTGAATTAAAGTATAATAAATATGTCCTCCCTCTTCCAATATAAATATATCTACATTTTCTCCACTAATGAAGAATTTCTTGAAAATAAAGATACTTCGGCCAGTAAATATTTTTATTACCTCGACGTTTCGACAAAAATATTTTGTCCTCGTCAGGAGCAAACAAAAATTAAAACATTTAGTAAGGCGTTAAAAATCATTCACTGCCGGCCAGGCAGCCTCTATCTTTACGATAAAGGAGAATTGTTGAATGAGATTATGCAAGTTTTTTTTAAAACTGAGCATACAAGTGTCTCTCACCTTTCTAAAATCAAATTTGAAATGATTTGAAAATGTCTTCACTAAGGCTAAATCTTTGGTGGTGAAACATCCCCCTACATCACTGATTCTTGGCAGTAGTACATCAACAATTTAAGCCTTAGTTTTGACTATATTTTCTCCACTGTCCGGTTCAACAAGGCAGACTATAACGGAAAGAATAAGAACAAAATGAGAAAAGTTTCTCTTTTATTGCGATAAAGTTGAAAAACATGAGCTTTCGTCCTTATCAGTTCTTCTACAGGTGGAACTTTGGAACTCGAAAGTTCGTGTTTTAACTTTATCGTTATAAATGGAAAAATTTCTTCTTTGCTCTTATGTCTACCATTTACAACTAAGATGATTAAATACATTGAGTATATTTTGTTTGGTGGCCCATTGAGTTTTGACTTTTAAGAGAGTTGTAAATTTTTCTCTTTTAGTGGTATATTTTGGAAAATTATTAATGTTCATTTTAATTATTCGGATTCAACATAGTTTTTTTTTATATAAAGTCATTTTGACACTCTATATATGAAAATTCGAAAATATTATAGACGAGTATGATTCTTTTAAAATTTAAACAATTTCTATTGCCCTTTCTTCAATGGAAAAAATTAACGGGAGGGCTTGGCTCATCAGTGGTGAACCCTCCCAGCGGTTTCGCCAGTTTAATCTACCATACCGCTGTTATATTGCATTTTTATATCTTCCTTTTATAGTGATACTGATGTTAGACTCTTAGAATGGGTATTTTAGATGAACTATGGACATAAACTTTGAGGACAGCAGAATTACAAAGTTCTCAAAGCTTATGTCCATAGTTCATCTAAAATACCCATTCCAAGAGTCTATCATCAGTATCACTATAAAAGGAAGATAGAAAAATGCAATATATCAGCGGTATGGTAGATTAAACTCGCTAACCGCTGGGAGAGTTCACCACTGATAAGCCAAGCTCTCCCATTAATTTTTCCATTGCAGAAAGGACAGTAGAAATTGTTTAATTTCTAAAAGAATTATACACGTCTATAATTATATCGAATTATCCTAACAGATGGCGCGCTAATGCATCATAACACACTCTATATATGTGAACAATAGTTACCCAGAAATTATTTGAAAAAGTAAATATTAATATCAGGTAAAAGGTTTCTTTCAATTTAATTTAATATCAGCCCGTTGAAGAACAGTATATTTGCTCGAAAGCTTGCAAATTTAAATTAAAAGAAACTTTTTACCTGATATTAATTTTTACACTCTATATATGTATTTAAGTTAGGAGGCGATCCACACATCTACATTTTAAATACTCTTTAATTTTTTTATCCTTTCAATGTTTCTTTTTTAATTTTGATTCTATTATATTTTTATATTATGACCAAGAAGATAAAGTTGTTTCTATGTGATCTACAAGAATTTGTAAATTAATTTCAAATTTATTGTGCAATAAATTGATAAATAGGGAGCAATCTCTCAAAATATTTTGAGAAAAAAAAAGGTTTTATTTCACAGATCCAGGTAGTATGTCTTTTTTATATAAATAAACTCTATATATAGATATTTTTTCAATTCTATAAATAATAAATTTATAGCAATATATATATATTCCTTTATCCATTTCTATAACATCAATTATATATTTACTAATTTTGTTAATTAAATATATAGCTTAATAAATACAAATGAAACAATTTAGATTCGATAAATCAGCGAAAGAATCAAAAGAAAAGGAACAAAGTTCGGGTGCGGAAGAAATTCCCTCAAAGAGCTTGTGCTTATAAAACCATTTGTTTCACCTCAAGGAATTTATTGATAAAAAGATGGCGCTGTCAATTTTTCTAAAATTCTATAAAGCGAAAATTGGATTTAAAAATTTACACTCTTTATTTGTCTTATTTTCTATATGTAGGGTATTCTATCAATAATAAATGAAATAAAAGTGGAAAAATATATTTAGGAAGTCTCTAATCGATATAATAAATATAAAATATTGTTTTAGGTGATTTTATATCTCTCTTATCTATAAATATTTATTTTAATAATTGATTAATATAAATATTTATATTTGTGTAAGAGAATATATATATAAATTCTATATTTGCCCTTGAACCTATAAATAGTATTGTGAGCGGACGATATATGTATATATAAGTTTAATGAATATTTTAAGAAGTTTTGTGTTAAAAATACATTTTCGTCAAGATATTAAATATTAGATATTGATTAAAATTTTTGGGTCAGAATAGCGAACTTATCACATGTAATATATAATATATATATATATATATATATAAGATATATTTAAGGTTTGGATATTGAGTATTGTAAAGGTAAAACATTACAGTTTTGTTTTAGATTCTCTATAAATAATTTTCTAATTCATAAAAATATTATGGTAAAATAAAAACCTTCCAGGGAGTTCCGGCAGTTATGCGTCATATGTCTGATAAAAATAAATACGTGAAAAGCAATGTTTATATAGAAAAAGAGAAAAAACATAATCATGATATTGTAACAAAGTATTTATTATTTTGTTAGCAGAGTATTATTTTTTATGTTTATATTTTGCTATACTCACTTCCTCTTTTGCTCATCTTTTGTTTATCATTCATAGTTTGTTCTTGCCTGAAATAAATTGTTGTTTCACCCCGAAGTTGGTCTTCCCTAATTTTCCACGTTGCATTTTGGTGGAGATGCTGTGTAAATTAGGGAAGACTATCTGTAGAGCGCCGAAAGACCTAGAGGACATGGGTGCTGTGATCTTCATTTTCAGAGACTGGCTCCAGGTTTCCACCGACGTGACAAAGCCAAGACTTCCCTCCAAGATGACGATGTTTCTATAGACAATACGACGACAAAGCCGCTCTTCACGCCTCAAGAAAAAGGACGCAAAGGTACTAGGGACAAAGTTCCAAGACTTCGATGGAATCTTTGGCAGAAGCACGTCAGATCCATGTCAGTAACTACAATAATTGCTAGCTGTGGGTCACAGCTCCCATAGGGAAGGAGCTATGTTACAAAATATTTATTATTTTATTAGAAGAGTAATATTTTTTATATTTATATTTTGCTATACTCTGTACACTTCCCTCTTTTGCTTATCTTTTGTTTATCATTCCTAGTTTGTTCTTGCCTGAAATAAAATGTTGTCTCATCCCGAAGTTGGTCTTCCCTAATTTTCCACGTGGCAATATTAATTCTCCAATTATAAAAAAAAAAGCTGAGATGGAGACTTTTTTTTTTCTTTCTTCTCTCCTAATGATCGTTTTTTTTATTGTGTTTGTAGTTTATAGCTAAGACTAAAGAGAACCTAGCGTGATAATTGGAAGAGAGCAACATAGATATTGTCACATAGAAAATTAGTGAAGAGTAACTTTAGGAAGACAGGGAAATTTATTCAAGGCAAGAACAAATCAACATTTATAAAATACAAGAGAAACAATAATGGAAGTTCACAGGGTAGAAAAATACATATGTATAAATAATAAAATTAATAAGTTCATAAAATAATAAATATTTTGATACAATATTATCATAATAAAAGTGAAAACCTGAAAAATATTCAATTTAAACATCTAACTCTGTGATTAGAAATAAACGTTTTTCCCTGATTTATTCTATTATTGAATAAATAAAGCTTCCAGGGCTAAGTTTCTTATATATAAAATATATAAATATAAAAATAGTATTAATCAATAATATATTAACGTGATACTCCTGTTGAAGGATTGACAAGTCCGAAAGCTTGAAAATAAAAAGTAGAACAAGAAATTTAGCCCTGGGAGCTTTATTTATTTTATAATCTAACTCTGTGTTTGTGAACACATATAATATGAATGAACGTATCGTGATCAAAATATGTTTTTTTTACTTACGATTCGCTCATTCATATTTACGTTCGGTTAGATGTTTAAATATAAATTATTTCAGGTTATTTACTATTATCATTATTTTATACTGTATTCCCCAAATTTTTATACTAGATTGTCTTTAGCCTAAGCTATACACCAAACAAGAATATTAAAAAAAGCAATAACTCTCATCAGGAGAAATGATATTAAAACAATTTTTTCCTTAGCTATTATTAAAAGAATAAAAATTATATAATATATAGTTCTGTCTTTGTGTATGTGCTCTTTGTTCATAAACCTTCCTCTTTGCTTATTTATTTTTATCGAGCATATGACGCGTAACTGCCGAAGCTTCGCTAGAATGTCATTTTTTATATTTTCATATAATTTTAAATTAATATATTATTCATAGAAAATATAAAACAAAGCTTTCATATGCTTCAAATTTTACATAACACTTTATATAACTTAATATTTACACCTATAATATATCTTATCTGTAATATATATATATGACTTTCATGTGGTAAAGATATTATTTTTCTTGTTTTTATCACAAATATACTCAAATTATATGATATAATTTCTATATTTTACTCTCTTTTTGGTATCTATATTATCTTTATGCATTATTGAAAGCCGCTTCTTATTTTTATTGACAGTTTTTATAAAATTTATAATTCGATTAACTATATTGTGAAGAAAATTCATTCGTCGACAAATCTAGATATATATAAAATTGAATGTCTCTCTGTCTGTATGTTTGTACTCTATAGATTCAAAAACCATACATCCAATCGCCGTGAAATTTTGGGATATTATTAGGTATATCCCCGGTAAGGTTTTTGAAAAATAATTTCTTGAATATCTTGAATATCCTTAGAGTTATTTGCAGATTTGTATATTTAACTCGCAAGCAGCGTCCCCATTGCGACGATGATAACAAGTTTTTTTATCTATAAGTTTTATTATCACTAAGTTTATTATCTCAAAGATTATTTATCAAAAGTAAGATTTTCTACCTATTAATTGCGCACAAGTCAAAGTTAGTTTTATCATTTATCTACAACATATATATTGGGAGAATAGATAAAATGATGATTTTGTTATGTAGAAAATTAGGAAAGACAAAATTCAGGATGACACGGCAATTTATTTGAGACAAGAATAATGATACAATTCCAAGGCAAAGATACTATTCCTTTAACTTCCAATTACCGAGGGAACCAATTAATATTGATTTTATTCAACTTATCGAGTATTTTTCAAGGGACCGGGGAAAAAATGTTCACTAGATAAAATGATGATTTTGTAATATAGTAAAATTAGGAAAACCAAAATTCAGGATGACACGACAATTTATTTGAGACATGAATAATGATACAATTCCAAGGCAAGATACTATTACTTTAACCTCCAATTACCGAAGGAACCAATTAATATTGATTTTATTCAACTTATCGAGTATTTTTCAAGGGACCGGGAAAAAATGTTCATCTTATCGAGAGATTCAAATTTACGAGTTTCAAATTATCAAAATATATCTATTATTTTTTATAAGTTTATTATCTTAAAGATTATTTATCAAAAGTAAGATTTTCTACCTATTAATTGCGCACAAGTCAAAATTAGTTTTATCATTTATCTACAACATATATATTGGGAGAATAGATAAAATGATGATTTTGTAATGCAGAAAATTAGGAAAGACAAAATTCAGGATGACACGGCAATTTATTTGAGACAAAAATAATGATACAATTCCAAGGCAAGATACTATTCCTTTAACTTCCAATTACCGAGGGAACCAATTAATATTGATTTTATTCAACTTATCGAGTATTTTTCAAGGGACCGGGGAAAAAATGTTCACTTTATCGAGAGATTCAAATTTACCAGTTTCAAATTATCAAAATATATCTATTTTTTTTATATACGTTTATAGAGAATTGTTTTAACAAATGTTCGTTAGACAAACCTTTACTCGGGTTAAAACCCGGGCGAAGCCGGGTACATCCGGTAGTTATTTAATAAATTTTATTTATGATCAGAATCGCGCTGGTCAAGTTTCAAAAGCCTATGTATGAATGAAAGGTATAACATTCAGGCGAACCCAAAGTATAGCCTTTTCACAGATTCAAGTGCGTGTTGACTCTTCAGAAGTCTGTAAAATAAATTGTATCTTTTTAAAATATAACAAAAATAGGACCTCTTAAAAATACTCTCAGCCGATTGGATTGTGAAAGCCAGTTAGTAAACAGAATAATGTGTATTTATTCATAAATCTCAAAATATTTCTTATAGAAAGACCTTTTCAAGAGGATAGACTTAAATATACTGTAATAGATTGTGATGGGAGTATTACCTCAAGATGTGATGTGATCAGTGTAATATACTGTGATACACTGTACTGCAGTATACCTATTAGATGTTATCGGTCTAATTTACTACAATACACTGTATTGTAATTTACCATTTTGATATGAGTTTTGTAATAAACTGTAATACACTGTATTATACCACTTA
>CP092886.1:145125878-145160984 GCA_030710605.1 Cordylochernes scorpioides
CGGAACAAACCGTATCTAAAATATCAATTTCTTCTTGCTACATGTTTTAATTTGCATTTACCTATTTTACATATCTCTGATGTATTTGAAAATCGTTAACCAATTCTCATACTTTTGGCGAAGTGGTGTTTTATTAATTTGTTATTTGATATTATTAGGGTTCTTCCTGGTATTCAAAAAGGAAAATACGTGTCGATCAGTTATATTTTTCAATTTATCAAACAATTTGGCCGCTGAATCTCTGATTCTGTAGAGCGCCATCTGGCGAATAAAATTGTAACTAAAATCAATTTCGAATTTTTCATTATTTGCCATAAAAAATCCCATTGCATCCTGAACACAATGGTGTTTACCGCATTGCTCTAGCGCAAATATTCGGGGAGTTAATTAATTTTTAAAGTAGGTGCGGACTTTTGGATCACCCTGTCTATCTAATATAGTTCTTCGTCCAGATAAAGCAAGACCAACAATTGTATTAGGTATCTTCAACTCTAAACATCCATGCATATGATATGCAATGAGATTAACAACTGGGGAAACACTCTGAGTAACACAATTTAAAGAAACATCTAAAAGGATTCTTGGAATTTAGCATATCTATTTTTAAGAAATTATATAAATATAATGAGTTTTACTCGCATTAAAATCTGAAGCTCTTTTGGCGTTTATTTTTCTTTACAATTAAATCAATTTTTATTGTCCCATTCTTCAATATATTGCCATGTAGAAAATAAGGAAAGACAAACTTCGGGATGACACAGAATTTTTTTTAAGACAAAAACAAATTATGAATGATAAAAAAAAGATAAGCAATTAGGAAAGTTCACAGAGTAGCAAAATATAAACATCAAAAACGATGATCTGTTAGTTAAAAAATAAATACTTTGCTACAATATTTAAAAAAATACATCTTTAAGAAGGTCTTTCTCATCATTAATGGCCCCTTTCAACGGTTTCTTCAGTTTATTCTATCACAGATCTCTCTCTAGCTGACTCTTTAGAGAAGTCTTGATAAATATATTCATATTCAAAAGGGTGAAAGGATACTCTTGGAATTTAGCATATCTATTTTTAAGAAATTATATAAATATAATGAGTTTGAATATAGTTATATATTTCATTAATTATCTTTATTGGTCAAAAATCCTAAGCCACACCGTCTCGTGGCGACCACTGTGTGTGGGAAACGCTGGATAAAACAAGTAAGCTAATATAACACAAAGCAATAGCGCGCCATCTATACATATAAAATGAAAATATTTAAAACCACGAATGTTTCTTTTATACATAATAAAAGCACGATTCGTGCTTTTAAATCCTCTCATTTTATATGTATAGATGGCGCGCTATTGCTTTGTGTTAATTTATGCCTAACTGGCCTTGTCTTTATTGTTTGAGGAGGGGAAATGCTCGATGCAAATATTTGAATGTAATTCTACTGTTCTATAAGCTTATGTCCATAGTTTTCTTGAAAACCATTTCTGAGATTCCATCCTTCAGTGCTGCGTATAAAAGCAGAATCGTCCAATACAGTATTAGGGGCTCTGAGAAGCGGTCTGATGGATTAAATTGGCGAAACCGCTTGGGAGGGTTCACCACTGATGAGCCAAGCCCTCCCACTATATTTTTTCATCGCAGTAAGGGCAGTAGAAGTTTGTATTATGTATAAAGGAAACATTCGTGCTTTTAAATTCTTTCATTTTATAAGCTAATATAAATTGGAAAAAAAAAACGCGACAAAAAAGCGTCCAAAACTTGCTTAACAGAACAAAACTGCATCGGTTGCAGGGCAGTACCTGAACCGTGTTTTGGATTTAGGAAAGTATCAAAATATAGAATTTTATTAAAATCGATAAATAATCAAAAGAAACCCATGCCCTTAGAATAATGAGATGCACTATTAATTGAATAGGAGCAGGATTAAACTGAAAGAAATGCTGTACAGAGAAAAAGCGACCAAAGTGATCGTGATTTGCATTCAAAATACATAACTCTTTATATGAGACAGGAAAATACACTAATGAACAAAACTTGAAGAAATTGTAACTTTTAGCATGTAAATCGAAACTCGGACAACAACTCTGAAAGATATTTGATACACAGTAACCTTTATTGAAGACACATGATATAACCAAGTATGAACAAAATTTATTGTGTCTCTTTTAAAAAAAGGGAACTGGCGACATCAAAATATGAAATATGTCCATGAGTGTACTCTCAAGATATATAAGTCTTCAAGGTAGTCAGTCAGATGGGATGAAGGCGAAGAACATCTAATTGACATTCCACCTACAAGCCAGACAGAAATGCAGAAAATCAAAACATTCCAATAAACAGAGAATAACCAATAATACTATCTAATATAGTTCTTCGTCCAGATAAAGCAAGACCAACAATTGTATTAGGTATCTTCAACTCTAAACATCCATTCATATGATATGCAATGAGATTAACAACTGGGGAAACACTCTGAGTAACACAATTTAAAGAAACATCTAAAAGGATTCTTGGAATTTAGCATATCTATTTTTAAGAAATTATATAAATATAATGAGTTTTACTCGCATTAAAATCTGAAGCTCTTTTGGCGTTTATTTTTCTTTACAATTAAATCAATTTTTATTGTCCCATTCTTCAATATATTGCCATGTAGAAAATAAGGAAAGACAAACTTCGGGATGACACAGAAATTTTTTTAAGACAAAAACAAACTATGAATGATAAAAAAAAAAAAAGCAATGAGGAAAGTTCACAGAGTAGCAATATATAAACATCAAAAATGATGATCTGTTAGTAAATAATAAATACTTTGCTACAATATTAAAAATTACATCTTTAAGAAGGTCTTTCTCATCATTAATGGCCCCTTTCAACGGTTTTTCAGTCATTTTATCACAGATCTCTCTCTAGCTGACTATTTAGAGAAGTCTTGATAAATATATTCAACAGAGTAAAAGTATTCTCTTGAATTTAGCATATCTATTTTTAAGAAATTATATAAATATAATGAGTTTGAATATAGTTATATATTTCATTAATTATCTTTATTGGTCAAAAGTCCTAAGCCACACCGTCTCGTGGCGACCCCTGTGTGTGGGAAACGCTGGATAAAACAAGTAAGATAATATAACACAAAGCAATAGCGCGCCATCTATACATATAAAATGAAAATATTTAAAACCACGAATGTTTCTTTTATACATAATAAAAGCACGATTCGTGCTTTTAAATCCTCTCATTTTATATGTATAGATGGCGCGCTATTGCTTTGTGTTAATTTATGCCTAACTGGCCTTGTCTTTATTGTTTGAGGAGGGGAAATGCTCGATGCAAATATTTGAATGTAATTCTACTGTTCTATAAGCTTATGTCCATAGTTTTCTTGAAAACCATTTCTGAGATTCCATCCTTCAGTGCTGCGTATTTAAGCAGAATCGTCCAATACAGTATTAGAGCTCTGAGAAGCGGTTTGGTGGATTAAATTGGCGAAATCGCTTGGGAGGGTTCACCACTGATGAGCCAAGCCCTCCCACTATAATTTTTCATCGCAGTAAGGGCAGTAGAAGTTTGTATTATGTATAAAATAAACATTCGTGCTTTTAAATTCTTCATTTTATAAGCTAATATAAATTGGAAAAAAACGCGACAAAAAAGCGTCCAAAACTTGCCTAACAGAACAAACTGCATCGGTTGCAGGGCAGTACCTGAACCGTGTTTTGGATTTAGGAAAGGATCAAAATATAGAATTTTATTAAAGTCGATAAATAATCAAAAGAAACCCATGCCCTTAGAATAATGAGATGCACTATTAATTGAATAGGAGCAGGATTAAACTGAAAGAAATGCTGTACAGAGAAAAGACGACCAAAGTGATCGTGATTTGCATTCAAAATACATAAACTCTTTATATGAGACAGGAAAATACACTAATGAACAAAACTTGAAGAAATTGTAACTTTTAGCATGTAAATCGAAACTCGGACAATAACTGTGAAAGATATTTGATACACAGTAACCTTTATTGAAGACACATGAGATAACCAAGTATGAACAAAATTTCTTGTGTCTCTTTAAAAAAAAGGGAACTGGCGATATCAAAATATGAAATATGTCCATGAGTGTACTCTCAAGATATATAAGTCTACAAGGTAGTCAGTCAGATGGGATGAAGACTCAGGTCGAGAAGGCGAAGAACATCTAATTGACATTCCACCTACAGGCCAGACAGAAATGCAGAAACGGTTAACGCTGTGAACTTCTCCCCTTTGAAAAATTTCGATGTCAGCAAATAATATAGAATACACTCATGGACAAAATTTAAGGAAGCTGTATTTCATTTAGCATGTATATTGGGATTCAGACAATAACTATAAAAGATATGTAATACACCGTGACCTTTTGAAGACACACGAGATAACAAGTATGAAAAATATTGCCTCTTTCTCCTTAAAAAAAAAAAAAAAAAACAGAAGAACGGCGACATCAAAGAACTTCCACTTCCATATTTTTTGTCCATGAGTGTATATATTATCACGCGAAAGTAAAAATTTTTAAAAATATAAATAAAATATATCAAAATAGAAGCGAAATATTATTCATCTTTAAGAAAAAAGTTCGGTGTTGAAATCTTATAGTTTATCCCAATGCCTCGACAAAGAACTTTTATCTATTAAGAAAAAAAAATTAGCACGTGGGAAAACATTGGAAAGAATTTTAGGTGTGGCGTTTTTTAACTGTCGTTCAATTTTTCAAAATATCGGCCATGAATTACACCCCCAAAATATATCAAAATTTGCAAAATGAATATTAATATATATATATATTCTACTATATTTAACATATATATTGTACACAAAGAGACTAGGATGCTAACATATTTAAAGGTATTTTTTATATTATTATATATTATATATATGCAATAGATTTGAATATCATATATATGAATTAAATAATGGAACACGTTTCTGGAGATGTGTTTATTTTCATTTTTTAATTGTTTTCTCAAACTTTCAGGCATTATTTATTATCTGACGGCGTTTCATTATTGAAGAAGGACGGAAATGCCCGAAAAAGATAATGAGGAAACAATACAAAATGAAAAGAAACTCATCTATTGAAACCTGTTTCACACACACATTATATTTAATTAATTTATTGTATATATTAAAAAAATGTGAATAATTAGACATTAGTAACCTTATTGTAAAAATTACCATCAAAAAACCCTCTATATATCACACACATAAAGAATAGATAGAGAATGAATAGTCATTTAGTACATTCTGCCAAAGTGAGTAATCAAAACATATTTTATATACATTTTTGACAATAATTAAAATGCTTAATGCAACTCGCATATATTTTTCAACATTAAAATTGAATTTAAAAGAAAGAGAAACATTAGCTTTTTTCCCAAGGTTGTAAATCCATCCATCCATGAGAACAAGACATCTGGTTATAATGGACTTTAGGATTTTAGAAGCCATTTCTCTTCGCCTCCAAACGTCTTCCTCGCGGCCAATCGAAGCTCTGTCCAAATGGCAGAGCGGGAGGTTACAATTGCCTCGCGTGAAGCGCCGCTCGTTAAGGAAATGTTCACCACTTTGTTTCCTAGGCGGCCATTGCTACTTTCCTCCTGTGGCAGCTTTTACTCGCATTAAAAATCTGAAGCTATTTTCGCGTTTATTTTTCTTTACAATTAAATCAATTTTTATTGTCCCATTCTTCAATATATTGCCATGTAGAAAATTAGGAAAGACAAACTTCGGGATGACACAAAAAATTTTTTAAGACAACTATGAATGATAAAAAAAAAAGATAAGCAATGAGCAAAGTTCACAGAGTAGCAAAATATAAACATCAAAAATGATGATATGTTATTAAAATAATAAATACTTTGCTACAATATTAAAAAATACATCATTAAGAAGGTCTTTCTCATCATTAATGACCCCCTTTCAACGGTTTCTTCAGTTGATTCTATCACAGATCTCTCTCTAGCTGACTATTTAGAGAAGTCTTGATTAATATATTTAAAGGATGCCTGGAAGTTTATGGAATATAGCATATCTATTTTTAAGAAATTATATAAATATAATGAGTTTGAATATAGTGATATATCTCATTAATTATCTTTATTGGTCAAAAATCCTAAGCCACACCGTCTCGTGGCGACCCCTGTGTGTGGGAAACGCTGGATAAAACAAGTAAGCTAATATAACACAAAGCAATAGCGCGCCATCTATACATATAAAATGAAAGGATTTAAAAGCACGAATGTTTCTTTTATACATAATAAAAGCACAATTCGTGCTTTTAAATCATCTCATTTTATATGTATAGATGGCGCGCTATTGCTTTGTGTTAATTTATGTCTAACTGGCCTTGTCTTTATTTTTGAGGAGGGGAAATGCTCGATGCAAATATTTGAATGTAATTCTACTGTTCTATAAGCTTAGGTCTATAGTTTTCTTGAAAATCATTTCTGAGATTCCATCCTTCATGCTGCGTATATAAGCAGAATCGTCCAATACATTATTAGAGCTCTGAGAAGCGGTCTGGTGGATTAAATTGGCGAAACCGATTGGGAGGGTTCACCACTAATGAGCCAAGCCCTCCCACTATATTTTTTCATCGCAGTAAGGGCAGTAGAAGTTTGTATTATGTATAAAAGAAACATTCGTGCTTTTAAATCCTTTCATTTTTAAGCTAATATATTGATAAGGCATAGTGCGGTTGACCGTTAGTTGGTCGATAAACGATTATATTGAAAAAAACTAATGAGAATATTTTACCATTTTCCAATATATATACTGAATATTAAAAATATCGGTTTTCTCTTGAAATTAAATATAGCTTTTATCTTTCAATTAGCAAATATATCATTTTCTCACCTATTATTTAACATATATATATATATAGAAGCAATGGGCGCCTCTCCCGTCAAAACCTGACGCCATCTATTGACCGTCGCCGCAACTAGCGGCCTCGGGTCGGTCACAAAGCCACAACACCAGCTTTGGCAAACTGAGAAGCGTCCACCTAGAGACCATGGTTTCGGGCTAATGGCCCTCGTCAGTCTAGGGCGGACTTTATTCCATGAGATCCACACGGGATCTAATGGAATCTTCACAATCTACCAAAGAGGTGTTTTGCTGGCATTGTGGCTGGGCCAAATCTATGGCTAGAACATAGTTTGAAAATTTGCCGGGAGGAAATTAATGCATAGTAGCAATGGGCCGCCTCTCCCGTCAAAATGAACGTCAAAATAGATGGCGTCAGGTTTTGACGTTCATTTTGACGGGAGAGGCGCCCATTGCTTCTATGGATTAATTTCCTCCCGCCAATTTTTCCATCTATATATATAGATATAGTACAATAAATCTCTGATAAAATTATCTAGAAGAATTTATTTATATATGAAAATGATGGATAATTCGAGATATATATAATTTTTTAAAAATCTTTTGCAGCTGTAGAGGTTCAAGTACTCATTATTGTTGACAACTTGGGCACATCATTCATTCATTATCTTTGTGCCGATCTTCCCTTCAGTTTCTGGATTTGGGAGCAAAAAATTCCTTTATTCTTTTTGGATCATAGATCTCGTATATTAGCTCCTTAGTGACTCTTTTTTAGAACTATAGGCACATTCAGGGACTTTCTGGCGAACTTCTACATGGAATATTATAGAAAGCGAACAAACCTTTCATCGATTTTAGCCAATTATCATTCTATAATTTACATCGTCTGAATAGGTCTTCTTTGAGCTGTGGAGAGAGTACAATATGACCAAATGACGTGACAAAATCTAAGTTACAAGTGTTAGTCACAAAGTCTAGACCTACAATAATACGGGACCTACCCTGTGACTGTTCAGATGACATCACCCTGGGTAAGTGTCCAAGAACAAGTTCTGGATCCACATAGAGCCTGCGCTTGATGTCAAACTTTCCATAATACTTATAAATATATTGGCGGCTTGATAGTCTATTTTTCTTTTAAATCAAGATTTCCCCATAATTTATTATGACGGAAATCTTGGTTTAAAAGAAAATGGACTCTTAATTCGCCAATCCATTCCTAAGTATCTTGGAAAGTTTGTATGTGAATATATATGTGAAAATACATAAGTGAAAAATTAATAAAAAAAAGGTCAGGTGTTTGGTATTAAAATTAAAAAAAAAAAAGACATATCCTGACCACGTTCCCATGAACTTTTCAGATGGCAGAGCGCCATCTAGTGGAACAGAAATCAACTAAACGTTGATTTAGCCTGTTCCCTTATATTTGGCCAACACATTTTCTTGGTTGTTTATATGAATATCATGTCCAAGATAAGGCCAGAAACATAGCCTCTTTTGCTCGTTAGTTGACATTCACCTTCTATGTCCAAACTTTAGATTCGATCATCAATATTTTTAGATTGCCATAATTTATTGCGTTTAATATATCTTAAATATTTTTTTTGTGTGAAATTTCTAACATAAATATTGGATGAGGTCGTGGAGATCAGGTATTTGGAGATCTTCAGAACAAGCAGGTGTGACGTGAAACGACGACACTCGAGGACATGGGGGACATTGGACACCATTCAGAGCGAAACAAACGCTAATGTCCGGACAGAGAGAGATCCACTTCTGAGAGATATAAACTTCCGTAGCAGAAGAAAAACACGAACCAAACCAGTGAGAAACATTTTACTATCGAGACAAGAGAACACCAAAAAGAAGGAGCGACAAAAAAAAAGGGGGGGGGGGTAAATACAAAGTAGGTTTAATATGTGTTCATCTCATATAATGATCTTGTGTGTGTGTGTGGTGTCCAGTCTTGGAGGAGGTTTCCCGTGCGCCTATTATGTAGACTTGAGCAATGAGAGTGTTAATAGAGCTAAAAGAAACAACCATGGGGGGTATAGAATGCGATTCCTCCCTGTGGTTGCATAGAATTGAGAGTCTACAAAATGAAATTACACAAAGAAATAAACCTACAAAGCCTCACGAGAGACAATTTAATAGACAGAAAAGAAATACATCAAGCTTTCGTCACAACTTCGATAGAAAGCAAATCAAATCAAAGGCATGGGAAGGAAATATGTAACAAACCTAAATTCACAAAATGGAAGCAGAGAACTTCGGAAACTAATTAAATCAGTAAACTATTTTTCAACAACATCAACTACCTTCACAGACATTGAAGGAAATATACTTATAATAAGCGAACCCAATCTCTTTGCAGAACATTACACACAAATATCCAAACTAGATTTTGACAGACAAGATACAAATCCAACTTGACCAATAAAAAATATTTTAAAATGAAGCTAATATTAAAAATCACCAAATAAGTTTGAAATTCATAGATATAAATATGTGATTTATGTTTGTGTCCAGAAGATGATCATAAAAACTAGTTTGATATTCTTCAAAAGAGAGAGAGAGAGATGTATGATAAAATATGAGCAATCGTAATTTATTATAGAGAAGAACCTTCCACGATATACTGCCCAAAACATGGCTACTCCTGTTCTTTCCAGGAGATGGTCTTTTATCGGAAGTTTGATTAATTTAAATCATTTTTCATAAAGAGAGAGGTTGTCGCTCAGAGAATAATCGATCTTCAGATAGGTTTCTCCCGGGATGTTAGTTATGTAGAGAGGAAGTTTAGCTGAGATTTTAACTGATTACTATTTATAGTTGGTCAAGATTGAACATCTAGCTATATAAATATCTGTATTAGGAACGAAGGCGATAAAAACGTGGCAATTTTCTTTTATTGAAAAAATACGAGCTTTCAGGCAGGAATGCCCTTCCTCTGTAGCAACCTGAGGAAGGGCATTCCTGCCTGAAAGTTCGTATTTTTTCAATAAAAGAAAATTACCACGTTTTTATCGCCTTCGTTCCTAATATTATTGCGTGGCCACGTCATGTCTGATCCTAACTTCAAATATCTGTATATAAATCCCTTATGTTATCATTTTTAAAAATATTTTCAAATTGTTTCAAATATGATCATAAGATTAGATTTAACTTATCTTTCTTCTTTTAATGAAAATTTTGTAAATCATTTTACAACAGAAAAATATACTCAAGGATAGAACTTAAGGAATGAGTGGAAAGTCGTTGATGTCGCCATTCGTCATTTTATATAGATATATATATTTTTTAGGGAGACAGAGACAATTTTGTTCACATTTGGTTATCTCGTGTGTCTTCAAAATAAATGTCGCTATATATCAAATATATTTCAGAGTTATTGTCGAATCCCGATATACATGCTGAAATGTAAGGTGGAATACATGCTAAAATGTAAAACTTCCTTAAGTTTTGTCTATATGAGTGTATATATTGTAGCGTATAAATCAAGTCTTGGAATCTCTTAAGATATAAAAGTATTTATTGATGACGTCACCGTGACACTAGTCGACAAGGATAAACAAACCAACCCAACTATCTACAGCTAGAGAATATCGAGCAAGAGATCTAGGCAACAGATGTGATGATTTATCAAATATATTGTAATAAAAATCTGTTTTAAATATTTTTATTGAATAATAATTATTAAATAATAATAATTAAATTAAATAATAAAATATAACAGCGGTATGGTAGATTAAACTGGCGAAACCGCTGGGAGGGTTCACCACTGATGAGCCAGGCCTTCCCATTAATTTTTCCATTGCAGTATGGACAGTAGAATTTTTTTATTTTTTAAAAAGAACATACGCATCTATAATAGTTTCGAATTTAAATAACAGATGGCGCGCTAATGCATCAAAATATAAATTATTTCTTCGCCACAATATATATAAATAGAATCTCTTTTAAGCAAAATTCTCTCTCAGAGCGCACGCTTCTGGTCAGTCCCAACTGTCCCCCCACCAGTGGTAAGGCTGCGGGATACTGCCAGAAGTAAGCACCTCTTTGAGGTGACTAAGTAGGTCTCCTTTCAGCGAAGACAATCTCTTTGTCTGGTTAGGCTTTTTTTTTTCTATTTGTAGTAAATTTGTTTTTTTGATAGTTCTTTTTTTTTTTTATTGATCGAATCGAACCAGTATGATGGTAGTGGTGGTGGAGGAAGTCAGCAGACCAACAAAAAGCGGCCGCGTCCTGAGGACGAAGACCTCCTCCCGTCTTCCCATCATCAATTTAAGTTCAACAGCACAGCGAACTTGTTCAACTTTGGGTGCCGAACCTTCGAGGCGATCACTGCCGACACCAGCCTGGACAACCCCGGAAAAATACAGATGGCCACCAGAGGACTGATGCTGACTCTGGTCCAAGAGGCAGAACTTCTTCTTGAGGACGCCTTCAAAGGAGCCAGTCTAGGAAGACCCAATCCCACAGCCAACGTCCCGATCCCCTCCATCTCTTTCGCCTCGGTAGTGGCAGAGAAAGACAAGCCGGCAAGGCCTGCACCTCCGAAACCCAAAGCGAAAGCCACATTTGTGAATCTGGCTCCTTCCTTTGAATCGCATGTCTTCGTCAAGTCGGATAACCCCAAGGCCAACCCAAGGGAAATTTTAAGGGAAATTCGAAATATTCATCCATCCCTAGCGTCGTCAAAAGACGTGGTGGCGTCCATTAACACCAGCGGCAAGGTGGTTTTCCACACCAAAACAACCCAAATGGCAAAGTCGCTGGCTTCTGGGCTGACCTCCCTGCCAACGGGTCTAAGATGCCACGAGCGCCCGGTTATCCTACCAAGATACTGCCTCTTTAGAGTGGACGGAGAGGTGCGGGACGAGGAGTTATGCGAGAGCTTCCGCTCCAACCACTCCGTCCAGTCACTCCAGGGAAAACGTGACATCAGGGTAGTCCATCGATCAAAGAATGCGGCACACAGCACTAGTACAGTGTTCATCGAAGTGGACAACCAAGTCGCCGAAATCCTCGGTCAACATGGACGTATCCCTGTGGCGGGTCTAATGCACAGGTATGAGCGCAGTCATACTTTAAAACAATGCTTCCGTTGCTGTGGCTTCGGCCACCGCGCTTCTGCCTGCCCAGCTGCCCATCCAATCTGCTACCGCTGCGGCTCTGCAGAGCACGAGGGCATCCAATGCTCGGTCGAGCCAAGCCAAAGCCGCTGCTGCCGCTGCAGCAAAAAATCTGGAGCTCCCATCAACCACTTTGCCACCTCATCTTCCTGTCCCTTTGTAAAAGAGAGAATAGCCCGAACAAGAAACAATGTCTAGGCCATTGCGTGTCCTGCAGGTGAACGCTAGAAAATCACCAACTGCCATTCTTGAAATTGCAAATTTGGCAAATTCGACACAGGCCGACATCGTGCTCCTGCAAGAACTCCCAACTAACTTCTTCTGGCCCACACCTGGGTTTCAGGCTTTTTTTTTTGTCCCAGGCGCCTACATCCCCTCGGGAATTGTGGCACGTAGCAACCTTCATCCCATCCCTCTAACCTCCCCAGACACCGCCATAACCTCAATAGCCATATGTCTAGAGCAGAGTATCATCGCGGTGTACTCGGCCTACTGGCACGGCCTTAGAGCTGCCGATGATTTCATCCCTCCTCTGGAAGATACGATAAGACGGGCCTCTCTTCCAGTGATCCTGGGTATGGACACTAACGCCCACTCTCCTACCTGGGGCATCGGTGCGAAGTTGGACCTCCGGGGTGCTAATCTTGAAGAGTTCGCCAGCTTCAATGATCTTCATTTCTTGGGACCCCCTGTGGTCTCTACCTGGTCAAATGGGTCTTTATCTTCTTCTATAGATGTCACTCTGGCCTCCAGCTCACTGGCTATCCATGCCACTAGAGGTTTATTAGATGAGATGGCCTTCACAGACCATATACCTATCTGGACTACATTCCTAGACATGGTCAATAACGAGACGAACTCTCCTCCTGGGTTGAATCATCATGTAAAGAAGAGACCTTTAAATCCTTCCTCAACTCTACTCTCCACCAGGTAACTACCCAATTGAACGAGGCCTCTACCCCAGAAGATATTGACAGGGTGGTCCTCCTTCTGACTTCCATCCTGCAATTAGCTTGTGACTCTTCCATGGGGAGGCGCTCCAATACTACAAGACCGTCAAAGCCGTGGTGGACCCCCGAACTGAGTCGGATCAGAAGGTTGGTTATCTCCCTCCGCCGTTGCAAGTCAGAGTGTCCGGGGTCCTATTAGGAACTTCTTCCGAGGTTTATACCGAGCGTGCCATAATCGACCGAAGGCGGCTATACGGAAAGCTAAAAGAAAATCCTGGTTTATTCTCTGCGAGGAGGTGTCATCCTCATCCTGGAGTGCCATACATCGATTTATCGCCCGGGGCCGCGGCTCCCCCAGAGGTCCGCCACTTCTCAAACATGATAACGGCTCTCCTTACAATCCTCATGAGACTTGCCAGGCCGTGTTAAATCACTTTTTCCTACCAGACACCAGACCTTACCCGCAAAGGAATGCAATTTCTGCGCACTCAGACGAACCTGAATTCAAACCCTGGGATGTTTTGCGAGCCATTCATCGTTGTGGAAAAAGGAAAGCCTCGGGCCTCGACGGTCTTGGTTCAAAGTGCCTAGACCTGGGCGGCCCTTCCTTGCAATTCCTGCTGGCCGAATTGTTCACCAAATGCCTTCGTATGGGCCACTTCCCCCGTCCATGGGAAGAAGGCCGCCTCATACTTCTGCCTAAACCCTCCAATTCATCCACCAGTCAGCTGGAGAAATACAGACCTATTACTTTATTGAACACCATGGCCAAAGTCTTTGAGAGATGTATCCTGGCCAGACTTCAGTGGCTCGCGGATCGTCACGGATGGTTCTTTGAAGATCAATACGGTTTTGTAAATGGTCGTTCAGCGGAAGATGCACTGGCAAGTATCACTCAATTCATTGAAGAAAGACAAGCTCACTGGAGGAAAACTCTTGTCATCAGCTTGGACATCAGTAAGGCCTTCGACACTGTTTGGAGGCCGGCAATCATTCAAAATCTTGAACGTCTAAATTGTCCAGAGTCTATTACCGGCTTAGTAAAAAGCTTTTTGGAAGACCGGAGGGTTTCTTATTCAGCTTGGGCAGCAACAGAATGTACGTCCTCCCAGTTTGGCACTCCCCAGGGTTCAGCGCTAAGTCCTTTCCTGTGGAACATAGTTGCTCGGACCATCTTCACCCTTCCCTCCATCAAAGATAGCCGATTAATAGCTTACGCGGACGACTTCACCCTTATGATTCAGGTTCGTGGTCGCCTGCCGGTCTCTGCCACTAACAACTTCTTGGAAAGATTGACATCTTGGTGCACGATGTATGGTCTCAATATAAACCCCAGTAAGACTCAAGCTTGCCTGTTCCAATGGCGTAATGTCCACCCCAACTCCGAGACAAGGCTTAAAATCCTTGGTCAACCTTTAAACATCAAAAAGACCATCACAATCTTAGGAGTAGAATTTGACCAGACCCGCGGATTTGTCGCCCACCTACGCAAGATCACACGTAGATGCAGATCAATAATTATTATTTTATTTAGGTGACAGTGCCAATTTTTCTCACACTTGGTTATCTCGTGTATCTTCAATAATGATCACTGTCTATCAAATATTTTTCCGAGTCATTGTCTGAATCAGATATAAATGCTGAAGGGAAAGCTTCCTTAAATTTTGTCTATAAGTATAGATAAAGTTCTCAACACGGCTAACGAATCAGAAAATATTGTGTAGATTTTGAATTTTTAGATTGATAGGTATTTGGGAATACGAAATTTTAAAAAAGGTTTTGTACTTTTTTGCTTATATATGCACGTATAATGTTCAGGATAAATTAATTACGATGTAAATAACCTCGAATTTATATGTTGCATGTGTAACGGGCTAATGTTGTGTAAGTAAATATGGTTTCAAATAATTATTTATTTGAAAAATTATACAAGTATAATTTTATTAATATACATATATTATTAATTATATTTGTATTTCATTGATAATTTAGAAACAAATTTAATTAAGAATCTCTCATTTATATAGGTTTTTTAATATATAAATATACACCATTTTGAAAATAGAGCAATCCATAAATAAATCTTTAATTAAAAAGGCATGTATTGGATCAAAATATCATATATTTTACCAATATATCAGTTTCAGTGATGAAGGTTGGCGTTCAGCCAACTGAAATATTGGTAAAATAAATGATATTTTGATCCAATATATTCCTTTTTAATTATATATACACCATATATTATATATAATACAAACCTAAACTAATGCATATATAAATGTGTAGGGAATACGTGTGGTAAATTGAAATTCTACATTATTTTCCAAAACCTAATTTTGGAGAAAAAGTTCATCAGTGAGGGGAAAGAAAATTAAATTTTTCCCATAATTAAATTTCAAAAAACACAATTTTACCATTATTCCCACCATTTGCATTAAGATCAAAGAAAGTTGGCGGCCAAAAATAAAAGATTCCGCCTACATTAGGTCGGAGTACATTAGAGGAAATGGAAGTGTTTCAAAGCCAGCGTACTAATTTATACAGAAGGTGGACGCCAAGTAACTTTGCCATACATATATATTAGATGCAACAGAAAAATAAATTAAGAATTCCTTTGAAGCTTCCATTAGCGAATATCCACCGCTGGTTCTTATAAAGGAAGTCGAGCAGCAGGGCCGGCATTCCCACCTCACACCTCGACGGTGAGTACCAGTCTGGCCGATGGTAACTGTCCCTCTCTGCCGTCTTGTTTATCTTTACATCGTGTGAATACATCTTCGATTTAAATGTTATTTTCTACTCAGGAGATTTATGCCCAGATTATATAAGAAATATTTACTCTATAATATATATATGTAAAAGCACATGTGCTCGTGGTTAGAATATGCTTTCTTTATTTTTAATATATATATATGTATTACAAAACTATTTTAGAGGCGTAATATTCTTTTTAAAATAAAACAATTTCTACTGTCCTTACTGCAATGGAAAAATTAAAGGGAGGGCCTGGCTCATCAGTGGTGAACCCTCCCAGCGGTTTCGCCAGTTTAATCTACCGCTGGGAGGGTTCACCACTGATGAGCCAGGCCCTCCCTTTAATTTTTCCATTGCAGTAAGGACAGTAGAAATTGTTTTTTTTTTTAAAGAATATCACGCCTCTAAAATAGTTTTGTAATTTGATAACAGATGGCGCGCCAGTGCATCGTAATATATATGTATATTAAAAATAATGAAGGCATATCCTGACCAAAATCACATGTGCCTTCATTATTTTTAATATCAACACCTGAGCTTTTTTATTTTTTTCTATTGTTTTCTTATATATATACATGACGATTTTATAATATTTAAAGAAAGTTATAGAAAATTTTGATGTCGAATTGAGAGTATGATGTCAATATAGCAAGCTATTACTGAACAATACTTCTACTTTAATTCTACTTTATATATATAATGTTTGCTCAAACTTAGTCCTAGTTACTCCATGTTCACTTTCACGTTGTTGATAGATGCGAAACTTGGTCTGAACTCGATTACAGCAATATCTCCCTGAAAGTCACATCTGAATGATGAAAACTTCCTTGAACGACCACTTTAGTAAAATCCCAAATGACTTGCTCTGATCTAAACAACCTCCAATAAATTCCTACCTCCAGGAACGACCATTTTCGTAAAATTTTAAATGACCCGTCCTGTGATCCAAACAACATCGGATAAATTCTTGCCTTCAGTAATAACCATTTTTATAAAATCCTAAATTATTGTCATGATCAAAACAACTTCTGACAAATTCTCATCTCCAGGAACGACTAGGAGGATGCATATATCGGCCTGTCGCCTATGGATACTGCATTGCAAAATATATAGGGTAACTCATCAGTGTGGAACCCTCCCAGCGGTATTGTCGCGGCTATATTGGCGGAAATACTGTAAAGCTTCACGACAGATGAGCCAGGCCATACCGATCTATTTGTATCATTGTTGTAAAAACTTATATTAACTCTCCGATCTGAAATGTCAACTAATATGAATATCTCTATGAAAAATTCTATTTTTCATAGAAATATGAATGCCGGCCAGGCAGCCTCTATCTTTATAATATGAATATTATTCAAATAAGGAGAAGAAACACTAAAAAAGTCTCTTGATTTATCAATGTATTTTGGCAATAATTTGAAATACAGAGAGAAAAATATGATTTTTTAAAATATTTATTTTTATATAAAAATGACAGTGTGGTTATTTTCTAAGATAATAAAATTCACAATTTATTTTATTTGTATGTTTAGGATGTTATTGTTCTTATTGATGAGTTGTTCAATACATATTTTTAATATAAGAATTCGAATAAACGGCGATTGTTCTCTCTTAATTATAATCTCTGTTTGTCTTTATATGGAAATGTGTGTAAAAATGGCCTTTGTTATCTCTATTTCATTATATCGCTGTGTGTTCAGACGTGGAATAACAGATTACACTATTCGGATAAGAGCGAACAGCCCGTAAATGAACTTTGCGCTAACAGAAAGAGTCTGATCTCATGTTCAGCTAGAAAATGGAAGGATTCTGATAGGAGACAACATCGGTTGCATCATTACCTAGCAAATGAAAACATTAAGACGCGAATGTTTTTTCACACATGATTCAAATTTCTACTGTTCTTTCTGCGATGAAAAATTATATTGGGAGGGCTTGGCTTGGAGGGTTCACCACTGATGAGCCAAGCCCTCCAAATATAATTTTTCATCGCAGTAAGGACAGTAGAAATTTTATTTTTGTGTGAAAAAACATTCGCGTCTTAATGTTTTCATTTGCTGTATATAGAAGGCGAGTTATTGCTTTATATTAACATCATTACCTATTTATTGACTTGGTAGGAGTTCTCAGATCTTACAAATGGTTACAGTAGGAAGAGGGATGTCTAAAACAAGGATTCTCCTAGAGATGATCTTTATTGCGGGTTGTATTGATTGAGGACAATTCATATCTCATGCTATAAAGGTTTTCGCTCAGGGAAGTTTCTTCAAATTGAATTGGTCGTTCATGGAAGATTTTATTCAATAAAATAAAGGCCCATCTCTTCCCTCAAAATATACCGAATAAACGGTGAAGCCATCCTTTGACAATCTCTGAAATCTAGACAATTTTTTTGACAATTAACATAATTTTATTGATATCTTGTCAATACATGGAAATGTGCACAGTCTGCACTATTTTATATGTACCACTATGTACAACGAATCTGCAATCTAGGGGACTCGGGTCGTTGACAAAGCTAAGACACCAGCTTTAGTAAATCCAGAACGTCCAACTGAAGACCGTGGTTTCGGGCTAAGCCCTTCATCAGTAGTAGTATCAATGTCTCATAAGATTCTACGAGAGGAATTATAAAATCGATTGAATTTGACAATGTTGATGTGTTGTAGTTTATTAATTTATCATGTCAAGCGTAGAGAAGATAAATTATGGAAATTTTTATGTATTTATATTTTTTTAAAATAAGAGAGTTGTCTTTTTTGTGTGTGTGTGTGTGTGTAAAAACGCGCACACACATTCTCTACCGAACTTTTACAATATATTGCCAACTTTGATATAAAAAATCGAGAACATATTTTGTAGGTTTGAAGTTAGGGACTTAGTGCCGTTAGAATCTTCACGAAGGAAACCGGGCAAAGCGGAACAATTTCTTCCAAAGTGCGTGGGACAATACGAGATTACGGACCGAATAAAAGACACCACATACAGGTTACGACCACTATACGGACAAAACGTAAACAATAGGCGCCAGAGCATTTCAGCGCACGTGTCCAGACTTAAGGAATTCGTAGAGAGAGATAACGGCGACTCGAGGGACCGAGTCTAAGATAAGAAGGGGGATGGTGTTGTGTGTCAACAAGTAGCCGACCGGATGGTGCACGTGACAGGAAGAGAAATTATTGTTATCTATTAAATCAGAAACATTATATTTTTTGCTAATTGTGTTTATTTTTTATTTATGTTATATTCTTTTTTATATTATTATTAATTTTAATTATATTTTATAGAAACACTACACACAGAGATGACGGGTATTATTTTATTTGAACATTGATCATCGTTTTCGCGGCAACGTGTTAGAGATAACGAGCCAGTTATCTTTTACTTCTCGATCGGAATACGCCTTGTTGAAAATTTATATAACGTGTCGTGCTACAGCAGCAATACAACCAGCCCGGCGGAACCCAACGACCCCATTGGATCGGCCCATTGTCGTCTGACTTTTCTGGTGCTCCAAAGGCTCCAACTGCGATGTGCTTCGACCATCCAACCTCGACGCACTTCCACGAAGCGCCCAGCCCTGTCAATCACAGTTGGATCTCCTATGTAGTACCAGACAGTCTGGCCTCGTCTCAGCACTTCGTCGTATTGCAGCTCACCATGATCGCCGATTGTCTCGCGGAGATTTCCATATGGAATCCCGGGGTAGGATTTCCGCACGGCACATCTGGAGGACATTTTCCTTCCGTCCGCCTGACTTGATTCAAATTATTCATGCCACAGCCGATATCGGCGATGATCCTTTCGTTCTACACAACCTGTCTGGATCATTTCCTTCTCCATACCAACCTTTATAGTGTGCGCTATCACACCATTTATATTCCGTAGGGCGTTCTCCATCTTGCCAAGTACAGCATTCTGCCATCGGGCGACCTTTTCTGCATATCACTTCTCGCTCTTCCCACCCTTTCATCACTGAGAGGAGAGCTTGATCGAAGTATGATTGTTCCACCGCCATTTTCTGATTTCACTGGCATCCAGAATTATCTTCACGAACAGATATCTTCACTTCTGACACCATATGTTGTGCCATTACAGCCGTGTCAAGGACGGCCAAATAAGCACGCGGGATCGGCAAGCATCTCTGTTCGACTCCTCTTTATTTATCTTCGTACATTCATAGAGAACAAAGCAAGTAACATGCAGAGAGATCATCCAACAGCGGCCGTCAACAACAGGGAGGACGCCTTCACCACTGGCCACCAGATGGCGCTTCCTCCTTCCCTTGACTCGTCCGTCCACCCCCCCTCAGTTATTCTTGGCGGTGAACACATGTGGTCAAACTGACCCTGCTTGCCACCACGGCGATATCGAAGCTCTCTCATCGTAAAATATACAATTTGTTGATAATTTCTACATATATTTTTCTCTAATTAAATTTATTCAGGAGTTCACATATTATTTCAACCTTACGATTAATTATACATGCCTTGTTTTCTTTATTGATTGTAGTAGATCATTTATTCTCTCTCTCTCTTTTTAATTTAGGATCAAAATCACATTTTTTTCCTCAAAAGGTTTTATTAAATTTAAAAAAGAAGCGCTAAAAAGCTTTCATATTAATATCTAGATCGACGCACTGATTGTTATAATAGCTATTCTCTTGCACAAAAAAAATATATATATAATGGAAAAATATAAGTATTTTTTATTATCAAAACCTTATTTCCTTATTAATGAAATGTCACCGTTTCCGAGATATTTCTTTATGTATCTAAACAATTTGATATAAAAAAATTAAAGCGAATAATGTTAATTTCAAATGTAAATATAAAGAACGATATATTCTTTATAAATTGCATAATAAAAGGTTATAAATCTGCTATATATAAATAAATACATTATTTTTCTGATTTCTTGGAATCATCCACGCAGCGTTTCATGACAAAACCAAATAAATTTTACCAAAATATTAAGACCTCCAGATGTTAGAGGTTTTAAAGTTACCACATTTCCATTTTGGAGCGAATTGTTCTACTGAATTTTAAGAATTTATTTTTATCTCTTTGCGCGCCGAAATTCAATTGATTTTAAATATTGAAAGGATTTTAAGTTTTTCCACACGCATTGATTATTTGATTTATGGAAAACTTCCATTAAGAGGCCCAAATGTCTAAATCGATTTTAAACCTAAAAGGTCCGATGAAAGCCCTAGAAAATAGTTGCTTAGCGAAGTGTTTAATATGCTGAAATATTTTTATAAACGAAATTAAATATTCTCTTTATAATATTTGTATTAATAGAGATTGAGAAATTTTGCACATTACGTTTTTACATCTTATAAACTATATATAAATGAATATTTTTGCCCCGGGAGTATATATATCAATCTATAAATAAAAAAGTCACCTCTCCCTTCAAAATAGACGCAGAAATATGCCGTATCTGTCGCCCATCTCTGCAAGCTAGCAGACTAGGGTCGGTGGCAAAACCACAACATCAACTTTAGAAAATTCAGAACGTGCTCCCGAAGACCATAGTTTAGGGCTAAGGGCTCTTTTGACGGAAGAGGAGGCCTTCCTTTTCTTTTAAATTTAGAATTTCAAAATTAAATCTTTAGATGATAAAAAGGCATATATTGGATTGAAAAACGATTTATTTGCCAACCGAAATATTGGCACAAATAAATTCTTTTTGAAATCAATATTTACCTTTTATTACCTGATTTTCTAATTTATATAAAAACAACAACAAAAAGCTTTATTAAGACCTTCTGGTCTTATTGAGATTCTCCGAGTTGAAGAGGTTGTATACATAAATAACAGTAATAGTGAAGATAATTAGCAATGTTATTTACAATGTATCAAATAGGAAGGAAGTAGTCTCTAATATATATATATATATATATATATACACTCATAGACAAAACTTAAGGAAGTGGAAAGTATTTGATGTCGCCGGTCGTCTGTTTTTATTTTTCTTTTTTTTTAAGTAGACAGAGGCAATTTTGTTTACACTTAGTTATCTCGTGTGTATTCAATAAAGGTCACTGTGTATCGAATATCTTTCAGAGTTATTGTCTGAATCCCGATATACACGCTAACAAGCACAACTTCCTTAAGTTTCGTCCATGAAGGAATATTAATCGAATAATCCCCATTCGTTCATCATAGTGGTTTCGCATCGTAAGAAATGTCAAACGACGATTCCGTTGTTGATAATTGTTTGAGGGTATATCTATTGGTGGATATACATGTCATCATTTGCATAATATCCAATATGTATAATTTATTTTCGTCAAAATAAGTATGTTAAACTGTAAATATGTTGAGCTTGTGTTAAAATTTTAATATGCAAAGCGGGCGAATGCTACGGCACGTCGCGGGTGCGCTGCTCACTTGGCTGGAACTAATTATTGGGGATTGTATGCATAACGGTTGCACCCTTCCATTCGATCACGACATACATATATATTCTAAATGATTTAAAGAAATATTAGTTTCTTGATGTGTAAAAAAATAATTATTAACATAAAATTAACACCCCATTTAGTTCTGGTTAACTATACAGAAATGTAGATTCAACTCTCTATATTGCCCTTAGCCCGGGTAGTTAGCGTTCGGCGCCTTCAGGAACCCGGGGGTTATGTCTATATGTATAATTCTTTAGTTGGAGAATTAGTTTTTTTTTTAATAGAGCAGTCCATAAATAAATCTTTTATTAAAAAGTCATATATTGGATAAAAATATCATTTTGATAAAGGTTGGCGTTCAGCCAACTGAAATATTGGTAAAATAAAAGATATTTTGATCCAATATATGCCTTTCTAATTTAATTTTTGTTTACATTAGGATAGGAATCGATATAATAAAAAGAGTGCCGATTATTTTTAAATAAAAAACAAATACAAAACAAATTGAGCCTTCTCTCTAAGAGTCTCTTTATCCTATAGTTTAAATGATGGCATAAGACTTAGCTACAGCCTACTAGCTATTGAGTAAGAATACTTTTCCGAAATCTCAGCTTGTTTCGTTTTTTTTTTTTTTTTTTTGACAAATCAATCGGGTCCCAGAATTTTATGTCTTTATTTATATTACGAAACGTCGTCATAAATAAATATGCACATTTATAATGAACTAGCCGAATGACCCGGGCAACGCCCTTGTTTTACCCGATTGAATGTTTTGATTCAAATACTATTTGTTACAATTATAAATTGTGGCCATGTGGCCTAGTGGTCATGGCATCTGCCCGGTAAGCGGAAGGTCGTGGGTTCGATTCCCATCCCTTGACACTTTTTTTATTATATCCATTCTGACCAAAATCTATCCGTGAACTTCACACAGTGAACTTCATACAGACAGAATAAGGCAATTATATAAGTAGATAAGTACTGATAAGAATAAATTCGTGTGTATAAAGTGTTTTATTAACTATCTGTTAAAAAAACGATATTAGATGAGTGTAGATTAGAGATTACACAAAGAAGTTAGCTCGTACAGGCATATATTGGATCATAATATATAAATTTCTATATCCAATATTTGAGTCTACAGTGAACCATTCGCGTTATGATTGGTTATTCACTGTCACGTGAATTCAACTGGCCTAACAGTGTGAAATCATTAGCCAATCAACACACATGCAGCGTTTCTTTAACTCATAAGTTGTATCGAGCAACAGACATCTATATTAAATATGAGATCGTGGGTTCGATTATAGAAAGTTCTGGGGCCTCCTGCCAAAATCTACTACATGAGGAGACCATCGGGGCTCAAAAACACACATTTTCAGCCCCACAAACAAGAGCGCGCGCCGGGCGCTGGATTCGGCACGACTGCAAGCGCATCCTGTCGAAGAGATGGCTGTGCGGTGGACCACCACCGTGGAAGTGCTACGAATAATCCCTTGTTCCGACCTGCGGCCTAACTGCTTCTCCGGGCACGACGCAGATGTTGCCCTACGGCTAGTTCGCCATTCCCCACCCTATACTCCCTCGAGGCGTGCCAGCTGTGCCGCCTGTGCGTCCAGTGGCGAGTCATATATTGACACACAGACACTGGAGTTGACAAGCCGTGCGATCCCTGTTCTGGGCAGTGTTCGCCTCCTGCGTGGTGCCCATGGATCTTCAGGCATGGCTCTTCGGCGTCGGCCTCCATCCCGAAGCAATAAAGACAACAGCTTGGCAAAGGAGACCATCTACAAGTGCCATCTTGGGATTGTAATGGTTAAAACAGGTGTCGCGGCTATGTTATTTGGAAGGCTGTTATTGAAAGTGACCTCCCATGAAAGCAGACCCATACTTCTATTTTATTTATATATATCGATTTTACTGAAATTCCTGACGTGATGGGGGAAATGGAGGTCATTTTTGAAACCAGCACTAAGTAACATACAAATCAGTTCAAATTTCTCTTGAATTTTTTCATAGTAGGTCTGTGGAATTTTTTAAATGTCCCGTCACATGTGCGACGGGCTGATGCTCTAGTGTAATATATAAACCAATCGAAATATTAGCTTGAAATAAACTAGTTCAGAAAGTAAATTGTATTATTAAAATGTGTGTGTAGGTGGGTAAATTTTGAGAGATTTTCAAAATGACACACGCCTTTTTCATTTTTAAAAATAAATTTTAAATAGAATTTCGAATTTCTCCTCCGTGCCAACTCACTGTATCAAAACATTTGTTAATATAAATTTTATTGTTATTTACATCAGGTACTCAGGTTCCTAAGAGTAAAACGAGAAAAAAAAAGAAAATATTGATTTTAAAGTTAATTTTGCAATTATTCAAAATAATTTCAACATACCAATATTTAAAGAGAATTTAATTATCATTTGCTTTTTTTTTCTTTCGGAAATTTCTGAAGATGTGTCAATATTTTGTTCGTTATCATCAAGGAGTCATTAAGGGATTGGTTGTGTGTGTTTTAAAAAAGTATTTCAACCAAGAAGCTCTCTAGTTGAGCACAAAAACGGCCTCTCAAATCTTGCCATAATCTTCACAAATTAGAACGCCAGTAATTCAGGCGGTAATCTCGGTCTGAAGTAGAATTAGTTGTGTTTATATTCACTTTTTACTCGCCCCTGTCGATAATCTTTATTGGTGCCAAAACTTAGTTGTTTTTTGCCTTACTTCGGCTGTAGAGGTAGGCCTAGGTATTTGGAGAAATACTTCCTATTCTACGTTGTTGAATTGGGGCACGCGATAAGCCGAGTTAAAATGGAAGGTATTCACACTATTGTATTACATCTGTAGAGAAATCGCTTTTTTTCATATAACAATTTCAATTATATTTATAAATAAATATGGCGTGCCTAGATATATGTGAAAGAATTAAAAAAAATATTTTTCACTATCACTGCTTAAATTTGTAAAAATCATAAAATACAATGCTTCAGTAATACACTTAAATGAAAATAACAATAAGAACTAAACATTCTTGAATAATCGGTGAGATAGAACTTGCAGTTCTTGGTATGGATTGTACATGATTAACCCGATTACATTTTAAGTACTCTGATGAAGCTGAGAACACATGATCAACGTTATAAACATACGATGAACCCGATGAACGTTATTATGACATAAGACGGACAAATGATGGACGTGAGTTACATTATGTCAGCTTACGTGATTCACACACTATAATCATAATTAATACGATATGGACCTGATGTACGTTGGCTATGGACGTAATATTTCCACTATCAATGAGATCCATGATTATAAACTTGACGCACGTTGTTGATATTGTTTACATATGATGAAGCATGATGACACTTCGAGGAAAAAATTCAACTCATATATCACGTTGCTTACAATTTTCAAGTCGATATCATGTGGTATGTAACGATCATGTGTGAACCATTTCAACAATGAGCTTAAGTTTATAACTAATGGATCTACGTCAATAGTCAATGTGCATCAGGTCCAAATCTTATTAATCATGATTATAGTATGTGGGATAATATTTCAAATGGGATGTGACGATGTGTGACCCATATTAACAATGAGCGTTAAGTTTATAACCCATGGATCTACGTCAATAGTCAACATGAATCAGATCCAGATCGTATTAATCATGATTATAGTTTGTGGGATATTTTATCATGTGGTATGTAACGATCATGTGTGAACCATTTCAACAATGAGCTTAAGTTTATAACCCATGGATCTACGTCAATAGTCAACATGAATCAGATCCAAATCGTATTAATCATGATTATAGTATGTGGGATATTATATCATGTGGGATGTGACGATCATGTGTGAATCATATCAACAATGAGCGTTAAGTTTATAACCCATGGATCTACGTCAATAGTCAATGTGCATTAGGTCCAAATCGTATTAATCATTATTATAGTATGAGGGATATTATATCATGTGGGATGTGACGATCATGTGTGAACCATATCAACAATGGGCGTTAAGTTTATAACCCATAGATCTACGTCAATAGTCAATGTGCATCAGGTCCAAATCGTATTAATCATGATTATAGTGTGTTCTTCTTATTATTTCTTATCTCCACTCAATCATATTTAGGGCATCAAGCTTTTAAAGCTTGAGACTTTTGATGGTGTCTGCCGGGGATGAATAGAGCTCATCAATGGATGAGTCAATGTAGTCAATAATGTGTTTGGAGTTGCAGGTTGAGAATTGCACTTAGTACATAGTTGGAAATGTATGTGAATCACGTAAGCTAACATAATGTAACTCACATCCGTTATTTGAAAATCATGTCAAAACAACATGCATCAGGTTCATTGTATGTTTATAACGTTGATCACCTGTTCTCAGCCTCATCAGAGTGCTTATAGTGTAATCTGGTCGATAACGCACAATCCATACCAAGAACTGCATCAAGTTCTATCTCACCGATTATTCTATAATCTCTTATTTCGTATTGTTATTTTAAGTGTATTACTGATGCATTATTATATAATGTTAACAAATATAAAAGCGATAGTATTTATGTGTTTGAAAAGAATGTATCTTTTTAAATATATGAAAATATATAATATATTATTGAAATATATATATAATAATTACATATATATTGTTCTGAAAATAGAGCAATCCATGAAAAATTCATTCAAAAGGTTGGCGTTGAGCCAACCGAAATATTGGCAAATAAATATTTTATTCAATCCAATATATGCCTTTTTATTATCTAAATATATATATGTTTATATAATAAAAAGGCATATATATATATATTGAAAATCTCAAAGAAGGCATACTCTGACCAAGATCCCCTGACCTTTTTTATTTTTCAAATTATATTTTTCACACATATATATGTATTTATTTATGAGAGTTACAATAAGGAATGAAGATCTTCCTATTTGAGTAAATATTTAGCGTTTATCGATTTTATCCCAATATTCAATCACAGATTAAGATATTCTTCCACATTTAAATAGTCAATATTTTTTTTTTTCTTTGATGAATTTATTAAAAATATACAAAAATGGATTTGAAATTACCCTCATTTTATATTTATATAGACAGTTCTAACCTTTCATAGAATAATTCGATCTATTAGCGAAATATATCAGTATATAATAAAAATGCATCTTTTGATAACGCAACTAAACGTTGCTGATGACAAAGCGTGCCATCTATTGGAAAATTATCAACTAAACGTTGATTTTCTCCCTAAAATTGGCCAAATTTCAAATATGACATACCAATAAAATCCAACCACTTGGGTGTTTCTGGCTGTTGGTTCACGTGGTAGTAGCTCTTCCCCAACCAACCAATGAACCAAAATGTTTCTTGCATCTTAATGTGTGTGGGAGGCGAGGGAGAATCTGAACGGGTGAATCTTGAAATGTTAATTTTATACGTTAAAATGTCATTATCAAACTTTAAATAAGTGCATATACCAAAAGATATGTGTCTATTTAATTCAAAAGTACATTTTAAATAAAATATATCAAAAATTAAATCTAAACGGTCCATATTTAAAATGAAAAATGCTTTCAAAGAAATAGAAAAAAAATCCTTTAAAATGTCCTTAGAAAACAAAAATGACATTATAAGAAATGTGAAAAATAGTACAAATGTGGTATTGTACTGGGATATTTGGGAAATAGAATGGGTATTTGGTCAATTCTGGAATAATTAAAATTCAACGAGAATAGGTGATATTTATTCCGATAGATGGCGCAAGCCTTCAGAAACTTTCAGTTGCACGATAAGGAGATGCCTTTTTCATAATTATAAGAAATGTCAATTATTTTTGAAGCGTATACTTTTTTTTTCAAAATGAAACAATTTTCTACTGCCCTGACTGCAATGATAAGTTAATTGAAAACCAGACATTCCCATTAATATATCATTGCAGTAAGGGCATTAGAAAATTGATTTATTTTGAAAATAATCATAGTTAAATTTCGTATAACAGTGGCGCGCTAATGCATCATGTTAAAAATGACCTATGCAAAATTTTTCTATTTTAAAAAAACAAAAATGTCCTCAACAAAGCCCAAAAGGTGTGTAGATGATGAACGAGGACGTGTGCCCAGATGCTGGCTACCTACCTGCTCCTAGCTGTGCTGCTGCTGGGCGCCCGAGCGGCCGAGCCCTGGGAGCAGCCCGACGACATGGTGGGGCCCGAGCCCTGGCCCGACACCAAGCCTCTCCCCTATCGCCGCACCGGCTTCAACCCCTGGGGCGGGAAGAGGGCCTTCCTCAAGAAAGACTTTAATAGCTGGGCAGGCCGCTAACAACCACCCATGCGTCCTCTACATTAATATAAGAGTATATATTCAATAAACTAATTTCATCGATTCACGAGTTTATTTCACATTTTCACTCAAAATCATTCCTAAAATATTGGATACATGAACATTTTAATTCTACTTTAAAACAACAAAATCGATAAATATTTTGAGAGAGAGATAGTAGGTTTAAATAATTAATATATATATATTAGAAAAAATGTATCGACTGAGCGTGAAACTAAAAGTTGTTGAGGACTTCAAGAATGGGTATTTGGGTAATTCTGGAATTTTTTTTTTGGAAAATCATCGATTAGTTTATATTTATTCTGACAGATGGCGCAAGCCATCATAAACTTTTATTTTCATGATTAGGAGATTCCTTTATGTTTATATTTATCCATATATTTCGGGTTTTCACTTTTATTATGATAATATTGTATCAAAATATTATTTTATGAACTTATTAATTTTATTATTTATACATATGTATTTTTCTACCCTGTGAACTTCCATTATTGTCTCTATGGTATTTTATAAATGTTGATTTAATCTTGACTTGAATAAATTTCCCTGTCATCCTAAAGTTACTCCTCACTAATTTTCTATGTGATAATATCTATGCTGCTCTCTTCCAAATATCACGCTAGGTTCTCTTTAGTCTAAGCTATAAACTACAAACACAATTTTAAAATTTAAAATAAAAAACGATCATCTCTCATCAGGAGAGAAGAAAGAAAAAAAAAGCCTTCATCTCAGCTTTTTTTTAATTGGAGAATTAATATTGCCACGTGGAAAATTAGGGAAGACCAACTTCGGGATGAGACAATAATTTATTTCAGTCAAGAACATACTATGAGTGATAACAAAAAGATAAGCAAAAGAGGGAAGTGTACAGAGTATAGCAAAATATAAACATAAAAAAATAATACTCTGCTAATAAAATATTAAATACTTTGTTACAATATCATGATTCTGTTTTTTTTTATCTTTTTCTATATAAACTTTGCTTTTCACGTATTCATTTTATCAGAC
The DNA here is from genome assembly GCA_030710605.1 of Cordylochernes scorpioides. NCBI lineage: Eukaryota > Metazoa > Arthropoda > Arachnida > Pseudoscorpiones > Chernetidae > Cordylochernes > Cordylochernes scorpioides. Next base: position 145,155,354 of record CP092886.1, read on the forward strand.
ATACGACGTATAACTGCCGAAGCTCTACTGGAAGGTGTTTATTTTACCATAATATTTTTGTGAATTAAAAATTATTTATAGAGAATCTAAAACAAAACTTTTTATGTTTTACCTTTACAATACTCAATATCCAAACCTTAAATATAACTTATATATATATAAATTATATTAAAATATTATTTTATCTGAAATTATATTTCGTAGATACAAATACTCTGTTAAATCGACCGCTAGAGGTCACGCTTCCCCTATAAAAACTCATTGTTGTTGTTCAAACCTTTTGTACATTATGTGAATAAGTTTTCCATTTTTTTATCCTACGCTTTAAGCCAGGCAGTACTTTTATCAATTTATGTTTTTATATATTCCATTAGTTCAATTAAAGCAATTACTGAACAAGGCTATTTTTATTATTCAAGATTTTAACCACAACTGCATTACCATAGCATAATTCTCAAGATAATCAAAATCAACAGAAATCTCATTTTTTATAACATATATATCTTATATATTACTTAATTAGTTTGCTATTCTGACCCAAAAAATGTGTAATCAATATCTAATATATCTCTCTTGGCAAAAAAGTATTTTTCACACAAAACTTCTTAAAATATTCATTAAACTTATATATACATATATCGTCTGCTCACAATACTATTTATAGGTTCAAGGGAAAATATAGAATTTATATATATATTCTCTTACACAAATATAAATATTTATATTAATCAATTTTTAAAATAAATATTTAAACATAAGAGATATATAAAATAAAATCAAGTAAAACAATATTTTATATTTATTATATCGATTAGAGACTTCCTAAATATATTTTTCCACTTTTATTTCATTTATTATTGATAGAATACCCTACATATAGAAAATAAGACAAATAAAGAGTGTAAATTTTTAAATCCAATTTTCGCTTTATAGAAATTTAGAAAAATTGACAGCGCCATCTTTTTATCAATAAATTCCTTGAGGTGAAACAAATGGTTTTATAAGCACAAGCACATTTCCAGCAACCTGTATCACTGCGCTGTTTTACTCTTCGGAGGCAAGTTGAAGACATGTGATCATGGCCTCCACAGGTCCAACAGCGACCCATTTTACTTTCTGGATTATCCCATTTAACTTGTCTAGCCACGCGGTAACTTTCTATTGTGGCTTGTTGGGCAGCTTCATACTTCATGGCTTGGACTAGGGTTTCTCGTAGAGTAGTCGCACTTGATAGTCTGGCAAACTTCTGAGTTTCAGGGTCTCCGATGGCATCAATAAATTGGTGTTGGGCCATAAAATCTTGTATTTCAGAAGGGCATGTTGGAAAGGCTAATCTTGCCAGGCGTCGGATGTCGTGGGCCAAATCCTGCACACTTTCTTTCTTTTCTTGTAGTCTATTCTTGAACTTCGCCACATGAAGTTGTTGGTAATGTTCTTCTCCATATCGGGACTCCCAACGCATCAATCGGGGCGTTGAAGTCTAGGCGAAGTTGTTCCGGACTCATCTGGAGTACATCCACTGCAGGTCCACGAAGTGCAGCAGCCAAAAAGTTTGCCTTATCTCTAACGTTCCATCCGTTCGCTTGGGCAACCACATCGAACTGGGTTTTGAAGGAGGTCCATGATGTTTGCCCATCAAAGGTAGGAACTTTGACAAGAGGTCTACCCGAATTGTTATTTTCTTGCTGGAAAACTGGAGTTCTTGGATGGCCCGTTTCCACAGCAGCAAGTCTCACTTCTAAAGCAGACTATTTATCTTTCATTTCTTCTTTTACAGAGGCAACGTCTTCTTTTACAGAGGAAACGTCTTCTTTTACAGAGGAAACGTCTTCTCTTACAGCTGAGATTTCATCTTCTATGCATTGGAACTTAAGCCCCAAGCTTTCTTTTAGCTCTTGATGTTGAGCTTGAAAAGCCTCGCGAGTTTCTTTATTTTGAGCTTGAAGAGCCTCACGAGTTTCTTGATTTTGAGCTTGAAATGCCTGGTTGAGGGCTTCACGAGTTTCTTGATTTTGAGCTTGCATAGCCTGGTTTTGAGCTTGGATAGCTTTCAATATTTCTTCCATTTTTTGGTAAGTACCATAAATTATTCAGGCTTCACCTAAAGATCCCACTTCTGACACCAAATTGTTGCTTGTTGGTTGACAAAGAAAAATTCCGTGAGTACAAAGGATCTTTAGGACTTTATTTAAGCCTAATCAATAAAATAATTACAGAAGAGCGCAAAAAAATAAAACAACAATAAAGAAGACAGCAGTTACAAACTCACCAACTGCAGCACGGTGAGGGAAAGCAGGAGCAGAACAGGAGACAGAAGTTCGTAGAACCTTCTAGAATCTTCCAGGAAGTACACCGCCGTCGGCGGTAAGTAGCAATCCGACCTCTTGAGACAGCAGCTTGCTTGGAGTACACCACGTAGCTTCGTTCTTCGACTTCCTTTTCTTATCTTTCTTCCTCCCTGGTATGAGTTTCTCCTCCCTATATATCCCGGAGTAGATCTTTCCAGAACGGTCACGGTTGGTCAGCCAATCAGAAAGCCGCCAGCACCGAGCGTTGCGCAATAGCTGTAGATTGGCCAATCAGTTGTCTTCCTCTTTTTCTACATGATTCTTAAACGCTCTAGAACATTCTCTCTCCATCTGGAATGTGCTTTTGTTTCTACGTAACAATATATATATTATTCTGGTCAGTCTTTGCTGGGTTCAATGAGATCCACGAGTAATTTGTGGGACCTTCAGAGAATCTACCAAAGAGCTGTTTATTCGGCAGGACCAATTTAAAGGCCAAAATATAGATGTCAATTATACCGAAAGAATATTGATCAGAAGTTACCTCTACCGTAAAAATATATTTTAAGATGTTCCGCCATTTATTTAAACAATATAAAGGAGGTCAACTCTTCTACAGCCAGATATATTATATAATATGACTATACTATGTATCCTTTAGAGAAATCTAAGAGGTATATTGTAACGTAGAAATTTATGAAAGGTAAACTTCAGAATTACACGGCAATTTATTTAATGTAAGCACAAATATAAACCAATGCAAGAGCAGAGAAGCAATGAGAAAATGTTACAGTGTTCAAAATACAAATATCTAAATTAAAAATATTTTCATAAAATAATAAATAATCTTCAATATTACACTAGAGGAAGAGGGTGTATTTCAGTATATTACATTACTCTTTCTCTCTCATATCTAAACTGTTTGTATATATAAATTACTGTAGTGTAGAGTATAATATTTCACACTGTTGATATCTGAGTGAAACCTACTTTACAGTGCTTTACAGTATACCATATTGATAATATCTAAGAGGTATACTGCATCATAGTGGATCACAGTATATTACACTGCTCGTATCTAAGAGGTATACTATTCTACAGTGGATATTACAGTATACTACACTGCTCGTATCTAAGAGGTATACTGCACCATAGTGTATCACAGTATATTACACTGCTCGTATCTAAGAGGTATACTTTTCTACAGTTTATATTACAGTATACTACACTGCTCGTATCTAAGAGGTATACTGTACCATAGTGTATCACAGTATATTACACTGCTCGTATCTAAGAGGTATACTATTCTACAGTGTATATTACAGTATACTACACTGCTCGTATCTAATGTATACTGCACCATAGTGTATCACAGTATATTACACTGCTCGTATCTAAGAGGTATACTGCACCATAGTGTATCACAGTATATTACACTGCTCGTATCTAAGAGGTATACTTTTCTACAGTGTATATTACAGTATACTACACTGCTCGTATCTAAGAGGTATACTGCACCATAGTGTATCACAGTATATTACACTGCTCGTATCTAAGAGGTATACTATTCTACAGTGTATATTACAGTATACTACACTGCTCGTATCTAAGAGGTATACTATTTTACAGTGTATATTACAGTATACTACACTGTCCATATATAAGAGGTATATTAAACTACAGTGTATTACAGTATATTAGACCCTTGATATCTCAGAAGTACACTACATTTTATTAGAGTATATAACACTGATAACATCTAAGAGGTATACTGCACTAACAGTGTAACTTGTATAATATTCTACAATTTTTAAAATAAATTACTGGTGTATTATAATATATTGAATTGATGATATTTAAGAGGTATAAAACACATACTACAGAATATTACTCTATATATATTAATGGGTATATTATACTGCGGTGTATTATACAGTATTATGGCACTGATAATATCTAAGAGGCATACTATATTATAGTATATTACATTGATGAAATCTAAAAGGCATACTAAGCTGCGCAGTGTATATTACATTTCTTATATCTAAGTGGTATAATACAGTGTATTACAGTTTATTACAAAAACTCATATCAAAATGGTAAATTACAATACAGTGTATTGTAGTAAATTAGACCGATAGCACATCTAATAGGTATACTGCAGTACAGTGATCACAGTAATATTACACTGATCACATCACATCTTGAGGTAATACTCCATCACAATCTATTACAGTATAATTTAAGTCATCCTCTTGAAAAGGTCTTTCTATAAGAAATATTTGAGATTTATGAATAAATACACATTATTCTGTTTACTAACTGGCTTCATCACAATCCAATCGGCTGAGAGTATTTTTAAGAGATGTCCTATTTTTGTATATTTTTAAAAAGATACAATTTATTTTACAGACTTCTGAAGAGTCAACACGCACTTGAATCTGTGAAAAGGCTATACTTGGGTTCGCCTGAATGTTATACCTTTCATTCATACATAGCTTTTGAAACTTGACCAGCGCGATTCTGATCATAAATAAAATTTATTAATAACTACCGATGTACCCGGCTTCGCCCGGGTTTTAACCCGTAAAGGTTTTGTCTAACGAACATTTGTTAAAACAATTCTCTATAAACGTATATAAAAAAAAAGATATATTTTGAAATTTGAAACTGGTAAATTTGAATCTCTCGATAAAGTGAACATTTTTTCCGGTCCCTTGAAAAATACTCGATAAGATTGAAAAAATCAATATTAATTGTTCCCTCGTAATTGGAAGTTAAAGAATAGTATCTTGCCTTGGAATTGATCATTATTTTTGTCTCAAATAAATTGCCGTGTCATCCTGAATTTTGTCTTTCCTAATTTTCTGCATTACAAAATCATCATTTTATCTATTCTCCCAATATATATGTAGTAGAAAATGATAAAACTAATTTTGACTTGTGCGCAATTAATAGGTATAAATCTACTTTGATAAATAATCTTTAAGATAATAAACTTATAAAAAATAATAGATATATTTTGATAATTTGAAACTCGTAAATTTGAATCTCTTCGATAAGATGACATTTTTTCCCGGTCCCTTGAAAAATACTCGATAAGTTGAATAAAATCCAATATTAAATTGGTTTCCTTCGGTAATTGGAGTTAAAGTAATAGTATCTTGCCTTGGAATTGTATCATTATCATGTTCAAATAAATTGTCGTGTCATCCTGATTTTGGTTTCCTAATTTACTATATTACAAAATCATCTTTTATCTATGAACATTTTTTTTCCCGGTCCCTTGAAAAATACTCGATAAGTTGAATAAAATCAATATTAATTGGTTCCCTCGGTAATT